>OZ005744.1:147374205-147974205 GCA_963930735.1 Dioctria linearis
AAATTTAAAAATTAAAAAAAAATGTGGATCCACATCCACGGATGCTTTCAAGAGAAGGGGTACGAATTTTCTCTAATCCAAATTGCGAACAAGTACCACTGTCTAGAAAGACAATTTAAGCAGACTATTAATCATAATAGCAAAACAGGCCGCAATCGCATAAGAATAAAGCATGAAAGGTAATTATGTTTATATTGTCTTATAGGAAAATATCTACATTTCAATTTATTTCCAGGGAATTGCGGGATCTGTTGGAAGAGAGTCCGACCATATTTCCGGAACATGTCATTGGAGAAAAGGTCACGGGTAACGGTCTCAGTAAAACAGATTTAATGGCTAGGACAGCTTCCCCTCGAGGGATTCCATGGAACAGCTAGAAACAAGTTCTTCCCCCGCAACAGCAGAGAGCTTCTTCCCAGAGCCGTGAACGTCTCGTTATTCCGAACATGGTAGTAGTGGTAAGATTCAATTTCTTTTATGTAACAATTCATTTCTAATTCACAACATTTTTAGCAAGAGAATCACCGGCAGAATACAATGCTCCATCGACGAGAAAACCAATATTATAAAGCTGACATATTAAAAGAGTTGAGACTGTTGAGAAAAGAGAAAGCAGAGTATCATAGAGAGGCGTTGAAGCATTTTGCGGAGAGGACCAGGACTCTTGAGGAACAAAGACAAGAAAAGATAGAGATTTTGAATTAGTTCAGGGACATCTTGAAGAAGTAAAAAGGTATTTATTTATATTTTAATCTTAATTCTAATATAACTGTTTTTTTTTTAGAAATGACGGCAATAAATTTGGATTTAATTTAGTGTAAATTATTTTATTTTGAATGTTATGTTATTAAATAATTTATAAATGTTTATAAATGTTTTTTTTACTGCCTGGCATTTATTTCTTGGCAAACTCGTTCCCGTTCAATTTCCCCCATTTTTTTATCCGGCGTATTTAATGCTAATACGTCATCATCATCTTCATTCACCATATTTTCCAAATTTTCCCAAAAGTCCTTCTCCATATCAAATGACAAATTGTGTAGAATACAACAGGCTCTTACAAAATGACACAACTTCTTCGTAACCTTTAGTTTGCAGTAATATAATATATATATATGAACCTTTGCTTAAGAATACCAAAAGCGTGCTCAATAACTACCCTAGCAGAGCTTAATGTTCTATTGTATTCTTTTTTGCTCTCCAGTTAAATGGCCATTGTCCCTAAATGGCGTTAATAAAAATTCAGAGCAAGGGTACGCTGAGTCGCCTAGAATATAGAAACCTGAAAAGTTGAATATTATCAATTTACTTATAATAACAAAAGCATTAAATTGGTTACCTTCACACACACTGGGAAGCTTAGGGTATATAAAGGAATTCTGCAAAACGCGACTGTCATGAGTTGACGCTGGATAACTAACAAATATGTCCAGAAACTTTGCACTTTCATCACATATCGCTTGAAGGCAAATACTGATATCTCCCGTTCTGTCAACATAGTCATCCTTACCATGTCTTGGAGGATCGATTATAATATGCGTCACATCTATTGCACCTTAAGATGTAAACGATTTTCAGCATCACTTTGCAAAGGGAAACCTTATTAACCTACCAATCACTCTCGGAAATCCGTATTTGTTGTCAATATTAGCACTAGTTCCACTTTATCGGTTTTCATAGGGCCATACAAATACCTCATCCACAAGATTTCTTATGAACACTGTCACACCTTCCTATAATTGTTGGCAGTATGCCCAATGACACGTCGAATCGATCAGCTATATCTCTATAGGAACAGGCTTCATGTCCTGCAAACCACAGAAATATTGCGATGTGTTTTTAAGCACTAAGACGTTTGTCTTCACGCAAGTTACTAAACACATCACTGTCTCTGAACCTTTCGACCAGGTATTGAAAGAGGTTCCTGCTAAGTCGGCAATGAGTTCTAAACTCGATATCGGTGTATTTCGGAACTACTTCTTCTACATAGTTCCTTATACAATTTCTTTTTCCACTTTCAAGCTCTTCTTCAGTAATTTTGAATACAAACTCTTCGTCACTAGACATTAAAGTAGTAGGACTATTGTCATCACTACTCGAAGAATCATCCCCAAATAAAACTCCCCTAATAATTTGCTTTCTTTTATTTGAATTCATCTTATTAAAATGAAAAATTATCGACTATAATTACAATTTTATTTACAAATTTCATTTGTTAGATTGACAGTTCGCAGTTCTCACTTTCACTTTCTGCCCAAGAACACACAAAAGTTGTTCATGTAGTTTCCAAATTTGACAGCTTCCCCTCTTGCACATTTTCACACAAAAAAGCCCAAGAACGAAAACACCCGAGAAGTACATGAAGGGGGAGGTCCGCCAAGGCCTGCGACATACACACCCACACCCACACATAAACACACCCACATACCCACATATATACACACATTCACACACACATACACACACCACACATCTCCCTCTCCTAGTATTTGGTTATATCGGGTGGTATTACACTATCGGCGTAAAGGCTTTTAGCATTTCATGAATTGACTGCAAAATTTCAGACACATAATGTAAAAAGTGGCTAACTCAAAAATGGTACACTATCTACCTACTTTTCATGAAGTGCCTAGACTTTCCGTGAACAGCTGAGTTACGTCAAATATCTACGACATATGCATGGGGTGGATTAATGTTAATTTGGCTTTACCTTTTTCTTACATATGTAGAATTCGAAGTATTTTTAAATTGATTTTTGTGGATTTTTCTTTAAGTTTGACATATTTGTAGGATATACCCGTGGATGAATGTTGCTAACTCTTTTAACTGATAACTGAGTTCGAATTATAACATAATTGATAAATACCCCAACTAAATAAGAGACGCTGAGGATTAATAAAAATTTATAGTTCCGCAGTTCTAAGTTAAATTGTGTGCTTTATAACTAGGGAAATTGTCATACGAATTAACGATGAAAAAGTTGTTATTGGATCTAATGTGAGATTGGAGATAGCAGTAGTTAATATCGAGTATAGACAAAAGGTACATATTTAAGGATTTCTTTATATATATCCCAAGGCTCATCGTATGCATATCAGTTTGCAATTTCGGGTGTCTTATTCTATTTAAAACGAAATGCATTTTAGTATTTAGTTAACAATGCAGTTAAAATGTTTTTTTTTTATTTTTTTTCCAGTTCTTGAAATAATCATAATACTTTAAGATAGTCGGCGTAGTATTTAGTATATCTTAGGCAGCAGTTTATTATAGCTACATATTGAAGACAAATATTCTTGTGGTGTTACAAATATATACTATTCTGTGTTCGATTCGATAGGATCCCTAGTTTGATTATCAAGCACATATAACTCGTCTTGTTATATCATACTATACGGCAATGAACCGATCTGGAATTCTGTAAGCGTACCTAATTTAAGAGTTTAGATTCGATTTACGAAAAAGTATTAACTCCGAAATAGTGAAAAGGTGACGAACTAGAATTAAAACAAAAGAAGGAAAAGGGAATAATTTTCTTTTTACCTTCAAATTGATCCTGAGAATCTTGCAAATTCAAACGTGTTTATATCGCTTCCATTGTCCGAAACCGTGGTGTGCCAGATTGCTTGTTTAGCAGTATCAGATATAACTTTCAATAGTGTTTTAAATATATCTAGTGGTATCATGGATGTTAATCGATTAAACCAAGATAAACTTATCTTCGAGTTTGTTATTCGAAACATCCCTCCTGCTAAAGTCGACAACTTCAGAGTGAGTCTTCGCTCTACATTGAGAGCCGAGGAATTAGGGCGGTCATTGTTAGCTGTTCCTCATCCATTTTCTTTTGAAGAGGACCATGGGGCGTTACAGGGAAAGTCAGAGGAAATTAAAAGCTTGATTGAAAACTTCAAAGGAGAAGTAGGGTCATCAGATTATAGAAAGATCATGACGAAGTTAGATTGGGTTTTCTGTAGATTAGGGAGGACGACACACAGTCAAAGGCAATTAGTATGATCAAAATCGATTTAGCTTTAGCTCTTGGGTCTCTTCAATATAGGGCACAAGTTCATGGAACGTGTAGGGACGAGGATGATAAGGAGATAACAACCGTCATAAATGATGAGCACCCCACGCTGAACAATACTAACCAATCAGCCAGTCAAGCTACCGGTACAGCTACGGTATTATCATTTTCACGATGTAGCGTTCCAATATACAAATGGGGTATCCAGTTTTCAGGGGAACGCGACCAATCTTTCAACAATTTTCTAGAACGAGTCTGTTCCAATCATCCCATGACCTACTTACCGGAAAAGCCTTGATATGGTTCAGGGCAAATAAAAGCCAATCAAAATCATGGTCTTACTTGGAACGGGAATTAAAAAAGGAGTATTTGTTCGCCGAATATGATGACCGACTGCTTTAAGAGATTAAGTATAGGAACTAAGGCAAGGATAAAAGTATCGGAACGTACATCGCTGTAATGAGTAGGTTGTTCGCTAGGCTTAGTATTCCCTTAACGGTAGATAAACAGTTGAGACTAATAAAGCGTAATATTGGCCCGCTTAACCAATCACAGCTAGGGCTTACTAGCATCGGGAAAATGAATGAATTGGAAGACTTCGGTCGAAAGTTGGAGTCAATCCGGGTATAAATGGAAGCTTTTGTGCTCCACATACCAAACGGAATTCAAGGTGGCTTGAGCCCGACCTTGACAATGTATCCACTGATCCGCCAGCAGTTGACTCAGTTGCTGCTCATATTAGTCAACCAGCTAATAACCGCGTGAAATGCTTTAAGTGCGGTCGTTTAGGTCATTTCTCATGGTTTTGTAGAATGTCAGGTAACAATTTTTCCAGAAGATCACCAGTTGCCAATAATGAGGGACGTAATCAAGCCTAACCACGGAATGGAAATAGAGTCAACCGAGCTCCACATAGGAAAACGCAAGTGCACTTCAACAATAGGCGGCCAGTTAAACGCTAGTGATTCCGAAAGAAGCGTGATGGCAATTGAATTATGTATTTGCAAAGTCAAAGAATGGGAAACGGTTTACTTTAAACGTACGAATATTTGATATTCAGTTCATTGGTCTTTCAGATTCAGAGGCATCACGCAATTATTTGTGCGCTTTCATTGTTACTGGTTAATAAAAGCTGAAAGCAAAACGTGGCTTAGTAGGCTAGTTACAAATTATGAAATGCAAGAGGGAAAATCATCTGTCTGGTTAGCTCAGTTTTTGGGTTGCTTTTCCCTCTTGTATTTACGATTTGATTTAGAATCGTTAAAAATAAAAGTTCTCAAAAATTCTTCTATGCTTCATCTTTGACCGATTCTAACAAGTGTAGATTCGATTCCCTTCCGCGGGAAAAATCAATAATTAAATTTGATTAGACGTACGTAATTAATAATTCGTAATAATGGAAAAATAAAAAAATTAATACCCGATTACTTACAATACAAACTTCAATCTATCAGAAGGTATTTTTTAACTTCGACAGCCTTTGACGAAGATTTTCTCAAGTTATCGACTATACTGACCGACAGAAAGAGTAATGAAGAGAATTAGCGGCAGTTCATCAAAAAGGCGAAAATGGAAAAATCGAGATAACGCTTAAGTATCAGCCAGCAATATGGTATCGATTTTGTTCCACAATCTGTATATCTATGCATAAATGCAGCACATATATTTGCTTCTTTAGGGCTGACAGGAGAGGAGAACTAAATCTGAAAAAGTCATCCTTTTTGTAACGATATGATAAAGAATTCCCAGGGAAAAGCATTTCCGAATTGCCGAAGGATGCCGAAGGTGATAACTGAAACAAATTGTCGTAGCCTAGAAACTTCCACTTCATAAATTGCTTTCAACTCTCTGGTGGAAATTCGCAGCATGCACATCTGATTTATTACCAACTCCTCTAAGATAGCACCATAGATCGCGTTTGATTAATTTCTTTTATACATTTTTTTACACCGTAGTCTTAACGGAAAATTTCCTTGCCTCATTCAATTTCTTTACGTTTTTTTCGCGTGGAGGCAAGAACTTTTCAAATCTACGGGCCAAGTGGCTCGGTATGGATGTCACGACTCTGGATGTGTGTCACTTATCATTTTTGCAAATTAGTTTTTATGGTACAATGTAGCTGACGATGTAGATAAGAGACACTTCGGTAAGTACTGCAACCCCCCAATTTATCTAGATTTTACATGTCTGTGGAACAATTTTTAATTTTTATGTGAAAAAACGAACACATCTTTGTGAGTTACCTTAAGTACAGAGGTCCTCGCTCGCTGTGTAAATTGTAGTTACAGTCGTCTAATTTTAAAAATCGATTTTAAGTGTTGAGATAAGTAAATAAAGTGTCATTGTTTTTAAATCTCTTGGATTGATGCAATTAGAATAACAGTAGAATTTAGAAGAGCAGTGTTCAGTCCACTAATTCTCGATATAACTTCCTGTATCCAATATTTAATCCTCCTGTGTACTCCTAGAATAAGAGAAAAAAAAACACAAAGCACTGAGCCCAAGTAAATCAACTACATCTCCAAACACATATTTGTCACAGATTTAGGCTGTAACATATCATATCTCAAAAGCTTGCCTCATCTAAAAATATTAATGGAGAGGTCATCATTAATAAAATATAACCAAATCATTACAAAATGCACAAGGCATACTTACCTCCGTATATTTACATTTTTTCATGTCATGAAATTACATTTCACCAGTCAGCCACTTTCACATTCGCCTCAGTTAGAATACCAGCAATTGAAATAAGCGTTGCTAGGGCAACACCAAAAGGCGAGAACATGTAACTGGTCACAGTGGCTATATAAAGCCGCCGAACTTCAGTAGGGATTGGAGAGTGAACAGCCGAAGGATCAACACGTCAAAGAGCAATCAAGCAACGAACAAATTTACAGCGGAACATACGTGCACGACGAAAGTTCGTATATATGAACGCTTATGAGGGAATTGAGTCGTATTTTGGAGTGGGACTATTTAGATGAATAGGACTTTGTGTCTTGTGTATGTGTATGATGTGCAGCACAAAGCCACTGATTAATCTATAAACAAAATGAAACTTTAATCTGCAAACGGCATTTTGACAATTCGGAAAATAACTGACAATAGTGAGAAAAAAGACTCGAATAAAGTTAAAAATTGAAAACTATAATAACACAAAGTGATAAAAATAGTGAAGTGAAAATGTGTAAAGACGAACATATTCTTAGTGCCGTGAAAACCAACGTCAGGGAAGTTTTTGCAAATATACGAAATATTCCAAACGACATCATCCAGTCCCTCGCAAAATAATATTGCAGGGAAGAAATAAATTATAAATGAATGGGCCCTCAGCTTCTGGAAGTTCAACCGACAACCTGTCCTCCGAGGAGATGTCTGGGGACGAAACGGATATGAGCACCGACCGAGCGACTACTAGCTGGTAGAGAATAAAGGGCGAGCACGGAAAGATCCACAAAAAAATGCGGACACAACTAAAATGATTAAGGCAGTGAACCGCAGGACTAACAGCAACAATCACGAAGTGATACAAATGGAGAACAGACATGTGGAAGCTACAGGAAAAGGCAAGCAATCATTGCCCACGGACTGAATTACAAGGAGTTCAACAGGACTCTAAACAGCATGGAGAATAGGTCGAAATTCTTTATCAAAATGGGAGGTGGCAGCAAATGTGCAATAAACCGTTCACCGAAGAAGACAGGGAATCCATATTTAATCTGCTTCGTACAATCAGAGTAGAGTCCTACACCTTCACTCCCAAAGAAGGACGGAAAACGACTCTCGTGCTGAAAGGATGTCAGCACACCTTCGATGAGGAAGAAGTCAAGGAAGCTCTTGAAGAGCAACTTCAAGGAATTAAAATAAGGAGCGCAGTTAAACTAGAAACTGTCCGTAGTAAGAAATCGGAAAAGGAAATGGATGCCTTCATCATTGCTTTTGATGCACAATACACCATGAAGCTGGACTGCATTCTGGACCAGATCGTACATTGGGAAAATCATGTCAGCAAAGGAATGGCACAATGCAAGCGGTGTCAGCGCTTCGGATATGTGCTTATCTTCAATTCGCTTTCGGCCTATGTCTAGGGAGATAAGCAAATTGAAGATAACTGCATTAAATTTCAACTCACTTGTGGGCCATTACAAAAGAATTGGTCCTTCCTTACGGAACAAAAACCTAATTTTATCCTCCTATCAGAGACACACCTAAATCCTCGCCACAAACTACTCTGAGAAATTCTCAATTACCCCTACTGACAAAACTGACTCAGCCTTAGGTACAGGGATGGGCTTAAATTCCAAGAAATTAACCTTAAACCTTTCAGTAACATGGAGTGCACAGCAGTAAATTTTTTCCTCGCCTGTCAAAAAACGTTTCTTCTAATCACCTTGTACAACAGGTGCGGTGCACAGATGGTTCAAATCACAAGGAATCTTGAGATCTTAAACAATGTTTCAAAGGATGTTACCTGAGCGGTTATTGGAGACATCATCGCCAGGCATCCCACGCGGAATGACCTTATTGAAAGCTGCTGGAAAAACCATTGCCAACTGGCTAGATCGAGACCAGGAGAGTTACGACTTCATTGCGTTTTCACCAACCACACCACCTTTTCCTCGTTCGGGTTCACACATAGACTTTTACTTCGTCTCCTCAAGCATGGTAAGCTTACACCCCTTCACACCACCTAGGCACTGAGTTATCTATCAAACTACCGCTAGCCACACTCACCATGAGTCTACCAACATCTTTCACCCTAATTGACGTCAATTGGAACGAATTTCAAGACAGCCTGACATCACTCTACCAAGAAAATCTGCCAGCCGACAATATAAATATCTCAAATTCGGGGATAGACACCCAAATTGAGCTATACTTACCAGATGCCTACAAAAAAATATATGCTATTTCTCACGTACAGCCCCGGTAAAGAATTACCAATTCAAGAACCTTCCCCCAAAGTCTTCAGTGTCTATATTGGCAAAAGCTGCGGAAAATCCTCAACCGCATTTATCACACTACCCAAAATTCTGCTTATCAATCCGTTCTTTCCCAAGTCAATTACTTATCAGTGATAATAGACGAGCAAACTAAGCTGATCTTCGATTAACAGTTTAGAAAAGGACTCGAGAGAATAAAACCAGGCCCACAGACCTTTGATATTATTAACAGAGTCTGTTCTAGAAAGCCGAAACTCCCCAAAATCATAATCAAAATAAAAATAAAATCGAATAAACTGCACAGGAAAAGTGCGATGCCTTGCAAACGTCCATACCACAAACCTTTTTTACTGCGGACAAATCAGCAATCTACCCAGAAGTTCAAGACATTTTCAAAAACCCCATTTAGCTCTATGGAGCCGTTGCAAGTACTGTGAGAAGGACAAGCACTCCTTTAGAGATTTTCAGCTGGAGGGATGATGAGGTCAGTTTGTAGAGGTCTTTGACAATACAGACTACTTTCGCGGGACTCTATAACGGTATCGAGTACATTTTTTCGTTCGTTTTTAATTCTGTTTCGGTCTCCGTGTAAAATTGCAAAATTTATATGTTGAAATTTCGATCGTTCACGGAATAAATTTTATTAGATAATTTTTGAAAATTTGGAAATTCTTGGAACTGCCACTTACGCAATTGTCAAAATTGGGGCGCATAGAAATTTTTTTGTTTTTTATCTTTTAGGAATTTTTCAAAATGCTGGTATCCATTGTATATCTCTTTTAAAAACGTACCGTTAGCTTCATTTTGTGCTTTTACCTGGTAGTGTCTAGTTTGGTTTTGTTGTCCCTATTGACTCTATGTTTGTTATTTTGTAGAATAATTACTGCCTTTTCCGTCTTTTTACCGCTTGCGGAGCCTTTATCCTATTATTTTTAGGGAACGTTTAAAAGAGCCAGTAAATAAAAGAGCCTTTATAAATAAAAAAAAAATTTATTTCTGTAATAGTTTCTATTGTTGTTTTGTTGATTATTGCTAATCCTAGCGTTATTGTTATTATTTCTGTGATTAGTGCTAAGTCTGTAGCTGCAATTCTGGCTATTGTTTTGCCAATTGTAGTTTTGATTATTTTGATGTATCTGTCATTATATTTATTAACTTATATGGGTATCTGCTTGAAATATTATGAATTTTGAGGTGGATAATATTACTAACTGATTGTGCCTCACTTTTTTCTAGTTTCAGTGTAATCACAATTGCTTCTTAAAAAGACTTTGATCTTGGCGCGAATACTGTGCTTCTGTATTGATCGCTAAGACCATTCTTAAAAACTGTCAAGGCGTATGTTCATTAATGGTCTTGACTGCTGCTTTTTCTGCTGATGTAGCAGATGAACTAAGAGCATCTATCTGCAATTGATTTAAACCACTTATGAGAGTTAATATTCTATCTGTATAGGCCGAGACTGTCGACCTTTTTAAGTTAAATTGCTGAGAGTTGTGTGGACTTGGGATACCGTATTAGTGTTTTTATATCTTGAATTATGTCCTTTTTTAAAACCTCAATAGTTGTTAGTGTATGTCGTTTGAACGTTTAATGCAACAAAGCCAAACAAAATCCAATATATCCAACTTTGCGGTGTCACTCAGGGCTTTATTAATGAACTCGTCGATTTTTAAAAATGCATTTAATTCACCGAATTTCCCCTCAAATACAGGGATGTGCCTTCCTAAATCAAAATTGGCTATTTCATTTTGTTCTTCTAGTGTAGTTTCTATTTGAGTTTTTCGTTCTCTTGAGGGTTTATATTTAACTTTATTGTTAGTTAGGAAATCTTTGAATTCTTGTTCGATTATTATTAACCTTTTAAGTTTTGATTTCAATTACTCAATTTTGTAACCTCGACTTTTACTCTTACTAAAGTTCTCTAAGGTTTTTTCGACTTCCTTCGTTAGTTCCTTTATCTTTTCCATTCAAAAGAAAAAGATTTGAATACTGCGTTTATGTATTTATTTATTATTATTTTGTATAAAAAAATATTAAACATTAATGGACCTACTTAACTGTTTCCTTACATAATTCCTATTATATTTATTGTGAATGTATGTAATTATTGCTATTATTAGGAAAATCACCGATGTTGCTAATGCCTGCTGGTACTCGACGATGAAGAAAATAATTTATATTGTTACGAGCGTGGCCTTAGTTCGTTATTTAAAACACAATATTTCAGATATAATTCAAAAGTTCTTTCTTTATTTAACTTTACTGTTTACTCTCACAAATTCACAAATAATTATCAAATCAACTCTTTATTTATCGCTAGTACTGTACTTCTAATTATTGCAATCCAAATAGTTTACTTCGTTCACTTCTCACTTCGCTGTCTGAAATAATACTCGCCTCCTGGATGTGAGCAGCGCCGTATTTATACTCTACGAATTATCCTAGAACCTTCCTGAATATTCCATTCTCCAAACCCAGTTTACTAGGATGTCACTAACCTAAAGTTGTTTCCATTTCCAATAGATGTCGCTTGTATCACTTTGTCGCGCGTAACACTGCCCCCTTCTTAAAATTGTTCGTCCCGAACAACAGGTGATCCACGGTCTTGATGCTCGCAGTATTGACATAAACGATCTAGATGAACGATTTTCCGTTTGCCTCTTGTACCCCGCTGAATCCTATACACTACGTCATTTATTCTAGTCACTACTGAATACGGTCCTTCCCAGTGTTGTTGTAATTTGGGAGAACGTCCGTTACGTCGTTTCGGGTTGTACAGCCAAACAAGGTCACCTTCATTAAATCCTGCTGAGTTAGCACGTAAGTCATAGCGGGTTTTCATCCGATCGGTATTTATTGCTAATTTTGCTCTCGTGACTTCGTGTACATCAGCCAATCGTTGTCTAAGTTCCGATACATAATCGTCTGGTAACTTTTGTACACCTCTCGGTGTACCAAACTTGAGATCGCTAGGTAAACGCATCTCCTTTCCGAATATCACTTTTGCTGGAGTTTGTCCGGTCGTATTGTGTACAGCTGATCGATAGGCCATTAAGAACATGGGAATATGTCGATCCCAATCGCGTTGGTGATAGTCGACTACTTTCTTTAGATGCTCGATCAATGTTCTGTTGAAGCGCTCTACCATGCCATCAGATTGTGGATGCAGAGGAGTTGTTCTGGTTTTTCTTATTCCCAGAATTTTACACATCTCTTGGAAAGTCCGTGATCCGAATGAAGTTCATGAGGAGCACCAAATCTACTGACCCAATTCATTACTACTTGATCCGCTACTGTGGTAGACTCTTGATTAGGGATTGCATAAGCTTCAGGCCATTTACTGAAATAGTCAATAGCAACTAATATATAATGGTTACCGTTATCTGTTTCTGGAAAAGGTCCAGCGATGTGTACGGCTATCCTTTCAAGTGGGGCTCCTACATTATACTTATGCATTTCTCCTCTACTTCTGTGTGGTGGTTCTTTGCAAGAACCACAGATAGTGCATCTGCGGCACCATTCCTCAACATCCTCCGCATATGTAACCAATAAAACCTTTCACGTATTTTGGAAATTGTTTTATTCACCCCCAAATGTCCTCCAGATGATCCACTGTGCATTTCTTCTAGAACATCTTTGATCTGGGATGCTGGCACGACTATCTGCATTCGGAATGACTCACCGTTAGTTGATTCCCACTTGCGCTTTAATATACCACATTCAACGTGAAGAGAGTTCCATTGAGCCCAGTAGCTCTTCAGTTTCTCACTCCTCTCCGAGATATCTTGCCATTGTGGCCTTTCCATGTCTTCTTTCCAAGCAAGAATAGGTGATATGTCTGGGTCTTCAAGTTGTGCTGTTCGCAAGCTCTCGTTGTTCCAACCTGTCGATGGTTCCACCGTCATCAGCTGTATTGTTGCTTTTGTTTCTTTTTCTTCCAGCCGAACGCAATGTTTGCATTCAACTTTGCATGGACGTCGTGAAAGGGCGTCTGCATTTTCATGGATACGTCCTCTTCGGTGTTGGATTTCAAAGTCATAAGCTTGGAGTCGCTCTATCCATCTCGCCACTTGCCCCTCAGGGTTCTTAAACTGCAAAAGCCATTTAAGCGCTGCATGGTCAGTGCGGAGGATAAATTTCTGCCCGTAGAGATATTTATGGAAATGCTTGGTTGAGTTTACAATGGCAAGTAGCTCTTTCCTCGTAGCACATTAATTTCTCTCTGATTTTGAGAGTGCTTTGCTAAAATAAGCTACTGGCACCTCTTGAACATCCTCCTCCTGTGAAAGCACTGCACCAATACCTACATTGCTGGCATCCGTGTCCAATATAAAAGTTTTTCCCAGCTTTGGATAGTGAAGCACTGGAGTTCCACAGAGCTGTTGCTTCAAATTTGCAAAACTCTCGTTACATTTATCTGACCATATGAACGGCTTTCCTTTTTCTGTAAGTTGATGTAGGCTCCTTGCTATATCTGCAAAACCTTTTACGAATCGCCTGTAGTAGGTAGCCAATCCAAGAAAACTCCTTAATTGATGTTTCGCATCTCTCAGTCTTTGAAGTACGTCCCGTAAGTTGTTTTTATGTTCCTCGAATGTCCTTCCGATCACAATTATGTCATCTAAGTAGACAAGACATGTTTTCCAGGTTAATCCTCGTAAAACACATTCCATGAGTCGTTCGAATGTGGCTGGAGCATTACATAATCCAAATGGCATAACTTTGAATTGCCATAAGCCACTTCCAACTGAGAAAGCAGTTTTGTCTCGGTCCTCGGGATGTATTTCCACTTGCCAGTAACCGCTCTTCAAATCCAATGTGGAAAACTATTGCGCTCCGGAAAGGGTGTCCAATGTGTCATCAATCCTTGGTAACGGATAGCTATCCTTTCTTGTTACATTATTTAGTTGGCGGTAGTCCACACAGAATCGTGTGCTGCCATCCTTTTTCCTGACCAAAACAACTGGCGATGTCCAAGGGCTGTTAGATTCCTCAATTATGCCTTTTTCTTTCATGGAATTTATCATATCTGCAACTTCTGGTTGTTTGGCTAATGGTAGTCTGCGTGGTGGTTGCCGAATGGGCCTAGAATCTCCTGTATTGATCCGATGCTGGACAAGATTTGTTTTGCCGAAATCATCATCATTCATTGCAAATAATTCCGAAAATTAATCGATCATCTCTTTGGCGTCGTTGTATTGCTGTTCACTTAAGGCACTAGATGAAAGAAGTTTCTGAACCTGTTGAGTAGTAGCTGGTATATAAACAGGCTCACAATTTCCAATTATAACACCTTCTTTTAGTTGTACCTCATTTTCGGATGTGTTGAGCACTCTGACTGGAATTAATGTTCCGCCTTCTGCCTTCACTAAAGTCTTACCAACGATGATGTTCGATGTTACTTTGGTAGGGTTAGGCTCCACCAGATAGAATCGGCAGGTCCCGATGTCATCAGTAAGCTTTGTCCATACTACCGTCTCCGAGAATGCGGAGAGGGTCATACTCTCACAGACCATCGTCCTTATTTTTGCAGAATAATCTGTTCCTCCTCCTAGTCTCATAGGAATTTCTATGTTGCCATATTTGAGTATTCGTTCTCCGACATCTAAATTTATTTTATATGTGGTCATAAAGTCTACTCCAAGGATGCATTCATCCATTATGTCTGAAACTAGGAAATTGTGAGGAAATAGTAGTTCACCTAGTTGAATATCCAAAGATATTTCTTCAAAAACTTGTGCTGCGGCTCCAGTTGCTGTTCTTAGTAAATATTTGGTGGTATTGTGAAGCCATTTGTTCTTGACAAGATCCGCTCTAATAATTGATCTCGAAGCTCCAGTGTCGATAGTGACAACGCAGTCATTTTTTCCTACACTTCCATATATAACAAGACTGCTATAATTTCTCTGCAACTGGGCTATCTGAATGATGACTTCGGGGCTGTCGACTCTACCAACCAACTTCTGCCCCCCGAAGTTGGTTTTTACATGTTTTCCGACTGCTGAACAGGGGAGCTGATGCGACTAGTCGCTGTTTAATTTCTAGGCTCTCCCCGAATAGCTTGCTCCCTGGCTCGACATCTTTGGCATTCTGTTCTGTCCTCCTCTTCTAGTGATTCTGTTCGACGACGTTTTCTGCAGTGGCTTTGGAGGTGTCCTGGTCTATTACAATTCCAGCATCGCAGAATACCGCGTGAAGAATTGCTCTGTGATGGCTGCATTCTATTACAAGTACATTCCTCCACCGAAATTTCTCTCACTCGTACTGCACTTCGAGAAGCTTGCCTGGCAGATTCATACGCTAATGCATACGCTAGTGCTTCTGCTGTTGATTTCTTTCCTGCTAGCCTTAACGCTTGTTGTAAATTTTGATCTGCAATGGCGTTCACAAATGCTTCTGTTGCCACTTCATTAAGGAAATCCGCATTTACGCTAGAGTACGAAAGATAAGCTAATCTTTCTACATCAGCTTGCAGTTGTTGTAGTGACTCGCCATGATTTTGATTCCTGTTGCGTAACTGCTGGCGATATACTTGCTGCATGTGTTCATCTCCATAACGTAATTCTATCGCCTGTACTAGTGAAATGTAATCACGTTGCTTTTCAATCTGAATAGTTTGTAATAACTCTGACGCAGGACCTCGAAGTGCTAATACCAGAGCTGTAGCTTTGTCTGCGTCATTCCATCCATTTACTTCGGAAGCTGCCTCAAACTGTCTCTTGAAAATATGCCACGAATTTTGTCCATCAAATATTGGAGGTTTCATTCTGCCTGCACAGGATATTTCAGTTCCTTCGTGCCGAGGTTGTCGATACTTCATTCTGTCCAAATCTGCTTTAAAGTTGTCAAGCTTCTCCGTAACATTTTGTTGCACTTCCGACACTTGCTGTTGAACTTCCAGCACTTCCTGCTGGATTCCTTCAATTTTTACATTTTGCTCGTCTAATGAATTTTTAAGAAAAGTCTTCTGTTCCTCCAAACAGGTTTCTAGACAATTCTGCAAAGATCACTTTTGTTCATCCCAACGGGCTTCTAGAGAATTCTTTTGTTCATCTTGACGGGATTCCAGAGAATTCTTTTGTTCTTCCAAACGCGCTTCTCGAGAATTCTTTTGTTCCTCAAAAGCATTCTTTGTTCCTCAAAAGCATTCTTTTGTTCCTCAAAAGCATTCTTTTGTTCCTCAAGGGCATTCTTTTGATCGTCCAAACGGGCTTCTAGAGAATTCTTTTGTTCATCCAAACGCGCTTCTAGAGAATTCTTTTGTTCCTCAAGGGCATTCTTTTGATCGTCCAAACGGCCTTCTAGAGAATTCTTTTGTGCATCTAGACGGGATTCCAGAGAATTCTTTTGTTCCTCATGAGCATTTTTCACTTGCAGGGTTGAAAGCTCCATTTTGGTCATTAAAGTACCCAAAAGCTGTTCTATGTTCATCGCAGGCTCTTCTTCAGTTTCTGGTTCTTCCTCGAAAACGTATTTATCAGGATTCTTTTCTTCCTCTATCAACGCTTGTCTAAGTCGCTCGACTAGAACATTCTTTAGACCTGTCATTTGCAATGACCGCTTCCCCAACTCCACTTTCAATTCCTGTATGCGAAGCTCCTCTAGTTTGCGTCCCATTCTTGCGCGATTTCACAAAATTAATCACTCTTTGAATTTCAAAGTCAAATACCACCACTTTATTTCGCGATTTTATTTCACTTCTGACACCAGTTGTTACGAGCGTGGCCTTAGTTCGTTATTTAAAACACAATATTTCAGATATAATTCAAAAGTTCTTTCTTTATTTAACTTTACTGTTTACTCTCACAAATTCACAAATAATTATCAAATCAACTCTTTATTTATCGTAGTACTAGGTACTTCTAATTATTGCAATCCAAATAGTTTACTTCGTTCACTTCTCACTTCGCTGTCTGAAATAATACTCGCCTCCTACGAATTATCCTAGAGCCTTCCTGAATATTCCATTCTCCAAACCCAGTTTACTAGGATGTCACTAACCTAAAGTTGTTTCCATTTCCAAAAGATGTCCACTCTTGGGCGACTTTCATTCACACAGACATCCAGCCCACATTCTTTGAACTTCCCATTCTGCAAGACCTTCTCTCTTTCGGCAACTGATGGTGTCCGGATGATTACGCCTCCATTCCTAAGCGGCTTGACATCATGGACCCTTACTTTTAGGGTAGGACATACCTCCTTTACCACTTTGTCTATTATATCATCGGTTGTGACACCTTGCGCCTTGCCCCTCACTACTACAGACCAGGTCACCACTGGCTTCGTCACAGGCTTTGTCACTGCTGAGCTTTTAGTCATTCCAGAAATCACCTTTGGTACATTTTTTCCACCTGATACACCCTGACCTACATCTTCTTACGTAAAACCACCCTTGCTTAAAAATTCAAGGTTTCCACTTAACCTTTCATTTTCACCTAGAATCTCCATAGTGAGGGTCTCGTATCTCCCTGATATTCCCATTATAAGTCGCGCGTACTTAAGGGGTACTCCATCGTGTAACAGGATCTTCTGCATATCCCTGGATATAGCCTTCATCTCCGCGATTGCAGGCTTCAGCGCGCATATTTTCTTCTTCCTTAGAATTGGTTCCTTCGTCTCCTCAGATTCCTTCTTTCCTGTCTCCCTTATGGTGCTATTGAGACCCACGCTGTCACTATCTGACAAGCTCGTCCCATCATCTGAGATTATGTCTCTCCAACCAGCATTAATAGCTGTTTTCCTCACCCGCTTCTCGGGGAAGGAGCCCTCACCTTCACTGCTTGAGTAGTAATTATCCCCAGTCGTCAACTTTTTAGCCCCTGCACCCTTAGCCTTTTTGGACGCCGGCTTCTTCGCCTTCAGACTTCGACTTAGCGTAGTAACAGCCATTTTTACCTACTTACCACTATAATGCAGAAAAGAAATATTTTTGCAGAAACAATAAATTAAAACTATCTTATTCAATACAAAATTTCCCTACAATATAAGACCTATGTGCAAAACAATAAATTTTTCTATTCCTAACAACCAGCAACAATTACCAGTTTTCAGAACAGAAGAAATCAATAACTCGATCAATCGCTTACAAACAGTAAACGCAGGAAACCAAAATACGCAAGTATATAATATTACCTACAAAAAATATATATTATATATAAATATAAAAGATTTAATAAAAGCTACCAAAATTCCTGAAAAATATGTGTATATCTAACAAACATATAAATCAAAATAACGCCAAACACCTTGAGGAAAATTTGCTTCAAAATTCCTGGAAAAATATAATATTTAACCAAAAACCCTGAAATAATTGTATACAAAATTCCTACAAATATATAACAAATATAGTGCAATACCACTAACCTGTTATCCTTGTTTGTCTCCTTTCACAATTTCACTTTCCCGATTCCACACTAGTGTCCTTTTCACTACATAATTATCTTTTCACAAAGCGTGTCTTTTTCACTACGATAAAAATTTACGCCGACCCAAGCAAATAGGTCGGGACCGCAATAAAAATACGCCGGCATACAGAAAGTGTATCTGCAATAAAATTTCCTTGCCGGTAATCCGCAATAAAATTTTCTTGACGGTACACAAAAGGTATAGACACAATGATTAATACCGCAGGCACACAGAAGGTATACGCACAATAAAATTTCGCCGGTACACCCAGCACGGGTCCGCTAGCTCCGCTATTATTCTCACAATTAAAATTTTTGGAAAAAAATTTTGGAAAAAATGTCTTGTAAATCGCTATGTAGAACACACGTCCGCACTCATCAACTATTGCAATGCAACTGACGTATTGATTTACTTTACATTAGTATATTTAACACGTCGTGCTAAATGCGTGCGAACGCTATTACCAGGGCCAGTTCGGAAGGCTTATGAACGGAAGCAAACAGGTCGGGAATTCGTACGAATTCTATTATTCTGGCCAATACGAATAGCGTACGTATGCCGTAGATCTAGCCAGCACGGAAGCAAACAGGTCGGGAATTCGTGCGAATGCTACTATTACGGCCAATACGAACAGCGTACGTCTGGCGTAGATATAGCCAGCAGAGGTAGGTTAAATACTGGGACTATGGGACGATGTGGTCAGTCCAGAGGCAACTGATAGCGGCCTAGTGTTGCCAACTCTTTTTTGCAGATCCGGCTACGGCTAGATCTACTTAATAAATTGACAAAATTTCGGCAAATTTTTTTTTAAAATCAGCTAGATTTTCGGCTAATTTTATTAGGACATTTTAATGTGGCAACCTACACGCTTCAGTTCTAGCGAAGGAAGGAATTTTCTGGCCTTGTTCCTAGACCTGTTGTCACAATAATTTTACTACACTGTATTCCTTACACGATTGCCAGGTTAACTGTGTTCAAACAAGTAACAGTTTTTGATATAAATAATAACTGTATCAGAAATTCACCGCAACTAATGAGAATAAAATTAATATTTTATCATATCAAATCTGAGGTAAAAAACTGCAGAGCCATCGGAGCAGAAAATATACAATATCAAAAATTGCGCGAAAGTATTTGCTTGCACAAGCATTGGCATGGTGTGCTTCCAGTACTGCGGTTCTTAGCATCTCGCAATTTTTCTCCGCGCGAGTGCCACTTATCCTCGAAAAGTGGCACAAAGTAAAGTATTCTGAAACGTGTACGTCTCAGCATAGTACTATGCCATGCATGTTATTGTTGGACATCAAATTAAAGGTCTCGCCGAGTACTATCGAGTGGTGTACGCTTTTCCTGATTCAGAAAACTTTCTCGGGACGTTTTTGTCGCCGGAAAACCTATTTTCATGCACTTGGGTCACACATACCCGTGCTACTAGATTTCGGGTATATTTATTCCGATCTTTCTTTCAGGGACATCGTTGCTATGTTGTAAACATTTTTCACATAGGAAGTCATTTTCCACGACGCACCGAGTTCGCAGAGACACGAGCGGAAACAGTCCACTTTTTCATCCAAGAAAGTCGCTCGAAATACATCCGATCGCCAAAGTTTCCGTGGCTTAATAGAAAAAATTATGTTAATAAGATATGACTCTCTTGGGACGTTTTTGTCGTTGGAAAACCCATTTTCATGCACTAGGGTCACACATACCCCAGCTACTAGATTTCGGGTATATTTCTTCCGTTCTTTCTTTCAGGGACATAAGTGCTCTGTTGTGACCATTTTTCTCATATGAAGTCATTTTCCACGACGCACCTATTTGGCACAGATACGAGCGGAAAAAATTCCACTTTTTCACCCAAGAAAATCGCTCAAAATACATACGGTCGCCAAAGCTTTTCCCCGCTTAAAAAGAGTTAGTACCCAGGAAAGTTTCAATTTATGTAGATACCAGCGAACCTGTAGGTAGTTAAATATACTATACGTAGGTTTGTGTCCTGAAAGTGAGAAAATTCCTATAAAATTAGCCAAAACATAGACCACGGAGCACATTAGAGACATCTATCGCAAAAGACAGAAACCAAACATCCGACAAAACCATACAATTTAAGACGAAAAAAGAAAATTTGCAGTTCAAATAAATTGAAAATTTCTAACGAGACTTAACTCTCCTAAATTTGTTTTGCCCATAATTGTTAAACTGATATTTTGCTTTGTCTTGCAACAACTTTCAACAAAATATTGCAATTTCTCGTTGGTATCTAAGCTTTATCTTTCTAAAATAGTCGCAATTTAAACAAATGAGAATAACTACTCACAGGAATTTGATTTAAAAGACTTCAATTTGTACTATTTTTTACAAGCTTTTTATCTAAGGTAATATAATTTAATATTTAATACAATGCGGCGAAAAATTCAATGTAAATGAATAGGCGAGAGCTTAACATAAAAGGAAAAAAACTAGATACCTTAAACTTATATCTCAATATACTATGATATAATATTTAATGTGACCTAGTATATTATTTAGATAAGTTGGCGGTCACTTAAGGTAAGAAAAGAAAAGGCTTGGAAATGCTTTAAAAATTCAAATACTTGGGAGTGTGTTATAATTGGTAACCTCTTTTGAAATTCAATACTTAACTGTATGGCTGTACGCCTTAGGCTTAGGCAACGAGACGTATGTACGTCCTAGATACAATATAAAACCAGGTACGCTAACAATACATGGTTCAGTGAAGTTCATAAAAAAACAATATAATATCAATACGGTAGAATGACTACATACATACAATCTTCACTTGAGAAGCGATATTACCTCTGCATTATATTCCAATGGATTAATCAACCATGGGGTCGAATTCGTAGGACCGGGGCGGACACGCTCAGCTGGCCTATCACCCAAACAACGGCAAATTTCACCCTCAACAGCTCGCTTGAGCAATTCCTAAAACATCTATAGGACGATCACTAACTGAACTAGGTGTCACCACTGTATTACATATACAGAATATGCTAAACATTTATATATACTATATATATGAAATATTATTCAATAATTAAAAAGAATATTAATGCACTTCGCATTTATAAATCTTCTTTGATTTTGGTAATCTCAGTAGACTCTTATCCTCAGATGGGCGTGAGAACATCAGCCACCGTCATCCGATCCGTCAAATGGCGGTCTAGTAGCCGGGGAATAGCCAGTACACCAACAAGAAAATTATTATTATAAGCACATCAGAATACGTGTGACAGAAACAAAAATTTAATTATGCACTTCAAAAAAATATTTATGTACTTCCTGTGGGGTGACTCTGATCTTTTGTCGAACTTGAATGTCAAAATACACGACAACGGAATGAATTGCTTTTCTTCTTCCTTTTTATCGTAATTCATCTCATTCAGGTTGTGGTGGACTACAAAGGAACTGAAAGTGACGCAGTTAATCCCTTTGACAATCACTTTGACATTCCTGTCGTGTCATAATTAATGAATGTATTGAATTATATTGAATAATAATTTGCAAAAAAAAAACAAGTAAAATATAGATCAATAGGAGCTTCTGGATACCTCTGTTGCTGTCGCTGATACAACAAGTTAAGTTATATACACAGTACCTATTGGCAAAATTAGTTGTAACTTTTAATTATACGTACTAGAAAAATATTTTTTTCCTTATCGGCCAGATTACCGCATTTATATAAGCGTTTGCAATGCAACTAAAGGGGTTGAAATAATGCATGGAAATCGTGATTCTGATAAACAGCCAGCATTCGGTGCGGTTTGGAATCATGGCAAGGATCCCTATAGGAATTTTTTACTTCCACTGGAATCAGCTTTGGCTGACGGATCTATTATTAACTCTAACTGCGGAAAAGTTACGCATCAAATTCTCACGAGAGCGAAACAAATCTTCCCAGAAAGTGTAACTAACTAGTACTAGTAAGTAGTTTTATTACATTGTTTGTTAGTAGCAAGCAATCTGCTTGCTATTATTTGACATCATAAATCTAACTATATTACTGTTATCATATTCTACCGCAATGAGCCTGTTCATTGCTCCTTTGTTAGATTTCTAAATAACTTTGTACCATACTAATTATGGCAATCATCTAATATTTACTCGATGTCCCTACCGTTGTTACGTAGCTTAAGCTGAGGTTCTTCAATAAATGATTTTTCTATTCTATTCTATTCTATTCTCTCTGCCATGATATGTATTTTTATTCAAAATGACAAAAAAATCGAATTATAAAGAATTTCTTGTATCACTTTGTGGCGCGTTACAATATGTTCGTGGAGCTGCAGTTTCACATGATCACAGCATTAGCTTTCAAACTCGAACTGTATTTTAGTCTTGCGATTTCACTGTTTTATTCAAAACTTATTCTATGCATATACAATGGAAATTGATCAAATGAATCGATTCACAATAAAATTGCTTACATTGGCATTACTTTCTTTACATACTTTCGTTTTTGTTTATTGTCATATGTTCTGGTTCTTATTCACCATAGGGTCATTCCACAGAAAATCGACAAATATTGTATAAATTTGTGCATTGACCAACTCCGATTTTGATAAAATTTGATAAGTAGGTTTGTCCTATTGTTTGTAGTACTTTGCTGAAATATTTTTCGTTTTTGTCCATTTTTGAAGGCGATATGTTATTTTGAAATTTGGAAAAAGTGGCAAATTTTGCTTGGAAGCTGTAAATTCAAAACTTTATATCTTAGGATGTATGCATCGTGAGCCCATGAAACAAACTCCATTTGTTTAAGGAAGCTTTAAAGCTCCTGAAAAAATTAGATGAGGTCCTTTTTCTGAAAATTTGTTTTCAAGGATAATGGATATCTCCTTGAATATCTCAAAATGCGCACTCTCGATTCCTTTTATTTTTTTTTAATTTAATCCTTAATGGCTTTTGAGGAAACTGTAGAAAGGAGAAAATGGAACTCCTTGAAGTTTGGATGGAGTTATTTTTTAAATATATGTAGTTCAGAAAACTTCGAACGAAAATTGATGAAGTGTGCTGAGTACTCAGATTTAATATAATATATCTACATAATGTAGCTAGGATTATATCCTGAAATGGTCAACTACCGTAAAAATATTAAAGAAACGTATTGGTAATAATATAATATGTTTAATTAACTTTGTTATATATATAAGTATATGAGTATCTTCCCCAGTTTTCCGGTTGGAGGGTTTCGCGAGAGGAGTCTCTCTCTGATCACCGCTACATTGAGATCTGTATGGGTGCTGACCCCATTGAGGTGGAACCATACAGGAATCCGAAGCGGACTGATTGGGGGAGATACCACGGGGAGCTAGTTTCCATGCTCGACTCTCCGGCTGAGAGAATCAGAAGTGTTGCCGCCTTGGAAAAGGCGGTTGGAAGGCTGCAGTCAGCTGTAACTGCGGCTTTCGAGGCTTCCTGTCCCATTAGCACGGACATTGGAAGGTGGTGGAACGGCAGTCTTAGTGTACTCCGTAAGACTCCCAGAAGACTCTTCAACAAGGCCAGGAGGTCTGGCTCGGAGGGAGACCAGCGGGCCTACCGCGAGACTCAGAGTAATTACAAGAGGCTTGTCAGGAAATCAAAAAGACAGGCCTTTGTAGATTTCTGCGAGGAGCTTGACGGCTATCGTGAACCGGTTAGGCTGCTCAGGGCTCAGGGCGACCCGTCGGCTAGGCTGAGTGTTCTGAGAGGGCCAGATGGCTCCTTTACGGCACCGAAAGAGGAAGCCTGTAGACTTCTTCTCTCGACGCATTTTCCTGACTGCAGGCTTGAAGAAGACCTGCAGGCAGGATCCGATTATCCGCTACCTCTATGCACTGGTGGAGATTGGTCCACTGCAGCCAAGGTAGCTGATGTCGAGAAGGTGAAATGATCAATTTCAACCTTCTCGGCCTTTAAAGCCCCGGGTCCTGACGGTATTTTGCCTGTCCTTCTTAAGGCTGAGAGCGTGGTGCTGTCCCCATACATCGACTCCATTTTCAGGGCATGTATCGCTTTTGGATATGTCCCTGAGATGTGGAGGAAGGTGAGGGTTGCCTTCGTTCAGAAGCCTGATAAGGCTTCCTACATGGACCCGAAGAGTTTTCGAACCATAAACCTCTCCTCATTTCTTTTGAAATGCCTGGAGAGGCTGGTAGATGAATATATTAAGGAAGTACCCTTAAAGGCTTCTCTCTTAAACAACTCGCAGCACGCTTACCGGAGGGGCAGATCCACGGAGACGGCTCTCCACTCAATGGTAACTGTCATTGAACGGGGACTGGATCGTGGACTGTTTACCTTGGGATATGATATGACAGTGAACCGTACAAAGTGCAACTTGGTGCTCTTCTCCAGAAGACGTAAGCTGGGGTACTTTTTGGACACACTCTGCAGCTCTCTCCTCATGTCAAGCACCTTGGAGTCTTCCTTGGCTTGAAGCTGACATGGGGAATACACGTAGAGGAAATGCGGCTATGAGGGTCTTCGCTCAATGCAGGAGAACCTTTGGCTGCGCATGGGGCATGAGACCGAGGGTTGTACATTGGATGTACACCTCGATCGTCAGACCCATGCTCACATATGCCTCCTGTGTATGGTGGCCGAGGACGCTTGTGGGGGGACTGCGATCCGGAAGCTGGCGGGCCTGCAAAGGCTTGCCTGCTTGGGAATTACGGGCTCCATGCGATCTACGGCTACTGCGGCTCTTGAGGTCTTACTCAATCTGCCACCCCTGGATCTTGTCATTCAGGCAGAGGCCAAAAGGGCTGCGTGCAGATTGCGCTTATGGGGATGTTGGGAGGGCGGCTGGACTGGCTCTTCTCATTGCTCTATGGCGTATCGGCTGGACTTGGAAAGCACTCTGGCCGGTATGCCACGGGATGCGATGGCACCAGAGCTTCGTTTCGGGCGTCGGTTCTCTGTAAGCTTTCCTGCAAGGGAATCGTGGACTGAGAGAGGTGCCTTATCGTGCCTTCCCCGGTCTGCTCTAGAAATCTTCACCGACGGCTCTCTCACTAATGACGGAGCTGGGGCAGGTGTCTACTTTCCTGAGCCTGATTTTGGAATGGAGTACTCACTTGGAAAACACACCACTGTCTTGCAGGCTGAAGTCTTCGCCATCTCAATGGCAGCGAAGTTAGCCCTTGATATGCAAATCAAGGGGAGAGATATCGCTATCCTTTCGGATAGTCAGGCAGCCTTGATGGCTCTGAATGGCCCTCGGATAACGTCTATGTTACTGGGGGACTGCAGGTCGTCAGTGGATAAGTTGTGTTATCACAACAATGTGTCCCTCCTGTGGGTTCATGGTCACATGGGGATCATGGGGAATGAATGGGCTGACCTTTTAGCTAGGGCTGGCTCCCATTCTCCGTTCTTGGGACTGGAGCCCGCAGTAGGCGTTTCCACCTCGAATATCGGGTCTCTCATCAAAGCGGATGTCCATAGGAAATATCAGCAGAGATGGGAGAACCTGAGTGCTTGTAGGTGTACGAAACTGTTTCTTGATGGGCCCAATGGGAATATCTTCGATTTTCTCATGGGACTCGGAAGGAACCAATGTAGAACCGTGGTTGGCATCATCACCGGCTACAGCTCACTTCACGCTCATCTAACAAGGATGGGAGTTGTTGACAGCCCTGAGTGTCTGTCCTGTATGGAGGGAGAACCTGAGTCAACCGAACACTTTATGTGTGAGTGTCCGGCTTTCGCCCGGAGAAGACTGGATACTCTAGGGTCTCCCCCTCTATCTGTGGATGAGCTGAAAAACCTTTAAGAGGACAGGAAGGTTTTGGTGAATGGGATTCAGGATAGCACAACGGACCGCTGTGGCCTCCGTGCTTGGGTTGGGTATCTCCTGTTCCCCCTGTTTAAAAAAAAAAAATCTTAGAAATATTTATAAGTAAAATTAAAATTAATATAAGGCCTGTGTACATTCTATATTTGAGATTTCCTTAATTTAATTAACTCTGCTATATATTTCATTTTACTGGCTGTTAGAATATAAACACCATTATCCATTCCATGAGTCAACAATACGTTCTTTAGTTGCGGTTTCTGATATAACTATATACATATGTATATATATGACATCAATCTAAAAGTTGTAGTATGTGTATTTCTTTTTATTTTCCTGTATCACTGTAATTTTTAAAACCAGCTGCATACAAGTATTTGATAACGCACCATTCAACATCAATTTTCGTTCAAAGTTTTCTGAACTACATATATTTCAAAAATAACTCCATCCAAAGTTCAAGGAGTTCCATTTTCTCCTTTCTACAGTTTCCTCAAAAGCCATTAAGGATTAAGTTAAAAAAAAAATAAAAGAAATCGAGAGTGCGCATTTTGAGATATTCAAGGATAACGAACATATCCATTATCCTTGAAAACAAATTTTCAGAAAAAGGACCTCAGCTAATTTTTTTCAGGAGCTTTAAAGCTTCCTTAAACAAATGGAGTTCGTTTCATGGGCTTACGATGCATACATCCTAAGATATAAAGTTTTGAATTTACAGCTTCCAAGCAAAATTTGCCACTTTTTCCAAATTTCAAAATAACATATCGCCTTCAAAAATGGACAAAAACGAAAAATATTTCAGCAAAGTACTATCAACAAGAAGACTAACCGACCTGTAAAATTTTATCAAAATCGGAGATGGTCCATTCAGAACATTTGTCGATTTTCTGTGGAATGACCCCATAGTAACCATCATGAATATTTTGATTTTTGCATATCCTCCGTCTGTCCATCCGTCGTTTTTGCCATATATTTGGACAGTGCCTGAAAGCGCGTGTTACGTATCCTCATACTCACAATATACATAAACACGCAGCAAACTCTCCACGTGGCACTATATCATCATACATACATTTTCCTTTCATCAGCATTATATGTGATTCATAAAGTAAAGTCAATTACCTTTTTAAATAATATGTAACTTTTGTAATTTCCTTTATTATTCTTAAATTTTCCATTTTACCAAGTTCACACAATTTTTGCTCTTCAGCAGTTTTTTCAGACATTAATTAAAAAAGGTCAAGAAGTATGCATGAAAGAAAAACTGATCAAGTTAGGCAGTTAATTTTTAATCAACAATAGAAGGAGTAAAGTTAATTCGTGGAATAAAATTATATTAAAATCAATTGTCTTGTTTTTTTTATCGTTTGGCTTACTGTATAATTTAACTCGCGTCGACGTAGACAGCTGAAATTTTGCACACATCTTTTTAAAAAAAAGTGCAACTTTGGGTAACTCCTTCCTGAAGTTACCATACAAAAATCACGTTTTTCACTATATATTTGAAGCACTGCCTGAGAGCGCGTCGAGGTAGAGAGCTGAAATTTTGTGTACTGTGCTTTCATAATAATAGTAAATAAGGCTTTAAAAATGGATTGAATCGAGCAACGCCTTCTTGGTGTTGCCATATAAAACTTTGGGTTTTTCATGTATGCTGTAAAAACGACCAATTCTGAACCTTTTTATTGTACTGAAAAGTCCTTTAGAATATGAAATCCTATGAAATCGGTAATAATCATTTTTACTGACCGACGAACCGTTCTAGAAATATATGCGAAAAATCATTTCAAAAATCTATTTTGCACAGGTTGGTGACCATACGAAATTAGGTACATTCGGGCATTCATCTAAATCTAGCTAGGTACTTGTTTATATTTATAATTTTATTTTTGCTTCTTGCTGTTATCTTTTTTTTTGTCTTTCTTCTTCCATTCTATCATTTTTTCTTTAATCTTTTTCTCTTATTCGTCCTGATTGTTAGTGGATTTAATTTTTTTTCCTGGTTTTGAATTTGAATTGAATTTTTTTTCTGCTTAATTTTTTATTTTCTTTAGTAAGTAGTTTTTAATTTATAATTCATACCACTTTTTACGTTTTTTCCTAATTTTGAATTTGTGTTTGATTACTTGAAGGATAATTTTTATTTTGCTTATTGTTTATTATTAAGTTTTCTAATGTTTATTTTTACGTCATTTTTTTTTTTTAGTTAGCTTAACACTTTGTATTAATTTTGGTTTAGTCGCTTTTCTTCTAACTAAGATGTCGATCGATATTGTTTTATCTTTTTTTCAATTTAAGTCGATTCGGTGGGAAGTAATTGGTGTAAGCTGTTTTATTTTTTTCTTAATACAACTGGCATCGTTAAAATAGTAATTTCTGTAAATGGGGCCTATACTAAAGTAGTAGTTACTATATGAAAAAACCTTGTTGAAATCTCGAAATTTAACTTTCTCTAGCTCAAATTTTAACAAAGAAGGGAGAAGGAGAAAGTGTATTTTGGTGTATAGGATAGAGTTATAGGAATTCATAACATACGAAGAAAACTCTTTAATATTTCGAACCTCTCAAACTGTTAAGGAATTCCCTTTACCAGCAATGTGATTTTTTTATTGCAGCATCATTACTTATCAACATGACACCATAACGTACGTAGGGATCCTACGAACACCGCCTGATCCAGAATACATAGTATTAATTTTAAGCATTTACAGTAGCCCACATTTCTAAAAATTTCATGACGCATAACAAAATGTTGATTTGCTCATCCACTGCGAAAATCTTAAAAAGCTTGTGAACAGAAGGCAATTGCAGGAATTTTTCAGCACTTTCATTAGATGTAAATCAACAAAAGACTAGAAAACTCAAACCTTACATAAACGAACGATAACATAAAAATATTAAGAAAAAATACATCCGTGAGAAGTCAGTTCTTTCAAAAGATACCAACAACGGCAGTAGAAATTGAAATTAATCACTTGACATGTAAAAACCTTGAAGAGGCGCCAGCGAACTTAAATCCAACTGCTTTAGTATAACCAGCGCTCAGTGATAAATTATAAGTTTCACATCTTGATCGATTATTCAGCCCTCGTTTGCCCGTTTTCCAGGGTTCAGTGTCCAACAAACTCGAACAAAAAGTTGGTGCTAAATCTGTCTCCCAGACCACTTGGGAAATTAATCACAGAACATGGCTCGTGCTCCTGGACTGATTGAAAACGCCATTGCCCAGCATTGAATTTGTACGTTTTCCGCGCAATGATTACTTTCCATATCAAAGCACTTTACTAAGGATATAGGAAACTCATGGTTACCGGGAAGGTATCCAATTAAATTTTACTTCCATAATTGGAAAATTATGAAATAACTGTTCGAATATCGTGCTTATAATGGATTCGCAAATCAGGGAGAAGGGGACCAACTTATTGTTATGTAGTAATTTGTAACTTCAACCTTATTCTCCATAAGAAACAAAGTTGCGATACGTGAGCTTTTTTCATTTTTGAATAATGAAAAGAAAGAAATTAAATTTGAAAACTACAAAATTTAAATAGTAACCCAAACCACAAAGAATATTGAAAAGGTTATTTAAATAATAGCAAAGAGAAAGAAGCAGATGAAAAAACAACCAAGAAGCAATATATGTAGGATAAGTTAAGCAATTTAAGAATAATTCGAAAAATGAGAAAAATGTAATTTTCATGGCGCGTCAGCCATAAGATCAGATCTTAACCGATTTGATTGACCGAAAAATTGGAAAATGGAAGTTCTTGATTTTATTTCCGCAAATTACTTAACTACAAATAAATTACTCAAATCGTAAAGTACGCTATTAAGAATTAATCTGCGTTATCTATCCAGTGTTAATAATTTGGTCCAAAGAGACCCTACAAAATTTTAAGCGAAGAGCTCGCTTTCTCGAAGTAATGTCGAAATAATAATTTCGAATTTACCCGGGTTTCCTTTGTTTGTCTGATTCTCTATTATCAAAAGTTAGTCACAATATCTATGCAATGTTGGTACTCGCAAATTATTTTCGAATCATGATATTTGCAGGAGATGATACTGCGGCCATATACAATGTGGAAGATTTCATAGAACTCTTTGGTCGAGTTGACCCTTTGCCTGCGATTAAAGGCTGGTTGGATCGAGTAGTGCAACACTTATTTTCATAACATTTTAATTGATCAAAATACTTGTTACGTTTCACAATAAATGTTATTTATTATTATTGGTCTGTAATTTGCTACAGTACATTGGGATGAAAGCCTGGCAGTGTAGCGTTAATTTTGATTCAAGTATGTAATGATAATACACAAGGAAGTCGAAGATTAAGAATATCCCTTAAAAAATTGTTTCCTGCAGAGGATGGAATATAACTGCACTGGCTTAAAATCCATTCTTGTCCTGTGGAGTTAACTGAAAGTATCATTTTTGCAATAGTCTTTGAATTATCACTACGACCCAGCAGCGATTCAATATATTCAATAAGTGTCTTCATTTTAACTCCTTGTTTGTTCTTCTTTAAGCGCATGCCAGTGCCAATATTGAATGCGTTGCGGTGAATCCGTTTTCTGTCAATTGTTTCAATGACTTTCAACATTTCCGCTGTTAATAATAACAAACGCGAGATCCTTTTCTACATCAAAGCGATTGGGGTGGTACATATTAACATAGAAGAACTGTCGCATGCAGTACCAAAAAAGTATACAAAATTTATATGTCGAGTGATTCATATTTCTTCGTATCTGAATTATTGAGGAAGTCGATCAAATTTATACAAAACTGCTATTATAAAAACATTTTCTTTCGGCATGCTCTAAACTAAACCATGTTATGGTCCATTCCAGAATGCACTACCCATTTCACAATCTGTAAACTCTGCTCTACTAATCAACACATAGTTGATTTTAAGATTGCACATATGCATCAAAATCGTAATAGGCTGGCAGACTGAGGGCTTAGCGACAATAGGTCTCTTCGCGTACTTCTCGTGCTAAAACTTTTTGGGTAAAAACGTACTCGTGCGGTGTGGTGGTGAAGAATGTAAAATGCATGAAAAGTAAGCGAACGATTTTAATGGAACTTCGTGAAAAACCAGAAGAGTGAAATGAAATTTTAGAATTTAGTTTTGTATTGGAATTAAAAATTGAGTTTTGTAATAGCTGTTGAAATAAATTGAAAATTGAAATTGATAATTGAGTTTTGTTTGAGTTGTGTTGAGTACATTTTTAGTGATATAAGTTGAAAATAAAATTAACAAAAAAGAACATGGAAAAAACGCAAACTGTTAGTGACTCTATTAATTACTGAGGAAGAAGAGTTAGAAAAGGCATATTGAACTAAAATAGTTAGTTATTTAAGGGATGATGATGCTGAGGCTGAGATGTTGTTGAGATGGGCTCTTCCAACAAAGAGGAAGAGGAACAGCATCAACAATTATTATCATGAAGTCGTCTCAACTTACAAAAGTGAAGAGTTTATAAGGCACTTTCGAGTCAATCGGGAAATATTTGAAAAGTTGGTGTACAACTACTTTGGACCAATAACGATTAAAAACACCTTGCTTGATTAAAATGTATGTTGAAACTGAAACTTTATTACTACTATTACTGGATTTACAGTTTTCATAGGTTGTTGCTTATTCTTTTGATTACATTGCATCAATATCTTGATATACGCATTTCATGTCGATTCACTAAGTTCACTGACATTTATAAAATGCTGATGTAATGAGTATAAGGTTTATTGGCGTGAACTATGAAATGCTGAGGCATAGGGTCATTGAGTTAATTGACTTTATAAAAAGTGTTAATGTAATTTTACCTTAAATATATTAATTCAATGTAATCACATAATTCCTGTACACCTTCCCTCTTTAGGAGTGTGATCTTAAGGATTACACGTGCAAAAAAAATAAGATAAGTTTAGAAGTAAGTTTCACAGAACTAATACAATAAAATTTATAAACAATTTAGAAAATTTATAGACTATTTAGAAAATATATTCATTTGTATACCTTCCCCACATGGAGTCAAAACTTATCGCTGTAAATAATTTTTTTTTTTTTTATTTATCTTTAAAGCTAATATAGTATAAATATTTTAATGGTTGAATTATAGAATTTTTCTGGGATTCCTATTATTTTATTAGTTATTCGTTTATTATTATTATATGTAATATATGCTATATATTGGCGGTTCCGGGAGAGCGAACGCTGGACGAAGGGTGTCCAATCATGATAAACCTAAAAGAAAACAAGGAAAACAACACAAAGAAAATTTGTCATAATTAAAGAAATATTTAATACTTATCTAATGTTAGCTTCACAGAATTGTATGCTCAGGGCCACAAAAGGTCACATTTTTGTACTGAAATATAAAGTTAGGTTAGTAAATACTGAATGTAAACAAACAGTAGGTACATATGCAACATAGTATTTGTAACCACTAAACAAGGCGAGTTTACACAACAAATATAAAATATATATCATAACAATTACAAAACGATAATCATGTACACGAACAAATCTAAAACAAAACACAAAACACAATTTGTACATAAATTTCCAACTTACCTGGTTCACTGATGGCACTGACTTATGTGAAGAAATGGGATTTGACATTTAGCAGATGATCAATCCCAAGACTCGAAAAATGTCTGTGACCATTGAACTATTTACTGAAATATCAGGCATACCAATAAGTAAGATTGGAAGTAAAATAGAAAATCCACTATAAAAAGAGAAAGGGGGAATGTATATTTTTATGGATTCAGGGGAATTGAGCAGATCCGTTGGATATAGTTGTAACGGAAAAAAAACAAGGGACTCGAACATTCGAGTTCTTGAAATAAAATAAATCGCATCGTTCGAAATCAATTATAAAAAGTAATCGAAATCTAAAGTTTGTTCGTGTAATTATATAGAAAAGAATTAAAATTGAACAAAAACATTGCTGTGAAAAATCGTGGAGTGGGTGGAATTTCGTAGAGTAGAATTTGGCATGAGTAAACTTTAAACTTGGTAGAATAGAAGCTTGCATGATTGAACGTTGAACTTTGAACTTTGTAGAATTGAAATGTTGACTAGTTTTTTGTTAGATCAGTGTAGCACTAATGAAGTGAAATTGAAAACTGTGAAATTAACAATAAATAAAATTTTGTGATTAAGAAAAATTACTTGCGCGGTGTTCTAATTTCATTCCTGAACATATAAATTCATACGTGACTTTGGTGCAGTGGATTTCAGGTTCAATTCCCAGAGTTTGAGTATTTTCTTTTGATGTAGGAAACAATTCATTGGATCCATTATTCGTGTTATTGCAAATTTTTTAATTGGCCAATATGTATAAAATAGTATTCAAGATATTTAAAACGATTACACATATATTTCCTATCATTACTATTTTATTAAAATATTTAATTTTATTTTCATTTTTTGTTCTATTATATGACTCAAATAACTTCCATTGTTTATATTTTATTTTTCTTCAAATTCTCTATTAAATTTCTCTACTCAATTTTTATGTACCACAAATTCTTTACCATTAGCATCTAAAAGTATACAATTAGAACGTTGTATTTCTTTCACAGCATACGGTCCTTTATATAAGGGGTCTAATTTGTGTCTGTGCTCATTTGTAACTAAAACAAGATCATTAGGAACAATATTCTGCGGTCTGGATGTCTTATCATATATGCTCTTACGTTTTAATTTCTCAAGACATTCCTGCGCCCTTTTATTGGCTGTTTGAAGTTTGTACCTTATCTCTTTATCGTAAGCTTCTACATTATAGAGGGGATCCACCCCCTGAGATTGCAGAAACTCGAAGATTTCTGGGGACCTACCAAAGACTAGCTCAAATGGGCAATATCCATGGACTGAAGATGGAGTTGTGTTGTAACAGTATGTGAAATACTGAAACCACTCATCCCAATCTGTTTTATGTGAATTTATATAGGCCCTTGCGTATTCGTTATATGTTCTGTAGGATCTTTCTACAGTACCCACTGATTCATGATGGTATGCCGTTGATGTTTTATGTTTAATATTTAAAAATTCAAAAAGTTCTCGCATAATTTCGTTTTTATATTCTGTACCCAAATCTGTACTTATTTCCCTCATAGGTCCATATACTGAATAAAATTTTCAAAAATAGCCTTAGCAATCGTACGTGCTTTCTTATCTGGAACGGAAATTGCTACTAAGTATTTGGTTAGTTCTCAAATAAGTGTAACAGCGTATTCATTACCACTGTTTGATTTTGTGTTTGGTCCAATTGTGTCAATTAATACTAAGGAAAATGCTTGTTGTGGCGTTGGTGTTATTTCTAAGGTTTCTATATTTTTAGGCATAGTCTTATTTTTTTGGCAGCACTGGCAATTTTTAACGTACTTAGCAACGTCTTTACTAATATTTTTCCAATAGTACTTAGAACGAAGTTTTGCCATGTACGCTTTTGTCCAGCATGACCACCTAGAATGGGATCCTCATGATATTTCTTTAATAATTCACACTTTTGCTCATTTTTTTTTATAGTAATTATTTCTGGCGTTAATGCAATCAGGATCGACTTTAGGTTTTTGGGCGCAAGTTCTTTAAATTTTTGTACGGAGATTAATTTAAATATTTCATCATTTATTGGGAGTTGCAACTCGACGATTGGTACATTACCGGCTTCTTTTTCGAACCTGTGAAGTACTAGTGCTAGGTCTAGCTTTTGATTATTAATGCAATCGCACATTTCAATATAGAAAAGTGTACGCTTATTTTTCTTAACCGTACATTTAGGAATTGGGACGCTCAATTTGAACTTTAAGCGTGGGTAATTACGTACTTCGTAGGGATTTATTTTTTCATAGATATGCATTTTACCGTGCTCACTTTTAGTGTGCTGATCATCAGGCCTATCTACTACATTTTCGACGTTTAGTTTGTTTTTATTTTTGGAAGCTCTCGTGGCAACTCGAAGAATATTGGCTGAATGTGGGTCTGTTTGTTTAATAGAGTCAAAGTCTACACGTTAAAGTGCATCTGCTCCAGTATTATCACGACCTCTAATAAATTCTATAACAAAATCATATTCTTCAAGGTCTAGTCGCATCCCATGGAGAATAATTAAGTTAATGGTCTATGGTCACATCTAACTAAGGCCTTTGTTCCAAAAATATACGGACGGAAGTAATTCAAAGCACAGTGGATTGCCGTGAGTTCACGCTCAATTACAGCTTTATTTCTTTCACCACGAGTGAAACTGCGACTTGCGTAAGCTATAGGAAGTTGAACGCCATCATAGTCTTGACTTAACACTGCTCCGCAGCTTATTAAGAAGGCATCGGTAGTTATGCAAAACTGTTTAGTAAAATCTGGATATTGAAGAATAGGAGGATTGATTAGGGCATTCTTTAAGTAATTAAAGCTTTGTTCGCAAGCTTGCGTCCAATTAAAGACAGCATTCTTTTTAGTAAGCTGTGTTAATTGAAATGAATACTCTGCAAAGCGGGGATTGAAGCGTCGATAGTAGCTGACGAATGCTACAAATCTGCGTACTTCGTCAGCTTTCTGTGGTCGGGGATAGTTCTGAACTACTGCGAACTTTAATTCGTCCGGTAATATGCTTTTATTTGTACACCTGTGTCCAAGATATGTGACTTCATGTCGAAAGAAAAGGTATTTATCTGGATTTAATTTTAAGTTATACTTACGACAAATAAGAAAAACGTCATGTAAGTTATTTAGCATTTGTTTTTCTGTAGCTGCTATTGCCACTATATCGTCCATATAGATGAACGCTTTTTGCGGAGTGATTCCTGAGAACGCTAAACTCATCATTCTTTGGAAGCTATTCGGAGCGATCTTCAAACCAAACGGAAGTCGTTTGAAGCGATATAACGCATCTTCTGTAGAAAAACTAGTAATATCACGTGAATTTTTATGAAGTTCTATTTGTTGGAATCCGGACAACAAATCGAGACAGGAAAAGAAACGGCACTTCCCGAGCTGATCGAGGATTTCGTCTATTCTAGGTAGGGGGTATCGATCGGATAGGATTTCCTCGTTCATCCTGCGATAATCTATTACCAATCTCCAGCGTTTCTCAGAGTTTCCAGGAACTATTGTATTCTGAAGTAGACGGTTCAATGATATCTTTTTCTAGTAATTTTTTAACTTGGTTTTTTATTTCATCTTTTTGAGAGTGGGGTACTCTATAATTTTTTGAGTATACGGGAGTCTCATCTTTCAGTTGAATCTTTTGCTTGTAAAAATTATTCATAGTGACTTTGTCTTCCTCAACAGCACAGCGAAAACATCAGAAAATTCAGTACATAATTCTATCATCGGTTTCTTTATAAATAATGGAAAGTTCTTTTGTAACTTTTCTATAACGTGTTCTTGATGATTATTTCCGTGTTCTTTAAAAGTATAGATATCGTAGTCATCTAAACTCTCTGTATGTATCCTAACAATTTCCAGGACTGATTATGAGAGCGCATGGATTTTTACGTGAGACAATAGTACGTGCTACAAACACACCAGCAGCAATTTGCTGATTAGTTATTAAAATATGGTCTTCATTAGCCTGAACAAAAATATTCCGGGATACTTCGCTTCTGGAAGGAATCAATAACATATTTTTAGACGGCGATGAGTATATTTGAAGTATTATCTCACTTTTTATATTATAAGGTCTAAGAGTAAGCAGCCATTCGTCACCATAAGCCAAGTTTCCTCTGTATTTTGAAATAAAATCAAGTCCTATTATTCCATCTACAGATATAGGGAAATTCTCATCTACTATTTGGAAGTCATGCTCAAAATTATAAGGTCCTATAAGAAGATTTGTTCTTATTTCGCCTTGTGTCTCGACCATACCATCGATGATACCACTAAGTTGGTATTTTTTACCCCAATTTATTGAAGTTTTTGTACAAAGTTTGTCGATTTTCAATGTAGAGATACTTGCACCTGTGTCTATAAGATAAGTATTTTTCATACCGGTTACATTTGATCTAATTTTAATATAGCTACTTAACGATAAATTCATATGAAAAACTTGATAACTAGAAAAGTGCTCATCTAGTAGATCTAGTTTAGGTTTGGATTTATTTCCCCCAGTGTTAGTACTCGCTGGGGGTCGCCCAAGTTTTCCTGAGCGGAATCCCCAGCGTAACGAACATTCCCATGATGATTGGATACATTACTAATATGTCTTGATCTGTTGTTGCTATTAGTGTTTGATATTGGGCCTGTTGACCGTAACCTCGATTGTAACCACTTTGATTTCCACGACGATTCATACCACGATAATTTCCATTATTATTGGCATTATTGCGATAGTTTCGATGAAAATTATTACGACATCGAACATTGTTGTAATACACAATGTTTTGTGTAGGCATTTGTGTTTGTATCTCTAAATATCTACCTATAACTGCATCTGGGTCCGGAATAGGTGCACTAAATAAGGCAATTCTATGACCATTGTCAATCGTATTTTTACATAAAGTATCTCTGGCTGCTTTAGCAGCTCGTTGCTGTGCACTGTTTTCATCAGCGACTTCAGCAAGGTAAGATTTCCTAAGACGCTCACTTATTTCTTCAACTTCCCTTGCAAAATTGACTACAGATTTATTTCCCTTAGCCAGTGCTGATAATTCAGCTTCTACCACAGAGGAAGGAGGAGGTTTAATTTTTGCTTTAAGGGTATTCTTAATTAATTCTGGTGTATTAGCAGAAGTAGATACTACTGAACGTGCTTTACCTATTAAACGAGTATTTAAGAATGCCACTACGAGAGCTTCATTGTTTTCACGAAACGTATTAATTTGATCTATACCTGCCAAAAATGCTTCTAATCCATCAAAGTGACCATTATATGGAAGTGGAATTATTTTGGCAGCTGCGAATTCATGTGCTAGCAATGGCATTTCGGAATCAGATTCTTCCTCTCCTTGTTCAACAATGTTCTTTTGAACTAATTGGTCTATTTCGTGTGGTATTATTATTTTACAGTTCGTCTTAACAAACACTGATATTATTTTGTCCCTTAGTTATTTTTATTTTATTAAAGGTTGTAATTAGAGCACCAATATGTTGCTCTATTATCTGCTGCGTTTTGGGCAGCTGCTTTTTATTAAGACACTTGTATGATCGTGAGAAATCAGCGGAATGGATATCAATTAATTTCTCAATTTCTAACCAGGTTTTTGACATTATATATCATGATAGTCATAAAAGTTGAGCGCTATTGATTATTACATACCTAATAAGCAACAATTTAACGCCACATCAGAAAATATTACACCAAGCTATGAATTAGTTGCTGCATATAGAAAAAAAATAATATAGTGACGGAAAAACTCTTCAAGTTGTTAGAAAAAACGAAAGAGCATATATGTATGTCATCCTTAAAATAATTATAGAGAGTAGAAAAAAAGTATATTATAAAGATACCATTTACCATGAATCACAAGTAGAATATATTTTAAATGAGAGAAAAAAAAATATTTAAGATTTGATCAGTTATGCTAAAAGCAACTAGTTGGTACATAATAAAATATATATAAAAGAGTAACCTAACTTGCCTACTAATAGTACATATAAGTGAGTACTCTTCTACCTTATAAATTTCATCACACAATTTTTCTTTATGAACACTTTTCCTTTAAACGTTTCTATCCATAATTTTATATAATTTAATTCAAAACAATTTTTTTTTTATTATTATTGCTCCAGTGCTCCTGTTTTTTTTGTGTTACTGGTAGCTGGTACTTCTTAGTTATCTGCTTTTTCCAGTTTTTATAACCCATTATCAAAAGTTTTATCAGGTTCATAGTGACTAGGACATATAACAAGATTATTAAGTCGTTATTCACCACTTGCGCAATCACTATTTCGATTTTATTTTCAATGTTTCCTTGGGTTTCACTTTTAGAATTTTTGGTACCCATTTTAATAATAAAAATTTCACTGCTACTTTAGCATAATTTTATATTGCATTTCACACTTTACTATAAATCTCTTCTTTAATAAGTATACTTCACACTTCACCTAAAATCTGCGGCGGTATATAATATCATATTACACCATTCAAGAAAAGAATAAAAAATTTGTCACTAAAAGTGAAAACGAGATTTTTTTTTTATTTAATTAGATCGTATTTACATTTGTCACGGTCGCCATGTACAACTACTTTGGGACAATAACGATTAAAAACACCTTGCTCGATTAAAATGTATATTGAAACTGAAACTTTATTACTTATTCTGGATTTACAGTTTTCATATGTTGCTGCTTATTCTTTTGATTACATTGCATCAATATCTTGATATACGCATTTCATGTCGATTCACTAAGTTCACTGACATTTACAAAATGCTGATCTAATGAGTATAAGGTTTATTGGCGTGAACTATGAAATGCTGAGGCATAGGGTCATTGAGTTGATTGACTTTATAAAAAGTGTTAATGTAATTTTACCTTAAATATATTAATTCAATGTAATCACATAATTCCTGTACATTGGCAAGTGCCTTTAAAAACGTAAAGCTTACATTCACCTTCATGCTGATACATGGCTGTCTGGAAGAAAACATATTCCTATCTCCTATAGTATATCTTTTATGTGTCACTTTCCACAATTAATCGTATAATAATCCGTGTGACGACATTCCTAAGCGATCTCTCGGAAGAGGTTATTACATGGCCAAATAGCTCAAACATGAACGAAACAGCGGAATATTTACGAAAAAAATCCGGATCCCCGAAAATTATTGGTAAGTATTATAATAAAATGTAGCTAACTTGTTTCATAACATTTCGAGTTATCATATTAATCCTGTGCGTCTGCAGGTGCTATCGACATTGTCAGAGATCCTCCAAGCGAAATGAAGGATAATTATATAGACCGAAAAGAGATAGCTAGTATTATCCTCCAGTGTATATGTGATGAGAATATGTATAAAGCCATTTTCGTCAAGTGCCCAGGATCTGCACATGACAGCAGCATACTTCAAAACTCTTTTATATATACGCAAAATTAGAAAGTCTTTGCAAAGGTAATATAACCAATTTATATATAAAATAAAACATGGGAACATTTTTTATTTATTATTTGGCCAGACAACTGGATCCTGGGAGACTCTGCGTATCCACTACAAAATAACTTGTTGACACCATATAAAGATAACGGACATCTTACTACAGCACAAATGACGTATAATCGAGACCTTAGTTACAGTCGTGTAGTGATCGAACATGCATTTGGTATTCTAAAGTAAAAATTTCGACAACTGTACTATTGCAAGCTGAAAGGGATTTGTTGAGAATCCGTGATGTCGTAAAAGAAAACAAAATATTTCACAAAGGTAAAAGCACTTAATGAAATACTTATCTGATTATTTCCAGAAGCCTGCGTAATTAAGGTGCTCCTGAAGCGTTTGCTGATCTGGATTCCAGTTGAAATTTCATAGATTTCAAATATAAATTGTTCTTTCTTCACAAAGATCACATCTTTCACTTGCCACGATTGCTTTGACATTTGCTCTACGCCGTCAGAGTATAGTAAGCATATGTTGCATGTGACGCTTGACGTATAGATGGCACCTCATTAAATTAAATTCTGGCGGCAACATTAAAATGAGATTTGAGGTCGACGAACGAACTAATGAAATGGAAGGACATTGACATGGGAGTGATACCGATCTGGAAAGGACCGTTGGCTGACTAAGAGTGTAGTACCTTTGAAACCTAGCAAGTAGCGTATTAGAAATCGTATTAGCCTTAAGTATTGAATTCTTTAAAATAATAATTGAATTGTTTTACTACACGAGAATAAATATCTATATTAAAAGTGAAAAAACTTTATAATCTTTTGAGTTAGATAGTTACGGTTTGTAAAGCAAATTTTTGTGTGAAACCTATAAGAGAATAAAACATTTGGTCCTACGAAGCCGGATATTTAAATATTGATTTCGTGATTAGCAAATAAATTAGAAAAACTTGAAAGTGAAATTAGAGACGTTAAAAAGTACGTCAAATTAAAAACCATTTTAAAGTGCATTTGGACACAATCTGTAACGTAGAAGTGAACCGTTAAACTTACGGTATTAGCACATTTTAGTGAACTGTATAATAATATCTTGGTAAGTCCTGTCTCCTTTATTTCCCTTCATTGAAGTGCTCATTATTTACTTAATTAAATTAAGTAATTAATTGTCTTTAAATAAAATGAATAAATATATCGCAAGTCAAACAGTAACTTTGGGTCAACTAAATAAAGCAATTAAAAATTACAAGAAAGACCCTGAAGACAGAAAAAGCCCTCGTACTATAAGGTACGCATTAAAACTTTAGAGAACTTGGACACAAGATTTAAGCAAACGCATGAAAATATACTAGACATAATGACGGGCAATGAGGACGAACTCGAAAGACCGTATTTTAAAAATGATAAGTATTCCGAATTCGAAGAGCTATACATGGAATTTAAAGCAGAATTGGAAGATATGGTGAAGACAGACAATCCATCTAAGCCAAAAGAAGATAAAGTAAAAACCAAGGAAACTGAAGTGAAATTACCGCGCATAGTTCTTCCCGTTTTCAATGGTGATTATGAATCTTGGATATGTTTTCGTGATTTATTTGTTTCTTTAATCCACGAAAAAACCTCGCTGTCCAATGTGCAGAAACTGCACTACTTAAAATCAAGTTTAACGGGTGAGGCTGAAATCTTATTACGACAGTTTTCCATAACTGACTCTATCTATACGGTAGCATGGCAAATTTTAAAGGATCGTTATGAGAACAAGCGAATTTTGGTGAACGCACAATTTAAAAAGTTATTAAATCAAAGCAATGCAAATGAATCTTCTTCGTCTATTAAAAGATTACTCTACACCATAGTGGAAACTATTCAAGCGATTGAAAATCTATAAATTGATGATACATGGGATGCAATATTAGTACATCTTACAGTACAAAAGTTGCCATTGGACACGCGTCAACTATGGGAACAAAAACTAGTTGCAAATAAAAAACTTCCCACGTTTTATGATTTAAAGTCTTTCCTAGAAACGCGATTCAGAGCTCTAGAAGCTATAGGAAATGAAAGACCCATGCAGTTTAAGCCTTTCTTAGCTCCATTCCGAAATAGCAATACCACTAGGAACATGCAATCATTTCACACTGATCATACCCAAGTCTGTTTGATGTGTACTGGCCTACATAACATACGACAGTGTCCGAGGTTTCTGAGTTCTAATCATGATGTAAGATTTGAGTTTGTAAAAAGGAACGGATTGTGCTTAAATTGCCTTGGAAAGGGGCATCTTGTATCGGGTTGTCCCAGTAAAATAGCTTGTATTCATTGCAAACGACGACATCATTCTCTGCTTCACAAAAGTGAAAAACCCCAAGTAAATTGATAACACCAAATGGAAATTCAGGCGTTTTCAGAGCACTACTTGACCAGGGGTCGCAGGCATCTTTCATAACAGAAGCAGTGGTTCAAAAACTCGGATTGAAAAGAAAATCTCTTACAACGAATATACTAGGCATCGGAAAATCTAATGCAGGAGTAACAACCGGAAGAGTTAGCTTAAAACTAAAGGTGACTAATACAGAATATTTGGATCTAGAAGCCTTAATCTTAGCAACACTAACAAACCTTTTACCTTCTAAAACTGTTCTCTCCTTCAATTGGATACGTCAACATAATCTTAAATTAGCAGATCCAACCTTCAATCAGCCTGGAAGAATCGATATACTACTCGGCGCAGATGTCTATGGTGATGTGATGCTTGAAGGGATTCGAAGAGGTTCAGATGGTCTATTAGCACAGAACACACGCCTTGGTTGGATTATGTCAGGAACAATCAATTCATCAGACACTGAGTCAAAACAGTATCAATCATTCATAACTAAAGTTGAAATAAAGGAACAACAGGCTATTAGTGATCAGCTTCAAAGGTTCTGGGAGTTGGAAGAAGTTCCTTCTCGACGTGCACCTACAAAGGAAGAAGAAGCTTGTGAAAAATATTTTATTGAAACTATTCGCTGAGGACAAACTGGACGGTACACAACACGACTACCATTCAAAAACATAGAACACAAACAGTCATTAGGAACATCAAGATCGTCTGCAGTAGCCGGACTGTTACAATTAGAAAGACGCTTTGAAAGAGATCCGGACTTGAAAGAGAATTATAGCAAATGCATTAAAGAATATTTAAAGTTGGGACACATGTATCTCGCACCAAACACCGAAGAGCAAACCATTGAACAAATAAATGGAAGACCTATATGCTCCAGTTACTTTCTACCACATCATGCGGTCTTCAAGGAGAGCAGCTCAACAAAACTCCCAGTCGTATTTGATGCCTCAAGAAAGACAAGCACAGGTGTTTCTCTAAACGACACATTAATGACAGGTCCTGCCATTCAAAACGATATGCTCACAGTCCTAATGAGATGGAGACTCAATAAATACGCTTTCATCGCCGACATTGAAAAGATGTATCGTCAAATCAACGTTCACACGGACGATGCAAACTTTCAACGGATTGTCTGGAGAAACGACCCCAAAGAAAAAATGCAAGACTACTGCTTATCGACAGTCACCTTTGGAACTACATGTGCACAATATTTAGCTATTAGAACTTTGAATTACCTAGCAGAGGAAGAAAAGATCACCCACCCACTTGCTGCCAAAGCTGTACACGAAGATTTTTATGTAGATGATCTTTTATCAGGAGGTGGAACGCTTGATGAAACTATATCAAAACAGAGGGATATCTGTAACATATTGAAATCAGGAGGATTTCATTTAAGAAAGTGGCTTGCAAATGACCACAGAATACTAGAAAACATTCATATTGAAGATCACGAAAAACAGAACATTTTCAATCTTGATCTAGACGAAAGCTTCAAATCACTGGGTGTTATGTGGCATCCATTATCTGATGAGTTTAGCTATAAGATAAAAATAGAAAACACTGAATTGAAATACAGCAAGAGGAAACTTCTTTCTGATATCGCACGCTTGTTTGACCCTATGGGCTGGTTAGCACCAGTAGTTATCACAGCAAAGATAATGATGCAAGCTCTATGGCTACACGGCCTAGAATGGGATGACCCTATACCCAATGAAATTAATTGTCGCTGGATCGCATTTAGAGAAGAGCTAAGAAAACTAGAAAAACTGCGCATCCCAAGATGGGCATCAACTTGTGGTAATACGGATGAATGCGAAATTCATGGATTTTGTGACTCATCTCAGCATGCTTATGCTGCGGTAGTTTACTTGGTGATACGATCTCAAGATCAAGTCAAGGTTAGCCTAATCATAGCAAAAACAAGGGTGGCTCCAGTCAGACCTGTCTCCATACCAAGACTGGAGCTCTGTGGGGCAGTATTGTTAGCCAAGACAATTAGAAACGTAAGGGAATCACTCTGTATGAAAGCCAGTAGCACGTACCTCTGGGCTGATTCCACTATAGTTTTATCATGGTTGAAAGGACATCCAACTCGCTGGTCTACATTCGTCGCGAACCGAACTACGGAAATCTTCAATGCTGTTGGAAACACGCCATGGCGGCACGTCCCTTCAGATCAAAACCCAGCAGATATGGCCTCAGGATGACTACAACCTACGCAAATTATTCATAATTCTCTTTGGTGGATGGGACCAACATGGATACGAGGCGATAAAGACAATTGGCCTAAAACAAAGGAGATTCCTATTGTAGACATAGAAAGAAGAAATATCGTAACACTGCTAAACGTTGATGTCTCCTCGAATGAACTTAATAAACTCTTAGACAAATTTTCGTCTTTGAATCGACTACTAAGAGTAACAGCATATTGCTATACATTTCTCACACCTGTCAAAAAACGAAATATAAAATCCAGATACATATCTGTACAGGAATGGGATAAAGCCGAAATGTTTTGGCTGAAATATGTTCAAAATTTGGAATTTGTCTCAGAAATAAATAGACTTAAGGAAAAATTACCTCTTGATAAAAAAAGTAAAATAATAAACTTAAATCCCTTTATCGCTATTGTGGGTAGGAGGAGGGCTACAAATGGCTGATTGGACATTCAACGAAAGACATCCCATAATTATTCCTAAACGAGGACAGTTGACTAAACTCATTCTCAGACAATATCATGATATCACATTACACGGTGAAACACAGCTTATGCTAGCAACGATGAGGAAAAGGTACAGGATGATAGATGCACGAAACACAATTCGACATTTTGTTCACCAATGTGTCACATGTCATAAACATAAAGCAAAAACGTGCTCACAACTCATGGGAAATTTGCCTAGTGCTAGGACAAACATTTCGCGTCCATTCACACACACTGGCGTTGATTACTGTGGACCGATAGATGTCAGAATGTGTAAGGGCAGAGGTGTGAGAGCACACAAAGGTTACATAGCAATCTTTATTTGCTTGGCAGTAAAAGCAATTCATATTGAACTCGTTAGTGATATGACAACACAAACATTCATGGCTGCGTTGAGAAGATTTATTTCACGTCGAGGCTTATGCCGACATATTACAGTGACTGTGGCACAAATTTCGTTGGTGCCAACACTGAACTAAAAAAAATAGTCAAAAGAAACTCAGAAAGCTTAGAGCTACTCGCCAATCAAGGCACACAATGGCATTTCAATCCACCGTCATCTCCTCATTTCGGAGGACTTTGGGAGGCTGGAGTCAAGTCAACGAAATATCATCTCAGACGAATCTTAGGCAATGCTGTCTTAACATATGAAGAATTGAACACAACTCTAATCCAAATAGAAGCGTGCCTTAACTCTAGACCTCTCTGTCCTCTTAGTGATGACCCCACAGATATATCAGCGTTACCTCCAGGACATTTTTTGACTGGAGACAGTCTTTTAACTGCTCAAGAAGACAGCTTGCTGGACTTAAATATACATCGACTAAACCGATGGCAATTGACTCAACATTTAGCTCAAAAATTCTGGAAGCGATGGAATACTGAATACTTAACTCGTCTTCAGCAGCGTCCTAAATGGCTAAAACAAGAGCAAAACATAGCAAAAGACGATTTAGTTCTCGTCAAAGACGAAAAACTACCACCTTACAAATGGCCTCTTGGTAGAGTAATAGACACCCATCCAGGTAATGATAACCTTGTTCGAGTGGTCACTGTTCAAACGAAAGGAACAATTATTAAAAGACCAATCACTAAAATAACACTGTTTCCAGTCAAGAACTCATTCTAAACATTTAGTATATTAATATGTAAATATGATCGAATAGCTATATAAACCATTGAAATTCTAGTTTGATACATGAAATTATATAGATATAAATTAATTAGAATACGATATAGAGCACTGCACTTTCCTTAAAGTTACAATCTAAACATACGCTTTCATCCCAGTATATCCTTGAAATCTTACCTCCCACATTCCCAAAATTCCCAAATAAAGCGAGTGAGGCACGCTGAAAAACGCCTCCAGTTACAGAGTTAAGAAGCAGTCAGCATGGAGGAAATGCCGTTGATAGCTTACTTAATCATTTACGAAATATCAGTTAAAGATCGAAGCCATACATCCTGTTGAGCCCGAAGGCTTCAAAGGGCGGGAGAATGTTGAGAATCACAAAGGTAAAAGCACTTAATGAAATACTTATCTGATTATTTCCAGAAGCCTGCGTAATTAAGGTGCTCCTGAAACGTTTGCTGATCTGGATTCCAGTTGAAATTTCATAGATTTCAAATATAAATTGTTCTTTCTTCACAAAGATCACATCTTTCACTTGCCATGATTGCTTTGACATTTGCTCTACGCCGTCAGAGTATAGTAAGCATATGTGGCATGTGACGCTTGACGTATAGATGGCACCTCATTAAATTAAATTCTGGCGGCAACATTAAAATGAGATTTGAGGTCGACGAACGAACTAATGAAATGGAAGGACATTGACATGGGGGTGATATCGATCTGGAAAGGACCGTTGGCTGACTAAGAGTGTAGTACCTTTGAAACCTAGCAAGTAGCGTATTAGAAATCGTATTAGCCTTAAGTATTGAATTCTTTAAAATAATAATTGAATTGTTTTACTACACGAGAATAAATATCTATATTAAAAGTGAAAAATCTTTATAATCTTTTGAGTTAGATAGTTACGGTTTGTAAAGCAAATTTTTGTGTGAAACCTATAAGAGAATAAAACAGGATTCAAATTCAAATTCAAATTCAAATTTATTAATTTATTACATTTACATATGAGCTTTCGCTAACAAAAAAAAATATTAAAGTAATATTAAAAGTAAGTTGAATAAGTGAAATGATTTGCTGTGGCAATTATTACAGAAATTATTATACATAAAAAAAACACATAAAAAGAAAGGTGAAAAAAGAAAAAAACAGAAGAAAAAAAAAGGAAGATACAAAAATGAAAAAGCATTATATTACAAGCATTGAAGATAGGCATTAAATTAAATCGCGCAAAAACATGGCGTGGTTAGAGGCTTATCGCAGAAAAGATGTGTAAATACTCATCCATAGTCAGGGAAAAAATTGAAAGCATTAATTTTGAAATCGCTGATAGTTACGGATTGCTTAATACTGGTCGGCAGGGAGTTCCATATCCTGACACCGTAAACGAAAAAAGATCTATCGCTCTGTCTGCAATTACTGCGAGGAATGACAAGTTGGAAGTTTCTCGATGATCTGAGCTAATGAAGTTTAGTGGACAAGAAATCAGGTGCAAGGGATCTAATTATCTTAAAGAGCATAATAGTCACATTATAATCAAGGTAATTATCCAAAGTACAATTTAAAATGCTGCGAGCGTGCATAGAAATATGATCAAAACGATTCAGATTTAAAATGTATCGCGCACAGGAGTTAAAAGCCACATTTAATTTCCTTCTACTAATATTGTCGGTCTTGCAGTATACTACACTACCATATAGTATAACCGGCAGAATTAGAGTGATAATCAAACGAGTTCTGACATCCTGTGAAGGGAATTTTGCAAAAAACCACAGCTTACGAAGTGTACCATACCCCCTCCCTATCACTTTGTTAGTTTGTAGGTCCCAGGTAAGTGTGTGTTGAAGACAACACCAAGATTATTGACAGGCTCTGAGTAAGGTATGATGGCATCACCTAGTCTTATTGGGGGAAAGTTTTTTAAGTCGAAGTTTTTAGATAAATCAGGTTGCTTGGGATTTCGATGGATTTAACAAAAGTTTGTTTTCAATAGCTCAGCGAGACACCCTAGCAAGCTCACAGTTCATCAGCTCTACAACATCTTTCATACAAGTAGCAGGAGCAGATAAAGTAAGCTGAACATCATCGGCATACAGCTGGATTACAACAGATTACTTCAGGTAAATCATTAATGTATAATAAGAAAAGCAACGGTCCGAGAATTGACCCCTGTGGAACACCTGAGAGGGTAGGTCTATATCTGGAAGCATTATCAACCTTTTGGAACCTATCCGAAAGATAAGAAAAAATTAAATTAACTCCAGAACTGCTAAAAAGGAACGATGTTTTCAGTTTACTACATAATACATTAATATTTACACTCTCAAATGCCTTAGAAAAATTTAATAATACGAGCAATTATACTAGTCGGGCATCTGTATTTAATCTAATATTATCTACTAGGTGTCAAAACGATGCAACTGTACTACGTCGTTTGCGAAAACCGGATTGAAATGCATATAAAAGGGACTGATCAGATAAAAGGGTTGAAATTTGAGGTTTTTAGTACGTTTGTTCCTCCACGGGGATCTATTGTTGAGTAATCTGGATTTAATAGGGACAAACTCGTTATACAAGGATACTACTATAGCATTAAAGTGGTCAACTTCAATATCAACATTTGATGTTTCATAGATAGAATTAAAGGAAATGGTCTCAATGCTACTAGTGAGTCCTTCAATGTCAATGTTTTTAAAGTCCCTGAGTACCACACGATGTTCCGTCGCGGAACAAAATTTTAAAAATATGTAAATAAAAATAAAACAAAAACAAATAGAAAAACACTCAATAAATATTGTCTAGTGCCACAAGTCCCGGCACTTTACAGGCATGCCTGTACTCAATTAGGCCTTTGCATTGGGTTTTGCTTTTTCCTCAGGCCTTTAGGCCTTATATACCTAAAAAGGAAAACGAAACAAGCTAATTGTATTACAAACAAAAAGTAAAAGTCTCAGATCATTACGATCTGAATCTGAGACTTTTACATGAAAATTTTACTCACCTAGAACCATGGATTCCGACTCCCACGATACACAGCATTCCTCCTCGAGAGCCGCAGTACCATATAAGCTGGAAATATAAACACAAAAATATGTTAACAAAAATAAATAAACAAATATAAGGAAAAACTTACCATTTCACTTCTACTGCCGTCAACATCCAGTGACATTTGTGTCACAGGCAGCTGGTGCATTGTCTTCTTCTTCCATTTACTAATGGATATCTCCATTACGCCAACGACAACAAAAAATCTCCATAACGATGCGCTGCTACTGCATAGCGTCTAGGCAACGGCAACCGATAGATGCACTGCTACCATTGTATTCCCGGCTATAAATAGTGAGCTGTTGGGTATAGCAAATCACTTGCAAATTGAGCAGTCAACAAGATAGATCGGAAGCGATAAACCGAAATTAAGTCTTGCTTAACCAATAAGGGTCAATTCTACCCTTTTTACTAATTAAATATATTAATTAAATTACATTTTTCAGCACCCCCAAACTAAGGTAGTTTTGAAAATAATGAGCATTGAATGAAGCTCATTCTGTTTGTACCTCGATTAAAAAACTTCGTTCTAATCTCGTTTTCTTTATATTTTAAAGGTTAAACGTGGAGTAAAAACACATTATTATTTGGATTTATATTATTATTTGGATTTATTTTATTATTTGGATTTATTTTATTATTTGGATTTTCATTTGAATTATTTGTATCTTCTTGTTTGGTTTTATTATTTCATTTTGTTTTTTATAATTATCATTTTTTTGTTAGCGACTAAGCACTGAAGTGGCTAAGGCAAATTTTTGTGAAAAAATAAATACATTGACATCTAAGAAATTTTGTGTTCAAGAGTCTTATCCACCAAACCGGCACCTCCCCTTTTTTATGTAAAGCCCGTATTGGGACTTCACATTGGTCCTTCAAAGCCGGATAAGACTGAAAAAACAAAATGGCGGATGTCGATATATTAATTCTCACACAAAAGGCTCTACGATCAAATTGATAAAGCCACCATTAACCATGGCAAGGCAAGTACAGAAACCAAACAAGGAAAGAAGTATTATGCTGCTCGCATTCAATTTCTTGAAAAGCTGTGGCAAGCATTCACAGAGACGCATAAAGCAATCTGGTCAGCCGAAAACGGCGCTGACAGCGAATATGCCGAAGGCAACCTATACGAAGAAACCGAAGAATTATACATCAATCTGATGTTAAATTTGTCACAGGAGCTAGAAGAGTCGTTCCCAACGTTACCTAATACTGGAGAGCAACCTGCCACACAGACAGTATGTCTACCAAAAATTGAGACTCGGCTTCCACCCATACAAATACCAATATTTGATAGCAATTACAAGACGTGGCATACGTTCCATGATCTGTTCAATTCGCTGATCCACAAAGATCCAAATTTATCAAAGGTTCAGAAACTTCACTACCTAAAGCTTAGCGTTACTGGGGAAGCAGAACGCCTATTACGCCAATTCAAGGTAATCGACTCGAATTATCTCAAGGCATAGGAACTCTTACAAAAGAGATTCGAAAACAAGAGAGTGCTAGTCAACACTCATCTAAAAACATTACTTAGTCAATGACCTATCAAGGCCGAATCAGCTCACGCCATCCGCTCCCTTCTCGATCAAACAGAAGAGAGTCTTCATGAGCTTCGATATCTAAGGCTTCCAGTTGAACATTGGGATGCCATACTAATATACCATCTTGTTCAACGCATCCCTCCAGAAACACATCAATTATGGGAGCATGAGCAAGGAACAAGAAACGAAATTTCCAAATATACCAATCTGTTAACGTTTCTAGAGACAAAGTTCCGCACTCTAGAAGTAATCCAAGAGTGTCACAATACCAAGCCACAAGAAACAGTACGTCAGTACAAAAACCAAAACGAGACACGTATTCGTACTCGTGATCCCCGCAGCGGGTATCATACCTCAAATCCGCATATTAGTGCACGCCAAAGAAGCTATACCAACAAAAATGCCTACACATTTTTGAACAAATCACACACATGCTCAATATGCAAGCAGAATCACAATCTTTTTCACTGATTATTTCCAGAAGCCTGCGTAATTAAGGTGCTCCTGAAACGTTTGCTGATCTGGATTCCAGTTGAAATTTCATAGATTTCAAATATAAATTGTTCTTTCTTCACAAAGATCACATCTTTCACTTGCCACGATTGCTTTGACATTTGCTCTACGCCGTCAGAGTATAGTAAGCATATGTGGCATGTGACGCTTGACGTATAGATGGCACCTCATTAAATTAAATTCTGGCGGCAACATTAAAATGAGATTTGAGGTCGACGAACGAACTAATGAAATGGAAGGACATTGACATGGGAGTGATACCGATCTGGAAAGGACCGTTGGCTGACTAAGAGTGTAGTACCTTTGAAACCTAGCAAGTAGCGTATTAGAAATCGTATTAGCCTTAAGTATTGAATTCTTTAAAATAATAATTGAATTGTTTTACTACACGAGAATAAATATCTATATTAAAAGTGAAAAATCTTTATAATCTTTTGAGTTAGATAGTTACGGTTTGTAAAGCAAATTTTTGTGTGAAACCTATAAGAGAATAAAACAGGATTCAAATTCAAATTCAAATTCAAATTTATTAATTTATTACATTTACATATGAGCTTTCGCTAACAAAAAAAAATATTAAAGTAATATTAAAAGTAAGTTGAATAAGTGAAATGATTTGCTGTGGCAATTATTACAGAAATTATTATACATAAAAAAACACATAAAAAGAAAGGTGAAAAAACAGAAGAAAAAAAAAAGGAAGATACAAAAATGAAAAAGCATTATATTATAAGCATTGAAGATAGGCATTAAATTAAATCGCGCAAAAACATGGCGTGGTTAGAGGCTTATGGCAGAAAAGATGTGTAAATACTCATCCATAGTCAGGGAAAAAATTGAAAGCATTAATTTTGAAATCGCTGATAGTTACGGATTGCTTAATACTGGTCGGCAGGGAGTTCCATATCCTGACACCGTAAACGAAAAAAGATCTATCGCTCTGTCTGCAATTACTGCGAGGAATGACAAGTTGGAAGTTTCTCGATGATCTGAGCTAATGAAGTTTAGTGGACAAGAAATCAGGTGCAAGGGATCTAATTATCTTAAAGAGCATAATAGTCACATTATAATCAAGGTAATTATCCAAAGTACAATTTAAAATGCTGCGAGCGTGCATAGAAATATGATCAAAACGACTCAGATTTAAAATGTATCGCGCACAGGAGTTAAAAGCCACATTTAATTTCCTTCTACTAATATTGTCGGTCTTGCAGTATACTACACTACCATACAGTATAACCGGCAGAATTAGAGTGATAATCAAACGAGTTCTGACATCCTGTGAAGGGAATTTTGCAAAAAACCACTGCTTACGAAGTGAACCATACCCCCTCCCTATCACTTTGTTAGTTTGTAGGTCCCAGGTAAGTGAGTGTTGAAGACAACACCAAGATTATTGACAAGCTCTGAGTAAGGTATGATGGCATCACCTAGTCTTATTGGGGGAAAGTTTTTTAAGTCGAAGTTTTTAGATAAATCAGGTTGCTTGGGATTTCGATGCATTTAACAAAAGTTTGTTTTCAATACCTCAGCGAGACACCCTAGCAAGCTCACAGTTCATCAGCTCTACAACATCTTTCATACAAGTAGCAGGAGCAGATGAAGTAAGCTGAACAGCATCGGCATTCAGCTGGATTACAACGGATTACTTCAGGTAAATCATTAATGTATAATAAGAAAAGCAACGGTCCGAGAATTGACCCCTGTGGAACACCTGAGAAGGTAGGTCTATATCTGGAAGCATTAACAACCTTTTGGAACCTATCCGAAAGATAAGAAAAAATTAAATTAACTCCAGAACTGCTAAAAAGGAACGATGTTTTCAGTTTACTACATAATACATTAATATTTACACTCTCAAATGCCTTAGAAAAATTTAATAATACGAGCAATTATACTAGTCGGGCATCTGTATTTAATCTAATATTATCTACTAGGTGTAAAAGCGATGCAACTGTACTACGTCGTTTGCGAAAACCGGATTGAAATGCATATAAAAGGGACTGATCAGATAAAAAGGTTGAAATTTGAGGTTTTTAATACGTTTGTTCCTCCACGGGGATCTATTGTTGAGTAATCTGGATTTAATAGGGACAAACTCGTTATACAAGGATACTACTATAGCATTAAAGTGGTCAACTTGAATATCAACATTTGATGTTTCATAGATAGAATTAAAGGAAATGGTCTCAATGCTACTAGTGAGTCCTTCAATGTCAATGTTTTTAAAGTCCCTGAGCACCACACGATATTCCGTCGCGGAACAAAATTTTAAAAATATGTAAATAAAAATAAAACAAAAACAAATAGAAAAACACGCACAATAAATATTGTCTAGTGCCACAAGTCCCGGCACTTTACAGGCATGCCTGTACTCAATTAGGCCTTTACATTGGGTTTTGCCTTTTCCTCAGGCCTTTAGGCCTTATATACCTAAAAAGGAAAACGAAACAAGCTAATTATATTACAAACAAAAAGTAAAAGTCTCAGATCATTACGATCTGAATCTGAGACTTTTACATGAAAATTTTACTTACTCAACGGCAACCGATAGATGCACTGCTACCATTGTATTCCCGGCTATAAATAGTGAGCTGTTGGGTATAGCAAATCACTTGCAAATTGAGCAGTCAACAAGACAGATCGGAAGCGATAAACCGAAATTAAGTCTTGGCTAACCAATAAGGGTCAATTCTACCCTTTTTACTAATTAAATATATTAATTAAATTACATTTTTCAGCACTCCCAAACTAAGGTAGTTTTGAAAATAATGAGCAGTGAATGAAGCTCATTCTGTTTGTACCTCGATTAAAAAACTTCGTTCTAATCTCGTTTTCTTTATATTTTACAGGTTAAGCGTGGAGTAAAAACACATTATTATTTGGATTTATATTATTATTTGGATTTATTTTATTATTTGGATTTATTTTATTATTTGGATTTTCATTTGAATTATTTGTATCTTCTTGTTTGGTTTTATTATTTCATTTTGTTTTTTATAATTATCATTTTTTTGTTAGCGAGTAAGCACTGAAGTGGCTAAGGCAAATTTTTGTGAAAAAATAAATACATTGACATCTAAGAAATTTTGTGTTCAAGAGTCTTATCCACCAAACCGGCACCTCCCCTTTTTTATGTAAAGCCCATATTGGGACTTCAAACTGTTCCGTTCGACAGGAAAAGAAAAGCGTGTACATACTGCTTCATGATCAGATATCACTGGCAATGGAAATTGGTAGTGATCATGATATAACGTCAAGTAACGAACTACCGAGTGGATGGTAACGTGTGGGACAACTATTAACTACGGCAAGATCTGATCCATTGATGAAGTTAAGGAAGCCACGTTTTGGGCTGTTATCTGCCTGCAAATCTATATTAAAATCGCCAAGTAAGATAGTCGACGAATATTGGCTTGAGAAGAGCATGAGCGTATCATAAAAAAGCGTCCATTGAAGAAACTCTCGGAGGATTATAAACACAGCCTAACAGTAATTTATCATAAACAGCGTTAATTCAAGAAACAAGAACTCGACGTGAGGGCTTACGCCATCTGAAGAGGAGATTATCTGCTTTTTTGAAGATAGATGGCTACTCCACCGCCTGCAGAGTAGCGGCGATCATTTCTAAAAATCTGATAACCTCCCAGAGCTACTATTTGATCATTTACGCCATCAGAAATTCAGGACTTATTAATGCAAATTACATCAAAATTCAAAGGATTGAAAACATGTACAAATTCTTCAAAATTTGAGCGCAGGCTCCGAGCATTTATGTGACAAATACTAAGAATGTTTTCACAGCGGTTATTCACTAATATGGTATTTACGGTGTCAGTACCTGCACTACCAGAAATATTTATCAACATGGTAACAATCAGCGATTTCGTCTGCATACCAATCTAGCCAAAAAACCAAACTCATGCTTGCAACAATTTGTACACTATATAATATTATCAGTTCAGAAAGCTGTAATGAAATTATAGTAGAAAAATTCCAAAAAAAGAAAAGATTTAGTTTAATTAGTCTTAAGAAACAAGTAGTTAGAAGAAAAAGAGGATAAAACGAACTACAAGTTAAATAAGCCTAAGCGTTAATAAGAAGCACACAACTATTTAAGTAAGTGTGTTTGTATGAAATTATAACAAAATCCATAGTATCTAGCTCTCAGCCATACTCGATAAGATTTCCCCCGTGACTTTAACTGGATTTTCCTCAGATGAACGTCGAATATAAACAAGCCCATTAGTAGTAAAAACAGACGCTATGATGTTTTAACTGCATTGCCAAACGAAACAGCCTCAGTGATTTATCGGTCAGACTCTGCTGTACGAAAACTCCCGTTGTGCCCGAAAACCCAATGTCAGCAAATTTCCCTGCTCATGACTAGCAGAAAATTTCACTACTATGGATGGTGGCATTTTTTTATTATTATGACGCAATCGAAAAATTTATGGCATGTTGATGGGCTTAAAGTGTATCGATGTGAACAATTTGTTAAGAATCTCACCGAGGTCTTCACAAAATGTTATGGGGATGCCGTTAATCAAGGCATCAAGTAGATTTCGAAATTCTTTAAAGTGATTTCACTTTGCTTTCCAGAGCGCTGACACAATTACGGAGCCCGCCAAGTTCCCCGTTAATTTCAGTTACTGCATTCTTACAACAAATATCGACAGATTTTTTTGTTTCAAGTTGAACTAACTTCATGAAAGCAGAGAACTTTTCATTCTACTAATTTTTTCTTCGATAGATCTCAAAGCCACTTAATTTAACATCAATACCGTTTTCGAGGGCTTTAATAGATTTAACTACATCCTCCAATGAAATTTGGGCGTCTGAGCTCGATGCACTGCGTACTTGAACTTTTTCAACCTTGGGCGGCATTTTATATAGTGATATATTTTAATATAATGATAGGAACCCGGAAAAACTTGATTTGATTTTTTTTAAACAAAAACACTAATTAGAAATAAATCTGAGAGCTAGAACGAAAACAGGTCTACTCTGTAGCCATTCACTCACTCAGATAAACTATGCCACTACCTATCCGCTTGCTGTGTCCTCCATAATTTGGCAAGCGAATCTAATTTAGATTTCAGTAAAGAATCTGTTGAAACAGGAGTAAGCTAAGAAAATAATTTGGTCCAAATCCTGCAGTGGAGGCCTTATGGGATTCAGTGTGCTTACAAATATGACGGCCCCAAGCAGCACACTAAAATTATTGTGATTTACAAAAGAAGTTATATTACATGCTCTAATACATTTTGTTTCAAAATTTGTGTATTTTTGTGTCATTAATTCATTTCATTTAAGAGATTTTAGGTTATTTTTTAAATAAATTAATTTGTTAAGCTAAGTATTGCATACATACCGCAAAATACTGCTCCTCTCCTTCATTATTGGTTCAGTGCTCCAGATGGCTTCGTTCGGAGATTTCAAGATGGTGCCGGTTTGATATTTCCGCTCTTGCCATATGAGGCATAACTCATATGTTATCTTTTCATGTTGGGTTTTTTCTTCTTAGAAGAGTTCAAAGATCCAGCTTGGGAGCTGTTATTCTCCTTGCTCGTGAGATCTGCTGTAAGTAAAAGTAATATAAGATAATTAAGAACATATTTTTAAACGTAAATAAAGTTATTCTGCGTTATAATAATTATACGAGCATGAAACCTGCAACTCCGAATATTCATTGTCCGGATCCATTGTTTCGGAAGTTTCCGAAATAAGTTGGTCTTAATACAGTACGTCTTTACGAAACAGGCGGTCTTTCGTTAATTAACACCACAACTTCCTATTTAGAAATTATTACACACAAAACAAAATTGTAATTAATTTTCATAACAGCAGGACTTCCTATTTCTGGCAGTGTTATTGTTGTGGGATTTTGCCTTCTTGCAGGTTCTTTCGAGACTCTGTAATTGTTTTCTGTCTGCAATGCCGTGAAGCTATAGCTTCCACGCACATGTTTTTCTAATCTCCTTCCACAACTTAGCCTGATTTTTTAATTTCAGGCTTTTGCCCACTCTTGCTCAAAGGTCTCCAACGGTAGACAGTAACAACTTCACGGCAGTGTTGTAACCCAGGTACCGCCGTGCTTTCCTGAAGAGAAGAGCGGCACAGGGGAAAGATTCAGGACCTTTAAATATATCAAAAGCTCAAAGTTAAGAGGAAATAAAAACTTCCCTTTATTGATTTCTCCTTCCGTTTGTTTTTTATTTTACAATATCTTTTTATGTTTAGATCTATAACCGAACTCTATTTAACAATAACTTTTTATGTTTAGATCTATAACAGAACTCTCTTCTTCACAAAGTGAAGATTCACTTTTTATTATAAACTTATTCTTAGATTTAATAATCTGAAGCAGAACTTTTTCTTACTTCCGTACTCGTTGGGCGCTAATCCTGAACTTCCAAGATTATTCTTCAGTGGTTAATGTTCACCTCTTTTTAGACGCGCTAGCGTCAGCAGAAATATCCCACTTGTTGTATTCATTCTGACCAATAAGTAAGTTCTCGCTAACAATGATATAGCAAGAACTGAAAAAAATATGCACGCTGTCTTGACCAATCAGAAAGTTAACTAATCAGAAAATTCTTGCTGATAATGCCATAGCAAGAAGTAAAAAGGTCGTGAGAATGTTTAGATTTTTTAAGTAATCTGACACTTGGCTCTTGAAATTATGAGCATTTTACAATTTAAAGGCACATACATTATGTGCTATGTATACACGTGTGGCAGAATTGATGTTACTCGATATGGTAAGTATTCATATTTTTAGCATGACTTTTGTTTTAGGTTTTTAAAAAATGTAATTTGTGAAGGCTTGCAATATGAGCCTTTATCAAGTGGAATATTTGGGGTAAGTATATTTGTGCATATTGTTGTTATTTATGAATATCGAAATGTGTGGTATTTCGGGATCACAACATCCCATCCCCCTAGTAAAAAGAAAATTCATCTACTTGAAGAGTTGACGAATTTTCTGCTGAACTGAGATCTATATGAGTCTAGCTCAAGATTCAAAAAGTCATCATCTAATTCATGAAAGAGGTTGACACTCTTACTTTAGCAAAATTCGAACTTTTTTTTTTTTTTACGGTTGTGTGAAGAAGTTCTGATTATGCTTTATGAGCAATAACATTTTTTTCATATTTAGGTAGATATTACAATAAAATTTTCCTGCACTTACAGAATTATAATCTTATATTGAGATTAAGATAGTAAAAACAAAAATTCGAATTTCTTTAATGAAAATTTAATTTAATTCATTTGATATTTATACCTATAATTAAGTACTAATAATAGAAAAGTAAAAATAAAATTAGGATATGAAAACTAATTAAAACGAATTACAGTATCGAGATTAGTTGTAAATTGCAAGAATTTAAGGTATGAAGCTTAAAAGGGGTGCTTGCTTTATTTTATATGTATGTATATGTATAATAACAACTTAAAATTACGAATTTGGTTCGTTGATTATCTTATCTTACAATATATATATGTATATATGGGGTGTGTATATCATTCCAGTTGAATGGTGTTCGCGTATTCAGGGGAGAAGAAAAAAAAATAACATAATTTGGTCGATGTGAGCGATGAAATCGTAAATTGCGTAATGTTGGTATGCCGGTTCATCGTAATCGAGCTAATTGGATTGGGGGCCCTTGTATAGGCTCCCCCGAGTTACTGTCATTGTTTACTGTATTTGGTGTAATTTTACCACGGCATACTATCCATTTAGGATACGTTGTATACAGTATTATTATTAAAATTATGAAAAACAAAGAATAACCGAGAGAGTAGTGATGCACCGTGTGCGGATTTATGGGTTCTATGTCTCTTTCCTCTTGTTCCTTTAAGGCGTTTATCCACTGGGATAGTTTCGTAATGTCATCTGGAGTTGAATATTTAACTAAGCCAACTTTATTAAATGGTCTTGGCTTGAAGTATTTTGTATTATTGAAAATATTCTCACTAATTAGTGTAGGTACGAAAGAATTTCTTAGTTCTGTCATATTCATATTGTAGGCCCTTATCGTTAGATATTTTGTTCTTCAATAACAATTATCCTTTATTTCTAATATTCCAGTTCCTGTCAGAATATGAGGAGTAATAAGTTGTTTGCATATAACATCAACTGTCATATTGATTCTCGTTGGGGTAATTGCACCCAAAAGGTACTTTGATTTGAAGCACGAAAATCGCATGATTGTAATTTTGAATATTCTCTTTTAAGTAAATTTATTTCGCACATTGCTTTGTCTTCATTGTCATTGAAGATGGGATGATTAAGCTGACATAGATACAGATCGTTACCGTCAGTCTTACAGTTGCTTAGCTCATGTGCATTCATGTTATAGAAGTGTTCGCGATCATAATCGACTACCAGATATTCGGTACTAGGCTGTATGAAGGTAAAATTATTATTATAGATGGAAGGCAATGCATGAGTTTTGAAAAGTTGGTAATCTTCTTTATAAGGGAGAGGAATTTTAAATTCGAATATTATTTTGTCATTGAAGACGATGGTACTCATTTCTCCCATGCGATATATAGACAATAGGTTAGTTTCCTTTAAAGTACTGGGTAATCTAAGTTCACTTGGAATTTCCCTTCGTATAGTGATAAGAAGAGATTCTATTTGATTAGGAGTGATAATCGATGGGTGTGGTCTCCCATGTCTAACGTCTGTCACAAGATCTACTAGTGTGTTAACTATTCCCTGGTATCTCATTATCATTAGTGTGTTAAGAGTAGCTAGGGATTCTAGCTCTGTAACTACGCGGTAGGCATATGTTACATTATAGAGTTCATTCATAAATTCTCTTAGTGCTCGGTACTTGTTATTGAAGGTGAAAAATTGCATTTGAATATCATTTATAGTTTTGTTGAGAATATTCGCAGTGTTTTCTAATATGACAGTTTGGTTTTTTATTAAGAACTTGAGGTACTTTTCGTTATTTCTTAGTTTATCTATTTCTTTGTCGTAATATTCCGCGTCCTCTTCGTTCAGAATACCGACTAGCGGTTTACTAATCATCCCTATAATACCGAGTTAAGACCTTTTTGTTCTTAGTGCTGGGTCCAGATTCTGAGATTCTGAGATTCTGTTCGATGTCGTCTATTAAATGGTTCATTTCTAATATGGTGTGGTTGCACACTTGCGAAAATGCTGGTTCATTATATAGCATTAATTTCTATCGTATGTTTCTTTAGATAGGTTACTCCTAATTTAATACCTGTTAAATCGTAATAAACTACGATTTTCCATTCGCTTGAATAAAATTCTATATTCCCTAAATTTTCAAAATATATCCCTGCGTTATATATTGGTGTTATCTTGTGTGTAAGTGTAAGTGTCCAGATCATATCTGAAAGAATTTTTTTTGTTACACTCTTGACATACAAAAGGGAGTTGATTTCGGAGAGAAGTCAGAATAGAAGCGATAAAGGAACCCAAGCGTAAATAAAAAAAAATGAATCTTTCATAATTATTTGGAGATGAAATCACTCTACGTATTTCTTTAAATTATTATTGTGGACAATTTTGGTTTTATTTCCAATTTTTATCTTAGTGGTTTCTTTAGATATCAAGTCTACTACTTCATATGGTCCTTCCCATAAAGCAGAAAATTTATTTTGTCGAACATGTTTCTTTAATAATACTTTATCGCCCAGGTTAAAAAACCTTCCTCGTTTATTTTCATCGTAATGTCATTTAGATTTTTCTTTATGTTGTATTAGATTATCTCTTGCTAATTTGTATCCATGTTGTAAGCGTGCCTTAAGCTCATTCGCATAATTATCATAGTTATAAATTGTTTGTGGTAATTGTTTTAAGGAGATTGGTATTTTTTGTGGATAACCGTAAAGTAGTCCGTACGGGCAGTAGTCTGTGCTTCTATGAGGGGTAGTGTTATACACAAATATACCATATGGGATCCATTCATCCCAAGTTTGAGAATCTTTGTTGACATAATGTCTTAAGTATTCCGCCAAAGTGCGGTGACTCCTTTCCAATGCTCCATTGGTTTGCGGGTGATATGGAGTTGTCTGTAGTTTCTTTATCTTTCAAAATTTACAAACCTCTGCGAACATACCACTAAGGAAGTTGGTGCCCTGATCGGTAAGTAATGAATCGGGAATACCATGTCTACAAACGATATTCCTAAAGAAATGTTCAGCCACTGTATGGGATTCTGCATTATGGATGGGAATTGCCTCCGAAAATTTAGTTAAGTCATCCTGAAAGGTAAGGAGATATATATTTCCTCCATAACTAACAGGAAGTGGACCCACTATGTCCAGTGCCACTCTTTCAAATGGTTGTGAACTTGTTGTTGTAATTTTCATATTTATGTGATAGCTTTTTATGTCTTTGAGCATACCGGTCCAATTACATTTCATTTTAATACGCTTGAGCGTTCTCGTAAAGCCTTGATGTCCGCCCAAGGGGCATGTGTGATATTCTTTAATTATTCGCTGAATATCATCAGGTTTATCTAAATGTATTTTTGTACTATTGTATAGAAATATTTTCATTCCTGGTTTTAAATTAAGTTTTTTCACAATATTTTTTAACTCGATTAATACGTTACGAATGCCAACGGGCATAGAAATATGAAAATCGGTAATTTGATTCTGTTCGCCTACACTTAAAATTCGCTCTATAGAAGTTTTCATATATTCTCGATCTAGATTCGTTCTTATAGGAATGGGTAGCTTAGTTATGTGATAATGTTCATCATTAAACTTAAATTATTTTTCTTTTCTCATATTAGTAAGGTTAGGTAGGATTTTTCTAAGCCCTATATCCTCCTGTGTTTCCATTAGGGGTAGTAGAAAGTATTTGTGTCTCACTTTTTGGGCTATCAGTGACTCTTGCTTTTCTATTACATTTATTGGATCTGTTTCCAATACCGCATTCTTTTTATTTGAACAGCCTAAATCTTCCAGATTTTGTGTTTCGGTCTTCTTTCTTTGGTTGCGGGTTACAATTAGTACTTTATTAAAGTTTTCTGTTAATTTAATCCGACTCAACGCATCAGCGTTATACTTACCAGGTTTATACTTTATTTCATATGTATATTCCTCCAATATTATTCGCCATCTCATCAACCTTGAGGATGGTTCCTTCAAATTTATGAGCCTTTGTAGTGTCTTATGATCCGTTAAAATTACGAATTTTTTTGCATAGATATAAGGTCGGAACTGTCTAACGGCATAAACTATTGCTAATAACTCCTTCTCTGTAGTAGAATACCTCGTTTCAGCCAGATTGAGTGTTCGGCTAGCATAGCAAATTGGGTGATCGTTACCTATCTCACCTTGCGACAGCACAGCTCCTAATGCCAAGTCACTAGCATCAGTCGTAACGATAAACTCCTTATTGAAGTCTGGGTAAGCTAAAACTGGAGCTTGAGTAAGCTTTTCTTTTAGGAGCGCAAATGCTTCTTCACAAAAGGCATCCCACGTAAAAGGTTCTGTTTTCTTGAGAAGCTTCGTCAAAGGTTTTGCAATTTTCGCAAAATCAGATATAAATCGCCTATAATAACCCACGCATCCGAGGAATGACTTTATATCTTTTTCTTTCTTCGGTCTAGGATACGATTTCACAGCATTCATTTTAGTTGGGTCTGGCTTCACTCCTATTTCAGAAATTACATGATCCAAATATGCGAGTTCTTTCGCAACAGAATGACACTTGTCAGGCTGAATTTTAAGTCGGCTTTCTCTCAGTCTATTAAAAACGCTAACCAATTTCCTTTTATGATCCCTTAAATCATATCCGTATATTACGATGTCATCGATATATACGAAGCACTCTATCCCTTGTATACCGATAAGGACATTATTCATCAGCCTCTGGAATGTCGCGGGAGCGTTTCTCAAACCGAATGGCACTCTGTTATACTCGTAGTGACCAAAGGGAGTACTGAAAGCAGTCTTCTCTCTGTCATGCTCATCTACGAGGATTTGGTGGAATCCTTTCGCCAAATCTAGAGTGCTAAAGTATCTTGCTTTTCCTAGCTGATCCAGTATTTCGGTTATATTTGGTAGTGGATATGCGTCCCCGACTGTAATGTCGTCCACTACAACTCTCCACTGCTTATTGCCATGGCTGTCTGCCTGTTTGGGTACGAGGATCAGAGGGGAATTACATGGACTCTTGCTATGTCGTATTACATCTGCCTCGTGCATCTCTTTTACTTGCCGGTGAATTTCATTCCTTTGAGATTCTGGCAACCTGTATGGTCTTATATACACGGGCGCTTTATCAGTCTGAGTTTGAATTTTATGAGTTCCAGCATTCGTATATGTTAAAATATCACCCTCTAAATAAACAAGGTCGTTATATTCACGGCAAATTTCAATTATTGAAGATTTTTCTTCAGTATTACAATGCTCAAGGCTTAGAGCAGATTGCAATCTCTTAAGTCGACAGTTTACAGGGTCATCGTCCCTATTGTAATTTAATATCTGGTATTTATCAAGTTTGTCATATTCGAAATGTATCTTACGTGTGTCTATTTCCACTTCATCTTCGTTACTATTTAAAAGCAAAATTTGTAATTTTTTATTTTGAGGTCTTGCTATTATTGACGCAAGGTATACTCCTGGTAATATTTCATTTTTTCTAACCACTATCTCTCTTTCATGGTCACAATACATTTCTAATATTGTTTTGCACCGGGGTGCTATTATGAATTTATCATAACCAGCCGAAGCTACATTATTTGCTTGACTCAAGGTACTTTTGTTAACGAGCCTTGGAAGTGAGTTTGGACCTATACAGTTGGGCAACGGTATTGAAGATTTATTATCTTCCCGGGCCACTGTTAAGCTTTCCGTTACTCTCACCTCGGGATCGTTCAACCTTATTTCAAGACAACTCTTGTTGTAATCTATATTACAGCGATACTTTTTCAAAAAATCTTTGCCTTTTAACCCGTCATATTCAAGATTCGTTTCTTGATCTAGCAATAGAAATGGGTGCTCAATAGTGATGTCAAATTTCTCACTTGATAAATTTATGTGACCATTAATAAATCCTAGTACAGGGATTGACTTTCCAGTTATTGTTACGATATTGCAACTATCTGTGTTTTGTATATTTTTGGCGATATCAGACTTTAAGTTCATCTTAATTAAACTAACTTCCGCACCTGTGTCTATCAACAGTCTCACATATCCTGTTTCGGATGGCTTAAAAAATACGTTGGCGACAAGGCCAGCCTTATTGTATTCTAAGGAAGCTTCAATAATAGTATCAGTTAATTTGTTTAGTGTTGGTGAATGTCGGTTCTGACCTTGATTCGAGCAGGTGTGCCGACTAGCTCCTCTCGAATCTTCTCCTTTCCCACTTCTGTCGGATTTTTAGTTTCCTGCCTTACGGCGTATTGGGTGAACTTCGGTCTTCTATTGCCTTGTGCCATATTCATTCGATTGAGGCCGTTTCCGTTCCCTGAGGTCCTCAATTGATTTCGTGTATTATGTGCTTGGAGGTTTGAATTGTGGCGTCCGTTGAACCTATAGTCCGATTGCTGTTCTTCTTACATGTTGGATTTCCCTCTTAATCGTGTTTCTGGCCATTATTGGGAATCTATCTCTTTGATAACAGGTATCCCTAGCGTGACCTTTTTTTCAACATATAAGACAAGTAGGAATTGGTCGAGTATTTGCTCTATAAAAGCTTTGTGTGGTTGCACCATCTTTATCTGAGCGTAGTTCATGTTCAGTGGCGTATGATATAGCCTTTCGTAAGTCAGTTTCACCATGTGCCTTGACTAACAATTTAAGCTTGGATTTCGCAATCCGTCTTCAAAAACCTGAATTGCTAATTTTGTATTCTCGCTCAAAAGATAAATTCTCGCCTCTGAGTTTGATACCTCAGTTTAAGTGCTACAATTCAGCGCACTTGCTAACTGTAATAGCCTATCTCCGAATTCTTTAGCAGTTTCTTTATAAGTCTGTTTTATTTTCATCAGTTCGTTTTGCGCCATTGCCCTTGATTTATCTTGCTTGAAACGAGTCTTGAGTGCTTCTTTTAATGCATGCCAAGTACTGTACGTCTCATATTGAGTTAATTCAAAAGCAGGTCCTTGGAGCTTTGTTTTAATTACTTCCAAGAAGAATTTCTTGACTACTTCGGTTTTAGCGGAAGAGAAGAGTATCTTCCCGCAAGCAACAAATTTATTTAATCCCTCAGGATTTCCGTCAAATTCGGGCACTAAATTGTTTCTGTCGCTGAGATTGATTCGTCGGCGGGCATGTTGATGTGAAAGGGAAGTGCTCGGAAACCAAAAACTATTGCGGCTCTTTCTCGGGCCCTACTCCGAGTTTGAATAATGCGCCTTGATAGCACGGTGTTACACCGTTCCTTTTACTCTCACGTAAGAAATTAATTTTGTTCTCTTAAAATCGATTGCAGGTAACCCCAAAGTACCTTTTTTTTTAGAAAAAAACGTAAGTCAAAATAGGGCACACACACAAAAAAATTTAAAAAGTCAGTTTTTATAACTCCTTCATCGTTAAAACTGCGAGAAGTGTCAGCGTTATAGCTTGTCCTGGATAAGGATGAAAATCGAACAAGGAGCCTACGGCGAAGTGATATATGCTTTAACAATGGGCAGGAATTGAAGTAAAATTATTTTTTCCTACTGCCATATGGTTTATCGTTTGTCTTCCCGACACTTATTTTTATTTGACTATTTGTCAGCTATTTATAGTAGACCTATATTCATATGCCAAGTTACGTTACAAATTTGTACAACCGATTGGACTGGGAATGCCGGTTATATATCACCATACGAATAAGTCCACTGATAACTTAAGTATATATTACCGAATTCTTTTCGCAATGCTATTTCGGTGATATTAAGTTAAACGGTTACCGTTGTTTGTGAATATTTAAGTAAAGAACAGTACACAAAAAAAATTGTTTTGTATTTTGATTGCCAATAATCCCTCACTCATAAGTTCACAAAAAAAAATTTTGCTATATTTGGGAAAAATAATGGCGAATTATGGTAATATTAAAAATACAAGGCGAGAGGAACGTTAAGTTAAAATTGGAAATACTTCCGATAATGCTTTTAATATCGATTTAAATCAAAGTCGCTACGAACATTATCCTAATGCGGATATGTTTTTGCGATGAGTTTCTAACTAGGTGCGTCGCACAAGATTAAACGCTTTTGTTTACACTTTTTTGAAAAAGCAAACACAAACAGTATTTACACGCCATACAGTAGTGGTTTTCCTTGAAACACATTAATTTCGTGTCACTAGCGAAAAAAAGGAACTTCACAGTCGTAGTGGCGAGTTGAAAAAACAAAAACAAATTATATATATATATATTTATAGGTATGTTTAATGGTTTTCACTTAAGATGCAAAAGAGTTGGAGGTTGCTTATTATGCACACTTTTCACATTAAGATATCCGGGGAAGATCCCGTATCTGGTATTAAACGATTAGAATAGTTATGATTAATTACTGTAAGTACGACCTGATATTATTGAGTTGGTCGATGGCTTTTCCTGGCCCTCAAACATTTGTAGGAACACTTAGGAATCAACTCGCGGAGATAAAAATTATGAAATTAATTATACACACATTTATGTGATTCAGTTGAAAATTCTTGATATACTGAATGGACCACTCAAATGATTACATACACTTCCATTTTTCGTTAACAAATTCACTTATAGGGTTTATTTTTCCAAAAAAAAAAAAAAATGTATTCACTTCGTTGAAAATTAGTTACAATATTATGTTTAGAAGCAAATGCGGTAATATAATATATATATGTATAAGCATTAATATATTTGTATATGTATCAATTTATTTATATACGAATAAGTATCAATATATATTTGAAACCAAATTCTACTATCTAGTATAATTAAAATAGAATCTTACTTGTAAGACAAGATCCTCGTTTAAGCTGCATCAAGCGTTCAGTAAAGATGAAAAAAAAAATTCTTGAAGTTAGTTCAGTAAAGATGATAATTTTTCTTAAAGTTGGTTTAAAGATGACAATTTTTCTTAAAGTTGGTTTAAAGATGACAATTTCTTCTTAAAGATGGTTTAAAAATGACAATTTCTTCTTAAAGTTGGTTTAAAGATGACAATTTCTTCTTAAAGTTGGTTTAAAGATGACAATTTCTTTTTAAAGTTAGTTTACTGCGATTTTATTCAGATCTTATTATCGGGATACAAAGTTTCTAGATCGGCAACCGCTGCCACCAATGTTGTAACCCAGGTACCGCCGTGCTTTCCTGAAGAGAAGAGCGGCACAGGGGGAAGATTCAGGACCTTTAAATATATCAAAAGCTCAAAGTTAAGAGGAAATAAAAACTTCCCTTTATTGATTTCTCCTTCCGTTTGTTTTTTATTTTACAATAACTTTTTATGTTTAGATCTATAACAGAACTCTCTTCTTCACAAAGTGAAGATTCACTTTTTATTAGAAACTTTTTCTTAGATTTAATAATCTGAAGCAGAACTTTTTTTACTTCCGTACTCGTTGGGCGCTGATCCTGAACTTCCAAGATTATTCTTCAGTGGTTATTGTTCACCTCTTTTTAGACGCGCTAGCGTCAGCAGAAATATCCCACTTGTTGTATTCATTCTGACCAATAAGAAAGCTCTCGCTAACAATGATATAGCAAGAACTGAAAAAAAAGTATGCACGCTGTCTTGACCAATCAGAAAATTTTTGCTGATAATGCCATAGCAAGAAGTAAAAAGGTCGTGAGAATGTTTAGATTTTTTAAGTAATCTGACACTTGCTCTTGAAATTATGAGCATTTTACAATTTAAAGGCACCTAAATTATGTGCTATGTATACACGTGTGGCAGAATTGATGTTACTCGATATGGCAAGTATTCATATTTTTAGCATGAGTTTTGTTTTAGGTTTTTTAAAAATGTAATTTGTGAAGGCTTGCAATATGAGCCTTTATCAAGTGGAATATTTGGGGTAAGTATATTTGTGCATATTGTTGTTATTTATGAATATCGAAATGTGTGGTATTTCGGGATCACAACAGCAGCATACACCCAAATTCACATTGAGAATCAAGTCACATTTGGCAACTTAAAATAAACATAAATTACGGTAGGAATTATATTTATTTACCTGTGTTTTCTCTCTCAATTATATTATCCAACACTTCAGCCCAAATGAGTGGAGTTTCCCGACCAAGCAGAGTCTGACCCGATTGAACTTGGTTAACAAGTTCAGGAAGTAGATTAGGATCTAAATAATCACCATGAACTTGCATTAAAGAATATCTGTTTTGTGGTTTTATTTACCTTGTTGCACCTTGCAAAAGTCATAGGAGCACATTGGATAGTCAATCCATCATGCAACATTATGATTAAGTTTTAAAAACTTTTAGGAAAATTTAACAATTTGCACTTTTCTAATGACAGCTGTCAATTATCCTTGCAAGAATGCAGTGCAGTTACTGAAATCTTCGGATAAATTCATGCAAGAGGGGAAGCTGTGACGTATACAAAAATCGTGTAACTTTGTGTGCACGAGAAAGTAAGCGAACGGAAAATGTGCAAGTTCGTGCAAATACTTTGCAATGCATTGTCCGAAAACTGAGTACGCGAACAAACCTAATATGAAATCTATTTACAAAAAGTTCTAGTGAGGCGTAAGAATATTACTGTAAGTTTGAAGGCTACTCATGTTGTCTACACGCATTGACTTGTATATAAATGGACTGACTATCACCAAAGTATGCTCTCACTGTCTATAATACCAACTGTCGAAACTCTCCATGTTTAAATTTTTTGGGAATTTGCTTATATGCAGTCAGTGGGATATACCGAATTTACCACGAAAGTATTTGGAACAATTTATATTATTAAATTTTAATTATGAGTAGAAGGAAGTGCTTTTACAAGGCTATTTAAGTTATAAATACCACTGAACCTCAAGCAATTTCTCGTTCCCAATTGTTACAATTCAGTGGGAAAGTATGTTCTCACGGAAAGAGACAGGAATATGAAAGTGATGCCATTTGCTTTCATGCATTTTTGGTTCAACGAGCTGTCCATTTATATATATGTGTGTGTATACGTATATAAAATAAGAGAACTATACCTACCTATATTATTAATATTAATTTGAGCTCCGAGAAATAACAGAAAAAACCACAGCAAAAACAGTAAAAAAGTGTAAAAGTGATAAGATAGTAAATAAGAGTAACTTCAGTGACACTTGTGCATAGAAAAACTTGTGGATCTGTGAAATATTCTTTAAAAAATTTACAAAAAAAAATGTGGAATTATGAAAAGCTCTTGATATTTGGCTCTTAATTCAATTTAAACTATTTCGGCCGTTTATTTATTTATTTATTTATATATTTAATAAGCAATTAACAAGAGTAGTAAACAGAGATTAACCTTAATAATATACTACCTTACATTTAAACTACTACGCTACAAAAGAAAGTTTGGAGAAGACAGAATCTTATAACAAAAGAGCTACAACTAAGGCTATATAAAGAAAAGTATACAAAACTAAAAAAAATGAAAATAAACTAGTAGAGCAGGAGAAATTTAAAGTAACAAAGGAAATTATTAGGAAATTCAGAATAAGGAAATTACAAAAATAACAAAATGAAATACCTTGAGCAATAATCAAAACTACTAAAAAATAAAAAATTAAATTATAATAATGGAGAGCATGAAAAAACAAGCAAAAATAGGAAAAAAAAATAAAAGAGGCAAAAAGACAACTGAGCGAAACAGGGTTATCCATCAAAAGGAGTGGAATATGAGCAAAGCAAAGGGAACAGCGGGGGACGGAAATTCAATCACATGTTAGGAACTTTTAGCAATTAATGACTGATATCAAGCCGGACAAGCTTTCTAAATGCCAGTAAACTAGTACCAAGAATATCAATATTATTGAAATTAGTGTTGTAAGACTTTTGAATTTTAAAGCAGGGCGATTTTTCTTTCAAATTAGTTCTGCATATCGGAAGTCTGAAGAGTGGCTGATATCTTGAATTGCGAGAAGGAACATTAAAGTTTATACTAGAAAGCAGTGAGTTGCAAGTTATAGTACTATTCAGTATTTTATGTAAGAAGGTCATGTCCAAAAAGATTCTGCGTTTTTCCAACGATAACAAGTTGAATTTCACAAGTCTGTCATTATATTCAAGAACGGAATTTTCTAATTTAAATAGTAATATTCTGGTAAATCTGCGCTGAACAGTTTCTATTTGCAAACTGTAGGAAGAATAAAATGGATTCCAGACCTGACTAGCATATTCAAGGGTGCTTCTAACTAGAGAATTGTAGAGAGTAATATAGGTGTTCAGTCCACCGATGCATTCACGTTCCCTCGATGCTTTCCACTTCTATATTTACATCTTCCTACAAAACAAAAAAGCCACAAAGTATTCATTTCCAAAAATAAATAATCAAAACAGAATACTTATCTAAAAATTCACAAGTATCCTGTTCCTCACTGAACTTGTTTGCCACTGGATGTTCCACCACAATTCAGCGTCAACCTTGACGCTGTAATTAAAACCAAGTCGGCAGGCTGTTCTCTTCTACTTAAACATTATAAAAAAACAAAAATGAAATAAACATAGATAACCACAAAACCACTGCAGTACACGTACCAGCATGTTTCATGTTATCAAGTGACATTACTCTAATCAGCTGGTTTCGCCTTCGCCTCAGTCAGAGCACATGCAAATGATATAAACGTCGCTAGGGCAACACCAAGAGGCGAAACAGATATAACTGGATACAGCGGTTATATAAAGCCGACGAGCCGCAGCAGAAAAGCATTCTTGTTTCAGAGCTCATCTGATTCGGAGAATAATCCGAACGACAAGAATATCATTCCCAACCTCCAAAATAGAAGAATAATTCTATATTTCAGAGAATAATCTGAAAGTCCTATTATTTCCAATATTCCGTCCCACACCTAAGCAGAAGAATAATTCTGCCGCAGAGAATAATCTGCAATCTCCTGCCCACACCTAAGCAGAAGAATAATTCTGCCGCAGAGAATAATCTGAAATCTCCTGCCCACACCTAAGCAGAAGAATAATTCTGCCGCAGAGAATAATCTGCTGCTCACATTTACGCAGAAGAATAATTCTGCTGCAGAGAATAATTTGTAATCTTCTTCTTGTTTATTGTAGCATTTTTCTGCCCGTGTGCTTAAAAATAGCACTCTTAAATTTATATAGGAATACTGTTCTCATAGACGATTAAGACTTCTTCTTCTTTAGTCTAGAACTCATTTCTCATAGACGATTAATTCTTCTTCTTCCTTTTTCTAGAATAAGACGAATTAAAGGAAAAGGACTACGGAATCGTCACTTTGAATTTTACTTGAATTTTAATTTGTTTTGCTTGATTTGAATTTGTTTGTTGAATTGTATATTGAATTTTATAGAAGTTTGTAGTAAATGAATTGTGATATAATTATAAGCTGAAGTATTAATAAAAATTTTATATTTGAATTATTAAATCGACGGAGTTGTCATTTATAAACCGGCATTTCCTCCCAGGTCCGAGACTAGCTCTCACATTGGTCCTTCAAAGCCGGATAACTCAGTCGAATCAAATATAAAATTAAATACATTGCTTAATATCACGTGATTCAAGCCTCTCCATTCAAAATGCCTACAGATGACGAACACAGTATATCTGACGCCGGGGACGAAACCATTAGGTCAGTATTAGAGTTGGTTGAGTCTCAAAAAGAGGTCAAAGACTTAATGGAAGACCTCTTTAAAAGGCATCAAAGAGACGGTAAAAAGAAAACTGTCAAATCGACAGAAAAACGCCTACAAACGTTCACCGAATATTGGAAAGAATTCCAAACACGGCATAGGGTAATTCAAAAGAGAGCGACAAAGTAAGATCGCAAATTGGAATATTTCACGAAAGAGACATTTAGGGATGCACAGGAGTATTATATTGAAAAAGCAGCAAGCATGGAAGAGGATATAGACAAACTAACACCAACGCCTGTCAACAATCCTCCTCAGACTCAGACATCACATGCTAGCACAAATTCTTGTAATAATGAAAGGCTCCCCAGAATTAAACTTCCCACCTTCAATGGAGAGTACTCTACGTGGATTTCATTCCACGATTTATTTAATTCGGTTATACACAACAACAATAATTTAAGAGACGTTGACAAGTTGTATTTTTTAAAAACTAATCTAATTGGAGAAGCTGAAAAATTGCTCAGGCATTATGAAATATGCGACGCAAATTATAAACCAGCTTGGCAACTCCTAAAAGAACGCTACTCAAATAAGCGAATCTTAGTCAACGTACAACTAAAAAAATTATTGTCTCTCCCAACCACAAATCATGATACTGCCGAAAGTATCAAAAGGCTATTAGACAATATAACCGAGGCACTATTAGCATTACAAAACTTAGGAATAGAAACAAACAACTGGGATCCAATAATTATATATTTGACTGTACAAAAGTTACACTCAGACACTCACCAGTTATGGGAGCAGAGTCTCCACAACAGCACAGAATTACCTAAATTAAAAATATTAACTAAATTCTTAGAGTCTCGCTTCAGAACCTTGGAAATGATTGGAAATAAAAACACATTGCCAAATGCGACACAGAGAAAACCATTCTCGTCCAAACCAACGTATGGACTCTTGAACAAAACCAAGAGTTCAACACCAAGTCACCCACCAACAAAAAAATCATCTTGCAGTCATTGCAAAGGCGATCATATAATATTCCATTGTCCAACCTTCAGAAATTTGACCATCCAACAACGGCATGAAATTGTTACACATAAGCACTTATGCACAAATTGCTTATCACCTAACCATACGACTTCAAATTGCACAAGCAATAAAAGATGTTATCATTGCAAGAAAATTCACAACACATTGCTTCATTACGAGCAAAACCATCCGGGTACAAAATCACCCATTCAGCATTCTCAAAGTTCCAATATGGAAATAAAGCAAGTCTCACCTACCAATAGAAGGAATGAACAACAAGTTCAAATTTTTTTAACTTCAAATCTGAAAAGGGCACTTCTTTCTACAGCCCTAATTAATATCATAGCTCCATCCGGAATTGCAATGACATTCAGAGCATTAATAGATTCTGGGTCACAAGTATCTATTATGACAGAAAGAACCTTTAAGTGACTACAGCTTAAAGGAACTCCGACCACCCATCAACTAATTGGACTGGACACGACACCCACCAATACTGCAGTAAAACAGGCTACTGTTACAATTAACTCCTTATACACAAAATTTAAAATAGAGAGCAACATGCTCATCATCAGGAAAATCACGGAATTTCTGCCAGCCCAAACTATTGAAGTGTCAAACTGGAGACACATCAACAATCTCATTTTAGCAGATCCCACCTTCTCAACTCCAGGGGAAATTGATGTTCTCCTTGGAGCAGACATCTATGCAGCCATTATCAAAAATGGTATAAAGCGCGGATCTGGAAACTCTCCCACAGCTCAAAATACAGAATTGGGCTGGATTCTGATAGGAGCTGTACCAGAAGCTAACAGCACAATCACAACTATGCTAACCACCTACACTAATATGAACATTGAAGCGGACAATCAATTAAGAAAATTTTGGGAACTTGAAGAATGCATCACCCGACCAATATTATCACACGAAGATCAAATGTGTGAAACATTCTACAAAAACACAACAAGACGTCTGTCGTCTGGTAAATACGAGGTGCATTTACCATTCAAGAGTCAAGATAGACCATAGTTTGGGCAATCTAGAAATATGGCGGTCAAACAATTCCTACAACTAGAGAAAAAATTGACCAATAATCCAACTATACATAAGCTATATAAGGATTGCATAGACGAATACATCCGTCTTGGCCACATGAAGCTTACCAATACCAAAAATGTGGTCGGATCAACTAGATTGTTGGATATTTCAATACCTAAGATGTTAAGAGGTGGTGAGTTCGAGATATCTTCTCCATTGACGAAAATGGGTTGAGCGGGTGTTGGAGTACGTTTAAGTGATAACAGACAACTTTGCGTTTTGGAAGCATTACTATTTTACTGAGGTTTGCACTTAGGATATTCTTTATTCTAGTCGATATCCGAAATAAAATCAGGTTAGTAGTTCTTACTGCAGTCGAAACCTACAAGAGGAATATTTATTGCAGTCGCTATCCACAATAAAGTGTTTTCGTGAGTAATTTTCTTATTACAGTCGTTACTCGCAATAAGAATCTTTACTTTAGTCGCTATTCAAAATAAAATCTTTAATCTAGTGGAAAGCCAGAATAACAATATTTATTTTAGTTGTCGATTAAATAAAGTATCTGATTTGTTAATGATAATTACAACACTACGAAAAAATACTAGGGAAAATTGCCAAGTTAATCACTGCACCGCCAAAGTGAAAAAGAGATCGATTCAAATCAGATTGCAGTTTATATAGCAATGATTTGCAGACTGCACCAAAGGCGCATGGCAACAATAATTTGCATAGCAACAATAACTGAGAATAGCAACTGCAGCTCATCATTTACTTTTGAATTGTTACTGTTTCGTATAAAATTGTTTGTAAATTAACTTTACCTAATTACAAATTTCTTTATTGCTCAATTTTTCGGAAATGTGTAATTAATGTTAATTTTAAAATATGTATTTAAACTTATTATTAATATTGTTTGAGCTTAAAAGTAGTTATTATGTGCGAGAGTAGTGCACTGCTAATATGCAGTTGTTGTTGTTTCACTACGAAGTTGTATAATTTAAGCCTCTAGTACATTTTTTCTTTAGGTCGGGATATACAGGGCGTCCCATAAGTCGACGTCAAGCCGGAATCGGGTGATAGACCAAATCATAACATTTCTTTTATTTTCGAGAAAATGTACACCTTGTGATGGTTTTTTAGCTCCTATTGCTACAAATCATTACTTTTTTACAATTTTCTTTTTCTTATGTAATCCCGAATAGTGCTTATGTAACCTGTTACTTTAAATTCTAAGACTACTGTTCCAGCTTGGAAGAAAATGTCACATTTTGCCGAACCAAGAATAGAAAATTAATATTTCACCCAACTTTAACTGACTGTAATGAAAAAAAAATGTACTACGCCAGTTTGGAAAGTAACTTTAAAAGTTGACGCATTTAATAAGGATTCTAAAATGATATAACACTTGATACAATATTTCTTAGATTACGGCAAAAAAAAATTTTTCTTCAAGAAACCCAGTTTCGAAAAATTTCTTTTCACCTACTAAAAATGATTCTAGTGTACCCAAAGCTTGCCCTAAGACCGTAACTTTAATCTTCTAGTTTGAGTGAGACGGAGAGTCATTACATGAAGTGTGAGTGAGCAAGAAGATAGAAATGTCTATAATTTGAAAAATACATGACTTGGATTTTTTTTTATATTTTTCTGGTAACTGTTATGATTTGGTCTATCACGCGATTCCAGCTTGGGTGGGCTAAATCGGGCAACCTCTTCTTGATCTTGCCATATAAAAATACAGAATTTTTACGTATACTATAAAAACTATCAGTCCTAGTCGTTTTTATTGTACTGAAAAGTTCTTCACAATATGAAATCCTATGAAATTAGTTATAACCGTTTTTCTTTCGACGAACAATTCTAAAAATATATATAGAAATCCACTTCAACGATCAAACTTGCACACAGAGGTGACCATGCGAAGTTACATACGGGGGCATTCATTTAGGGGTATCAAAGGAATTGGTGTGACACCAATTCTAGCTTTTTTACTTGTATAGATCTCAATTAGACAACTTTAGCTAAGTACAGGAAATAAAATAAAAATACCTTCCACTCGCTAATCAGCACGACTTCATAAAAAATATAACTCATAGCTCCCCACGCATATACGGTACATTTTTATAAAAAGCCTTTTTCATGCCACAACGGTTACCGGCACTTTTTCCAAAGAAATGCGGCAGCCTTAAAACTTATGGTCAACTTGCGGATTGTTCTGTAAAATTACTGCAAAATTTAATTAAAGTTTTCAAACTTTGCATGAGAGATAAAAAAGACCGACAGTACTCAGGACGTCTACTAGAAGGCAATTTTATACAACAAAAAAATAACAGAAAGTTTTGCCAGGTAATACAACAGCCGTCGAAGACGATGTAGTTGTTGAGTAAAAATATTTCCGGAAAAGTAATTAAAGTTTGTCGTCTTATAAACAAAACACGGCAGCGAAAGGAAAAAGCAGAAGAAAGAAAACAGACTAGCAATTAGCTCCAAGAAGAGTCGAGGGGCATTTATCTTGTTAAGCTTTGAAAAGTTCTAAAGTTGCCATAGAATTTGAAGCAAAGTTTGGTAAGGAACAGCTGCGAAAATTTTATTAATTTGTATAGACATAGCTTACCCAATTTAATAATACACAACAAGAACAATTTTGTATAAACTGGTTCCGATGAGATGTTTAAAGATCGTAGATGCCGTGGGTTTATAGGCAATCAATGAAAGTTCATCTCACAGAGAGGTATTCGGAGTATAGCGATTGTACTTTAAGATTGAAATGGCACTTCATGATAACTGAGTTCACTTGCTTCATTGCGCATGGATGTTTCTCCCAAAGGTATAACCAAAGCCGTAGATTTCAAATCTTTTGTCTATGGTTATAGCTACCACACCTAATCGATATGACACTACTCTATAACAACGGTATCTTGGGACAAACTAAGAAACCCTATATAGCTCCATATTTTTGGAAATTCAATTCAAAGGAGAAAGGCATACCACAGTTCACTAGGTCTTAAATTAAGGTATTAATTTAGTTTCAGTTTTTCCGAAAGATCACTATTAAGGTTTATTTGTCACTTAACCCTTCATTACTAACCTTATAGTATTGTGGCGAAATCTCGTAGATTTCTAATGCGCTCCCCGCGATGAAGAAATTATTCGTCAAGCTTTCTGAAAATAAGACAAGAAGATCATTATGGCAGCACGTCTGAGCGAGGAGCACAAAAAAAAACTACCAGAGATGGCGACACACTCCTTTTTCGGACCCACGATCAATTTATCATGGTTGGCCACTTTATCCCAGCCCGAGTGTGACGGCAAGACCGCTGGAACGCGGTGGTGTGCGCTATGGTGGCCAGAAGTCTCCTACCGACTTATGAGAAGTTAAGTAGACTAAGAACATAAGGTTTTTTTATTTTATTTCCTTATTTCACAGATTTTATATATTTTTATGAATCTATACACAATTAGAAAAAAAACCTGAGCCATACTCGTTTTATATTTGATTTTTTTTTGTACTAAAGAACTAATATCAGCGAGATACGTCATAATTTACTAATTCTTTGCGACTTTGTGCACTAAGGAGTCAGTGATTTAAAAAGATACGTCTCAATTTTCTAGACATTCGGAAGATTTTATGCGCTTAGAGGTCAATAACGGGAATATACAAGCATTAGTTTTTCACTATCCTACAGGTTATATACGAAACAGAGTCATTATATGGAAGATAATTGATCCTGAGCGATACTTCTTCTATACTTGAACTTTCTTTCGCACTAAAGACCAAATATCTACGAGACCCGATATAATTTGCTTGATTTTATACACTTAGAGATCCATAACTGGAACATAAAAGCATTAGTTTTTCATTATTTAACAGGTTGTATACGAAGCAGAGTCATTATCCGAGAGCCAATAGAACCTATAATTGAATTTCTTTGTACTAAAGAACTAATAGCTGCGAGACACAACGTTATTGGCTAATATGTTAACGATTTTATACAGTTAGTTATAGAGTTAGTAATTCACAGATATGCCACAACTTTCCAACACATCGAAAATTCCATGAACTAATGAACTTATATCACAATCTTCTAATATTCCACCTATTTTACACACTAATGACTCAATATCTGAAAGATAAACGACATTTTTTCATAATCACAAAAGCTTCATACAACCAAAAGTTTCTCCCTCCCGGACAAGTGACAACAATACCTCATTTCCACTACTCTGTAGTTGTCTTGTACACTAAGCGAGTCCCCGTCTAAAAAATAAACGAGAATAATAAATTATTTTAGGGTATTTTAACGTGACATAACCAAAATCGAAGAAACTCACATACAAAATAAAAGAAAACCGCAGCTGGATCGTTTGTATACCTCGTATGCGGGACCATCTATGCTCCCAACCTTTCTAGGTAGAGCCCTGCTGTAGAAGACAGGAAGAGTTCCTGGAGAACCCCTACCGACAAACCGAGTCAAATAGACGGGCTATCCAGAAGAGGATCTCCGAGCCAAACTTCCTTCCAGGCTGACCAGCTGTGAACACGTAATCTTTAGAGCGCGCTCTGGCAGCTTACCACCCGACATTCTGGAGATTTAACCTCTAGCCATCCAACGGGGCGGAGTACGTGGTAGAGTCGTAATAAATTCCCGGCAGAAAACGTAAATAAACTTCGAGTGTCAACGGTTGCCTATACCTAATCTTCTGTGACAATCATCAGCTGACGCATATCCTCAGCCGTCGACTGCACACTCCAGCGGACGATAAGCACAATTTACATCGTTAAATGAGTAAAAGCCGGGTTTGCCTTCGAAGAAATTAACGACTAGCCAAGCTTCAATCGATTTTTGTGACGACTACGGGAGCGGACCGCCGGCTACATTAGAGCGCTTTGGGTCGATTTTCGTGTCCTCTCTGACAGTGAACCCTCAAACCTCTCCGATTCCCTGAATTTACCTCCAGGGGTGGGAAAATTTATAGCAAATAAGAACTACATGAACAAAATCATACGAGGCGAGTAAGCACTGACTGACTACTAGAACTCGAGAAAGATTTCGCGTTTTGAAATAAAACTGCTCCCGTCTACCGCTCGGCCAGGTCAATTTTGATTGAATCAGAAAACTGTGTTACAGTATGTTGCGTTCTTACCGTGTACACATCCGCCCACGACTTTATATTCATGTATACGAAGTACCACACCATTAAAATTTCAGAATATAGTATTTTTAAGTAAATACAATAAAACTGCTATGTTATAAAAAGAATTATCAATTTCATTAAACCATTTTTTTACCTTATAGGGCGTTTTCACTACATCAAAATCACGTAATTTTGATAAAGTGATTTCGAAATCACTGTATGTAGGTGTGCTCACTACCGCTGAAATGATTTCGTTTGACAGGTGCTACACTTAAATTCCAAAATGGCAGGTAAAATAATTAATTACGTAAACGAGACTTTTGTAATTAAAAGAATACATTGTCACATAATTCAATTTCAATTTAATTTTAAATTTCTTCCTTAAAAATTTAATAAATTTATTGGCAAATGTATGCACCAAATGTCAAAAGATACAGGATAAAGTTTGTCATTCCGTTTGTAACACCTCGAAATAATGATCGTAGAGCAAAATGGATTGGACACCCATGCATAAGTTATTTTGATTTATGCATGTCCGTCTGTCCGTCGACCCGTCCGTCTGTCCGTCCGTCTGTCCGTCGGTCCGCCAGTCTGTCCGTCAGTCTGTCCGTCGGTCCGCCAGTCTGTCCATCGGTCCGTCTGTCCGTCTGTGCGCACGATAGCTCGAGAACGCATATACCTAGAGAGCTGAAACTTTGTACACATACTTTAAGAAAACAAAGTAAAATTAAGCTCGAAAATGGGACAAATCGGGCAACTCCTTCGTGGGGTTGCCATACAAAATTTTCTTTTTGCACTGCCTGAGAACGCGTCAACGTAGAGAGTTGTAATTTGGTACATGGTGTTTTCATTGTACTAGCAAATTTAATTTCAAAAATATATTAAATCGGGCAACTCCTTCTTGGTCTTTCGATATAAAAATTTAGGCTGTTTACCTATAATTTGAAAAGGATCAGTCCAAGACATTTTTAATGCACTAGAAACATCTTCAGAATACCAAATCCCATAAAAATGCTTATAATCGTTTTTTCTGTCCGACGAACCGTTCTAGAAATATATGCGAAAATCCATTTCAAAAATCAAACTTGCATAGATCGGTGACCATACAGAATTTTATACGGGCATTCATCTAGCTATCATAGAGCAATTCTAGCTTTTTTACTTGTTATTTTATAATGTTATAACTAAAAGTAATATTTTTAATTAAGGGAGAACAAAATAAAGGTAATGGTTCCAGAAAATTAATGTAAATTCGTTAAATTAGACCTCGCATTTCCTCTCAATAGTATTTTTGGATAATTAATTTTTGTTAACAAAATTCGATTAGGCTAAATCAATATACCTTGTTATTGTTCGCTGTTAATATCATCACAGCTATTTGTGGTTACTTAAACCGTTAAATTAGCTGATTCATGACAATGTGTGCAAAGCGGGATCAAGTGACTTCTACAAATATATTTATCACATCTAAAGCACGTAGTTTTAGCTTTGTGAACGCCCTTATAACGACATATTTGCCAGCGGCTTTGTTTTTCCACTTTATTTTAGCTTTTTGGAAAAGCTGTGTTTCTGTATCTGCAGATCGTTTGCTAGAAAATTTTTCGCGACTTAATTTAAGATGTGAGCTCAATACATTCAATTTGTTACGCCTATCCATTTGGGCTTGAATAAGAACAAGTGCAAGATCCCTGGAGTATTCTCAGTACACAATGAGATAATGCGAGCACTTATACCTGAAAAATTCAGAATGGAAAAAATACTACCAACGACCACCTACGTGGATTTCTGGCGACACTATAAGTGACACAAAGTTGATCGGTAGTCTCAACACCTCCTTTAGTCTTATTATAAAATAGCGATTTTGGACCATCTATAATATCACCAGTATAATGGAGTGTTGACAGGAGTAATACGCACTTATTTTTCTTTGGTTCATAAGATAGTATCGTAGTGCTATTCTGATATCCAAAAATAGTTCATTTTATTGCTCGCTTTTTTGCAACAGAAAACAATGGCGGAAATGTTCGTTTGTTTTTCCTTATGGTTCCCACTAAGGTTGACTTTTTATCCAAATATCTTTGGCCAAAGAATAGCTCGTAAACCAATTATCTGTTGTTATATTCCCACCACACCCTGTTATGCGTTTAACTACTTCTTCTGATTTATTGTACAAATTGTATGGACCTGCTGGTTGTTGGCCACAATAAAATTCAAGCCGTGAAGTATAGTATGTTGTAGTTTTTGCATCTACTGCAGAAAATATTTTAATACTATATTTAACTGGCTTGTTCGATATATATTGCCTAAAACTGCATCGTCCATGGAAACTTTCTAGTTTTTCAGCGACCGTTACGTAACAGCCAACATTGTAGTTATCTTCACAATTTTTATTGAAGCTCTCAAAATTGTTGCGTATAAGCGCAAGCTTGTCAAATTCACGACATTCTTGATGTGTTACCATATCATCAAAACGTACGCACTGCACTGAAAATTGAAAGCGGTTGTAAATCATTGTGGCGGGAAAAATTTTAAATTCGGTGCCATCTGGAGTCCATAATTCTCTTACTTACATGCACGTGAGACGATTTGAGCAACCTAGTAAGATATAAAAATCGAAATAAACTATTTACCTCAATTTTGTCTGTAGCATGTTAAGTATTTTTGTAATTTATTTGCTGCTTTATGTAATATATATGCTTGCATATAGGACAATCTTCTCCACAAAAGTAACAAAAAGTTTCCAGCTTTCATATTGTGTTCTCACATCTTTTGAAGAAGCTGTCAATTTTAGTACAGTATCAAAAATAATATCAGTGCGTTATCTTTCTTGACGAAATGGAGTTTTTTTTCCAAAGCGACCCATCCTTACCAATAAAATTGTCAACATTAGGACGACCTCCATTATTTTCAGCGTCGGATTCGCCTTCCTGTTCTGTTTCCGATTCATGACTAGTTCCTATTTCGAATTCAACTTCATTATCACTTACTGCACCAACGAAATACTCTTTACTATCACGTTCTTATAAAAAACTAACAAAAGTTTGATTTGAAGAGTTGCTGCGGCCTAAACTGCTATTCATACAGAAAAAAATAGTCTTCTGATAACATTTAACTAGCTCTTTTATCTTCTCAATCGTAATCAAATTTGTATCTTTTCTTAATAAAATTATTTGAAACAAGATAAATAACTAGAATTGGTTTAAGACCAATTCTTACAATACCATACATTAATGCCCGTTTGTAATTTGATAGTTAAAGTGGTACCTTGCATCTATTTCTGATTACAACCAATTTCGAAGGATTTTATATTCTGAAGAACATCTTAGTACTTGCAATAAAGCCGTCTAGGGCTGTAAATTTCACAGTATTCGTAAAAATTTAAATTTTTATATGGCAACACAAGAAGTGTTGCCCGATTTGGTCATTTTTTTCAATTTTACTTACTATTTCTATGAAAACGCCGTGTTCAAAATTTTATCTCTCTACGTCAACGCGCTCTCAGGCAGCGCCTAAATACATAGTGAGATATAAATTTTTTATTTGGCAACCATACGAAAGAGCTGCCTGATTTGACTCATTTTCGAACTTCGATCTACATTTTTTTGTTTTAAAAAAACCCGTCGGCAAGATTTCAGCTTTTTACGAGTATGTAAGGGCATTGTCCAATTATCGAGAGGACGAACCGACGGACGGTCAGATGGACAGACGGACATCCAAAAATCGAAATAAAGGAAGTAGAATATTAGTAATAATTTTAATTTGCTTCTGGCTATGAATTTTGCTAATACAAATAAGTATGATCAGTTTGTGAGCGTTTTAAATCATCCGCAATGCGTAGTAGTCGTTTTTCTATTTCACACAACGCCTTGTGGCCAATACGAACAAGCACAAACCGAAAAGTTATTTCATTTCGGTGTTTGGTCTTTTAACAATATCCACATCGCGTTGTGGCTGTTTTTTTGTCACTCATTGAGCGTTTTCAGTGTTTGAGTGCAACATGTATATATATCGCATATTTACAGAAATAATGGAGTCCTTAACAATAAATATGCAAAAATGACGACAATGATGATGTTAATCATGAATAGATTACTAGGAAATAATGTTAAAACTATCAGAAGTATTCTGATCCCCGATAAATCAAATAAAAGTAGTATTGTATTTAATTCAATACTTATACCTGAAAATCTAGTCAATGAACTTCTACAAATACGCGAGCACGAGAATTCATACATCTCACAATTTTCTGAAGTTCATTTAAATTTAGCTGCCATTTCTCATAATATTATAATTCAGGCGCCCAGATCATATTCAATCGAAATGCTACATTAACTCAGAAAATATATTATACTAGGTTCGCATTTTATATAGCATCCATAGCATTTGATTCTTGTTTATGGCAAATGATAAAAAGTTTCCATAGAATGACAAGTACTTTTGAGTAAGAGCTTCATTCCGTAAAAATCATTTCGACACATCGTAGAATGTACGTGTGCAATGCGTACTGAACCTTTATCATGAAAAAAAAGAAGGGTGAAGTTAGAAGACTGGTTGTTTTTTTACAACATCTGTGCGTAGCCATAAAAGCAAATTCGGATTATCCCTGGAGATAGAAAGGTCAGAGGTACACTCAGCGCCTTTATATTCTTATATGGAAGACAATGAAAAGAACAGAGTCATAAATGTGCCAAAATTTTTCTACTTATTCATACCCATCATAAAATATCCGCACTTACATATCACATTCCCCCTACTGAAGTTATTTCAGGTTTCATGGACAGTATACCAGTGCCATCAGGCACTTCCTGATTACCGATGATTCAATCAATCTTATTTTTAATAACAAATATTGAGTTCTTGTACATTTCTTTATCAGAAAATTTCCCACAGATTGTATGGTACACTTTTGCCTCCATCAGCAACTAAATAGAATTGCACTAGATGGAATTAAGTTGATGGGGCACTGGGGTAACGGGGAACATTTTCATTATTTAAAGCATGAAAAATAAGAAATAAAGTGCGTCTATAAATATCACCCTGCAACACTGAGCAACTCTAGAATACTGCAAACGGTATCTATACAGTAGCCGCAAATCGCATTTGTAATAAAATAATAGAGTTAGCATCAGGACTTTCATGAATTAACGAGATAACAATCGTCTTTCAATCATCCAAAAATCAAGCATCGAAGAGATATATTATCGATACTGCCATCGAAATTGTTGATGAGCCTACAGGAAAGCGACGTCTGCTGTACAAAAACATCAGACATCACTGGACACTGGCATAAAAAAGTAATCGAAGATGACTGGAGAGTTGAGTCTGCTCTTTCATCAGGGTCCAAAGCCGTTTGTTCTAAAAAAAATGCTCCAAAGGTCTTCGTTGGTAGACTGGAATTTCTAAAACAAGTATGCTGGGTTCTCAAACAGAGTATGCGCCTGACGACATAACTACGATGCGATACTCTTCACCAACCTAGAAAAAGATGACCAAACAACAATCTCTAGCACCTGCATTAAACCCAATGTCCTTTATCAAGTCAAGTAGAACACGCTGACCTTGATTTTTCTCAGGCCTGCAATTTCGATCTTTACCAGTATATACTTGTAAGGACCACGCATAACTGGTACCAATATCACAAAGCGCCCATATTTTCATTCCATATTTTCCGGGTTTTGATGGTATACACTGCTGATCCTTCACATCGACCACGATATGTAACTAATTGTTCATCAACAGTAACATTTTCATGTGTGTTGAACATTTTTTGCAGATTTATTTCCCATTTATCCCAAACATCTCTAATTGGGGCTAGCTTGTCTCGCGCATGCCTTTCACTTCTGTCCGTTCTTTTATCGAAGCGTAAAATTCGAGATATATTTTGGAATCTTCTGAGACTCATTGTTGCTTTGAATATGGGTCTATCTTTCATATCGTCCCATAAACTTTCCAAGGCTTCACCATGAGATCGATAAACTAAACTAAAACTAAACTCTATGTTAGACATATCGATCATATTTTTTTCAAATGCAGACTTTATATTGGTATCCCTGGAAATGGTGTATTGAGTTGGTCCAGGTGTAGTGCTTATAATATTTTCAGTAGAATAACGACCCGCACTTGAACGATCCGCTTTTTAGACCAGAAATATTTCGTGCAATTCGAAACACAAGTTTGTTGACCACAACCTTCGTTAGCTGTAGTTTCCTCTACATCGGAAGCTAAACTTTCGCCATCGGTATACCGATCCGCTGCTGGACAACATTTCATTTTCCTCTGACATAGTTTTATTTAATGATACCAATCAAAAAAATATTCTCTGGCAGCCCTAATATCTTTAGAAATCAGTTTCTATGACAATGACGTAGTTCTATTTTCCACGTAATGCAGCTGAAATTATGTGCAACAGTTCTAACTGTATCACTTACACCCGTGTCGGATAAACTTTTCAGATAGAACTTTGTCCTCTAAATTATATGAGCAAAATATTTCTGCCCTTTCTATCAGAATAATAGCTGTGTTCTTGTAGTTAGAACTTTTGTTATCAGTGCTTGATCTAGCCTTGTAAAGAGCGGTTGTTCAGTAATATTTTAAAAACTGTAGTGAAAAATGGCCTTAAAGGAAATTCAAATATTGGAGGAGTTATCTGGTAAGTATTATTTATTTTAATTAAGTTCACAAAGCAACGTCTGTCTCATTTTAAGGCAATCAAGATATAAGCGAGGTCCCTGTTGGACAATTACTAAAACGGAAATATGATAGATCTCATGAGCCGGGTATAAAGCAAGCTACATGTGGTAAATAATTAAAATTTTGCTATTGAGATAAACCTGACTTTAATATCGTTTATTCATCATTTAAAGACACGAATAATCCGTCACTTGCACGTCCGTCATTCACCGTTCAGCAGTGAGTCAGAGCCAAGCCTGTTCAACGCTAGCAGCGATGTAGACAGTACGTATATCCCAGTATCCGAGTTTCGCGATTCGAGCGAAGAATTCGTACCGGATCAAATTCATATAGAGGGGGACATTGTAAATCCTTTAGAAATCCAAGGCGTAAAAGAAAAAAAAATGTTCGGAAAAGAGTTGCCAGACCCAACCAGTGGAAAGAAAATATGAGGAAAAAACTATGCCAGTCCGGAAAGGAGTATATAAGCCGTCGCGGAAAATCCGTCCCTGAAAGAAAAATTGTGAACGTTCCTGGCTGCCAGACATGCAAGTTTGAGTGCACTTCTCACATCACAGAAGAAGAGCGAAAGTCCATTTTTCAAACCTATTATGATTTAGGCCTTAATGAGAAAAGACACTTCTTGTTACAAAATTCGGATCGCATTTTAACGGTGCGAGCAACTAAGTCATCCTTACCTTCTAGAAGACAATTCACTTTCCGTTATTTTTTTATCATCAAAAACGAAAAGGTGCAGGTATGTAAAACCATTTTCCTTGCTACTTTTTGTATATCGCAGAAGCCTATCTACACTGCACATTGCAATAAGTGTGCATGTGGCACACCCAAACCTGACGGGAGGACGAAAGCTGCAGGCAGTCGTCGCTCACTTCCGAATGATTCACTTCAAAAAGTACGGGATCATATTAGTTAATTTCCGCAAGTAGAATCACACTACTGCCGAGAGAACACTAAAAGAAAGTATTTAGATTCAACCTTGAATGTTGCTAAGCTGTATGAATTGTACAGTGATTATTGTAGGGACGAAAATATCATGCCTGTTAAAGCGCCTATTTATCGTAGAGTTTTTAATACTGAGTATAAGTTAGGATTTCATATACCAAAAAGCGATAGATGTGATTTGTGCGAGGCATACAAAAATGCATAAAAATATGACCGATCACATCCGACCAAAGACTCCAGTACGAAAATCATATAACTGCCAAGGAAAATATGAGGCGAGAAAGACAGATGAACAAGGAAGGTAGCATACCAGTTTTGTCTTTCTATTTACAAAACGTAATTTCTTGCCCTAGAGTCGAAATAAGTTAATTTTTTTACCGCAGAAAAATTAACGTCTACAATTTGACAGCACAACTTTCAACTATCGGGAAGATCTGGGAATGATTTGGCTAGCGCGATGGAAAAAAAATGGAACGCATAATTGAAGAAAATGAAATTTCCGATTTAATAACATGGTGCGACTCTTTTGTACCACAAAATCGAAATTCGTTAATGTCAAACTGCATGATGGATTTAATTCGTGAGAATCCAAATTTAAGCTCCATAACAATGAAGTCTTCAGTTCCAGGCCACTCTTGCATTCAAGAGATAGACAATATTCATTCTAACATAGAAAAACTGTTACGACGAACTGAAATCTATTCTCCACTTGGACTCATAAAACTCTTAAAAATGGTGAATAGAAAAAGGCCATATAGAATCTTACAAATGATGGAATCGGATTTTTATGACTACGGATCAACAGTAAAATTATTTAATTATAAGAATGTACTATTTTCAAAAGTTGCAGTTTTGAAATTTACTAGAATGCTCCTCGAAGTACAATACAAACTAAGCCATTCCGAAAGTGAATTTAAAACCATTAACATCAGACACTCAGAGCGTCCTCAACGGTGCACCTCACAAGTAGAGCAAGGAAAGGATTCTATACCAGTATCGGAAGTAAGACCAAAGGTTATTCGCGAAAAGCCGACGATATCTAAAGAAAAAATAAACGATCTGAAGCAGATGTTAAAATTCATGCCGCCGCAGGATCAGCAATATTATAAAACGACATTAAAAATTTAGAGAGTGCAAATGATTATACCATGAATTTACTTATATAATCTCTTTATGAAAATAATTTGTCACGTTTTTCTTATATTTTGAAGAATATTGCTATATTTTCAATAAAGATGTTATTTAATCTTAAAGTTTGTTCGTGCTTTTCCCTTCTCTTGTTGTTGTTTGTTCGTCAATTTTGCTAAATTGCTTCACATTAATTTTCCTGCATATCATTAAAAGTTCCAAAATTTCTAAATGAATCATTCTGAAATGGCTTTATTGGCACTTAGAACCATTTCAGTTAATCATTGAGTTGTATTCAGTCGACTATGGTTCTAACTGCAAAACCGGAAGTGATTTAATTCTTAAACTTGATTGGATTCAATGGATTTGAAGATAATCCTAAGTTCTTCTGAGTGAAGATTGTGTTTTGGAAAGTTACAATGACTTCAAGACATTACAGCATAAGTTATCAGCAATGAAAACTTTAAATCCTTCTTACGCAAAACTAACTAACTTTCAGTTAAATCTTGTCATTTTAAGGTCGCGATATATTGGTATCAGAACAGATTCACGCTTACCTTCATATCCTATATAATATTGGAAAAACAACGATACACACTTTTTCTTTGTACTTTGAATTACACCTAACAGTGGATAAATTGTTAGACCAAATGAAAGGAATCAACAATGCAGTTATAACCGAAATTTATACAAAAATTTCTTCCCCACTCGCTCACATGGTTTGCTTGTGTGAAGAAGTAGAAAACAATTGAACATTGGGCCATCCCACACGAGTAAATATTTTGGTTCTCTTTTCTCTAGAAAACCGGTTTGTATACTGCATTAAGAATACTCGTGTGGGATGGCCTATTTACATAAGTATAATACTAACGCATTTTCCATGTATGTTTATTTAAAAATAATGTACTGGGTAAAATTGACCCACTAATACCACTTGCGATACTTTTGTCATAGCGGCCTTATATAAAATATTTTTTAAGTTTTTTTTTATGTTTTCAATAAAAATATACAAATAAATATAATTGTCATTAAATTTTGCCTGGAAGTATTTCTTTTAGATCTTAAATATTCCTAACGGAAATGGGCTTTGGGCAATTTTGCCACATTTGTACAGGATAAGGGTAAACCAAATCACAGACTAAAGAGAGGCCTAATATGGATTAAGAAGCGTTATCAAAATAATCACGGGAAATATGGATAATAGAAATAAACAAACAAATAGATGCACTTAAACTTAACCAGCAAATCCTAAATAGCCAAATAAATGAGCAAATCAAAATTAATGAAGAAATGATAGGAAAATTCAACGCAATCTGTCCACACACTAATAATCAACAGAGCAAGTTATATGAATATCTCTAAGAATTTCAATACAAGATAGAAACCTTTAACGAAATTCCCCACATAAACTAATACCTTAACAAACTAAGTTATGACATCGACATATTTAATGAGCATTTAAAACAATTATCAAAATCAAAAGTCTTTGGCAAACTTAACGTTATATCAAAGCACATATTTCATGCCGAAGAATTAACTTATATCTATAAAGTTTTGAAAGAGCAAGAAGTAGCGATTGTATCAGATGAATATATTTATGAATTTCTGGAACTACAGGCCTACTATAACGAGTCAAACATAATTTACGTGATAAATATCCCGACTTCTTATCCCGATATATTTTCCTATTTTCGTTTGAAAGAATTACCAATAAACAACACCTATACAATGAAATTACCGTCGCCCTACCTTTTAATTAACCAACATGAATATCAGCACATGGATAAGCCATGAGGCTCAACTACAATAGAAGTAAATAACTTTGCGACATTGAACCAGACTGAGATTTACTTACGAAAAATTGATATTTTCAGCCTACATAAATATATATTACATACCGCAAAGCCGGACTTGGAGCACGGGCGATCGGGCGCTAGCCCGATGGTCCGGTTATCTTCGAGCCGGTAATAGTTGGGTCATCATTGGTGTACTTTTAAAACAAATTAAAAACTAATATAAAAACAATTTTTAATTTTGTGTTTATTTTCTAATTTTTAATAAAGTAAGTAATTTTTTTTTCATGTGAATCAATTTTGAAGTGAGTATGACAAATTAAAATCAATGCTCATGGTATATTACAGTCAGCCTTTACATAGGTAAAATTTTAAAATTTCCAATGTTACTACGGGAATACTGTCAGTACCGGCCACAAAAATAAAATTCTGACTGGCAGAAATCAAAATACTTTAATTTATTAAATAAAATTGGCAATGTCATCCGTTAATACTGTTAACAATAAATTTGTGAAAGTTGCTTCCAGGGTGAAGGTTTAACATAACTAAAGAAATTTCCCAAATATTTGAAAAAGGCTGAATTTTTCCACGTTTGGAAAAGCAGTGGCATTGTTTTTGTTACTCTATTGGGTCATATAAGTAAGTGAAAGAGCAATTGATTTTCTAAGTAGTTAAAAAAATTGCAAAAACTAAGAGTAGGGGACAACGGGTTGGAGCCCACTTTTTCCTCAGTTTTATCACACAGAGCGATAACACCTCTTTTTAATGCCTGAAGCAAACGTATAAATATGCGACCCTAATCTATAAAATTATCGACATAACCTTATTTATCCTGGACCTATTCTGTCCTATCAGCTGACTCAACAAAGTTGAACAATAATATTAAAATTATTGGTTGATATTCATTTTTTGGTTTGATAGAAATGTTTGCAAGATTTTATACATTGATGGACTTTTGCAGCTTTTTTCGCCGCGAACTAGTTTATAATATTCCAAATTTCGGAATGCTTGTAATCTCTTTTTCGGTGAACAAAACAGCCATATTCGACAATATTTCTTGATCCATTGTAGATCGGAGGTAATTTTTGATTAACTTCAATTTGCTGAAACTTCGTTCACATTGGCAATGTCAGAAAAACTCGAAGCGCAATTTGAACTTTTAGGTAGGATTCTTGTAGGCTAAAGTGTTTAATTAATTGAAGCAAATTCAAAAGTAGCTTTTCTCAGACTATCGGCGTCTATTTTGCCAATAAGATCGCCAGAAAGGAATCCAATATCCGCAAACCACGTCAGTTTAAATCGATTCAAAAATTGGTATACGAAGCTTTTGTTTTGTGGCAATACTAAACTGGGGTCCTCATCTTTGATTTAAAGCATTCGAGTCACTTCTTATTCCATATCTTTAGCAAATTTTGTAGTAGCACTAGCAAAAATTTCTCCTATGGTAGAATCACGAACCAACCTCAGCCTTGTCAAGCGAATAAATTCAAATCGAGAACAAAAACTTTATTTATATATGCAGCTATAACTCAAAAATATTTTGTATTTGTCAAATACAAATGTCGCTCCTCCGTTTCAACGTGCGCATAACTTGCCTCACTCTTGTTACAGCTCTGCTTCTCAATTAAAATTGTTGGTCTCTCGGATACGGTCTCCACACAGAAACCCTGTCTTAGTTTTAATTTTAAGGGTGAAAGAGTTATCCACTCATACACCTATTTTGAGCATACATATCTCCTGTATAAATTTGTTTCTTCCTCTCCTTTATTAAATCTTGTCAATTATAGAAAAAAAGCCAATTTTATCTAACATTTATGATTAGTGGCTCGGTATTTAGTATGGAATGTAACGTTGTCATGCTCTCCTTGTGTTCGGTTCAGTAGGAACTCAGCCTAATAATTTGGGTCACTTGCCTCTTATAAAAAGGTCGTTTTTGAAGACCCTTATGGGCTGCTTTGATGTCATTTGCCTGGGCCGGTTTGAGGAACCAGTCCGGGCCTGACATTCCGTAAGAGTTATTATCAGGGCCGTATTTATTAAGCCATTTAATTGAAATTTAATTTAATTTCTGTTTTAGTACTACCGTTGAGAGGGTTGGGGCTCACTTAAGTTAAAATTAAAGTTATATATGCGTTATTATAACATAAAATAACCTAAATTTAATTTTAATTTAATTTTAAGTGTGCCTTAACCTTCTCTTACAGGAGTACTAAAACAGAAATTAAATTAAATTTCAATTAAATGGCTTGGTGAATACTGCCTTTAATTTGTTCAATTTTGAAAAGTGGTAAAAGTGAAAAAATTAACAAATGGAAGTTGATTTAATTGAAAATTTGTGCTTTCTATTAATTCGCAGTACCATTTTTATCCCATTTTAATTTTTACATTGCACTTTTAATCACTTAGTAATAATTTAATTGTTTCGACACATCGCGTTCCTACGGAATGAGCGATTCTTAGCGCACTATACTTACGGAAAATTTAATATTTAAACTTAGCGAATGCTCCCCTCACACCAGTTAAAGTTCATTTGTGTAGGCCTGCTAAATTAAAGGGCGCGTTCGCTTTGCGTAAGTAAATGTACTTACGTATACGTCAATTATAGTTCAGCCTATGATCAACCATAGGACATATAAAATATTGCAAGAAAGAGAAATTAAGAAATTTGCAAATAGACCAATGTATTCCAAATATTATACAGAATAGACAGGCACACTGCGAGTTGATAGAAATCGATTCTGAAGGAGAAATTTCCCTACTAGAACTGGATCACCTATAAGTAATAACGCAAAACGAAACGACCATGAAGTCAACATGCGACAACGTGGATAATAAGCTACTCAAAGGAGTTTCACTAATTCATTTTAAAAATTGCACCATTAACGTCAACAATATTGTGTATAACAATTAAATCACAACATTTTGGAACTCAATCCAGATAACCTCTACGCTTAACAAAAAAATCAACCGCACAGAAGTCAGCAGATTATCTTCAATAAGTTAAGCAACTGAACAATCGACAACATGAACTCCGTTCTACAAACTATATGTACTCTTCCACAGGGATGATAATGCTGCTTATAATTGGTTTTGGTATCTTTAAATTCAGTAAATTCTAAACACCAAAGCAGATATTCCAAAAATAAAACAACCACGAGATCGTCATCCAGACCAACGAAAGCATACCTACGCCCCAAAGTCTTCAGTTTTTGTGGCCTTCACTCCATTCGGCTCACACTAAGAGGGGAGGAGCTATATCCGTCACCATGTAATTATAATATATTTTCTAGAACTTCATTTAATAACAATATTATAAGTTCTCACAAGTTCCCATGAATCAAATTAACAATTCCTTATAATAATCACATACCTGCTTTTCCACATCGTCAATATGCTGACTTGCATTTTGCAACCATACCACTAGCAATTCCGTCTTTATTTGGATCCCATGCAGCATAACTGAGGAAGAGCTTTTAAAACTAAGGCAATCAAATTTTAAGATTCGAGCAATTCGGCTATAATAATTCGTGTAGCAACATATAGTTTACAAATAAATTTTATATACTATATAGTGACAACTGTTGTTACTCAGCAGTTATATTTCTCGCAACCGAACCATTTCAAATCTATTCAGACTGAACTGGTTTAAATAAAATGAGACAGGATTTTAAAATCCGATATATGCACCTGTCATAATTTTTTTTCGCATTCCTCACAGGGACTTATCCGTAGCCAGATTGTCAATTATTGATGGTGTGTAGAGCACCATGTATAAATTATAAATTCTTAGGATTTTTCAATGTTTTCCTTAAAATACTATCTGTTCTTTGAAGGACGCTACACATGCTCAAGTAAATCGTACGACCTGTGCATGGCCAAGTCATACGATTTGCAAGAGCGTCTGCAGCGAAAGTGGGAACTTGAGTGGAGACTGAAGTCTAACATGAGTGAATGATTTTGACTTCAGTTCAATTCTATAGCAAAGTCATCACATTTGCTTGTACGCAATAGTTTCGGCCGATTTCATTGATATCAGACTTCAGTCTCAATTAAGCTACGACTTTCACTACACACACTTTTACAAATCAAAGGACTTGGCTTGTGCATTCCAAGTAGTACGATCTGCATGAACGTGTGTAGCGGCCTTTAGATATATAATGTTTACCCTCCTTTCTTCTTCTTCTCCTTTCAACATAAGAACTGCTTTGAATTAGCCTAACACTAAAATCTACCTAGGTAGGTTATTCTTATGTAGGTACATATATATCTTTTACTTTTACTATACCACTATTACTGATACGTCCCAATAAACAAAAACTTATCTGTTTTATAAAACTAATTTCTATTTGAGTGTCTTCCTCACATTTCTTTAGGAACTATTTCAGATTTCATCTATAATAGCAAACTTTTTCTGTACGACTTATACTGCAAAAGAAAAAACTAAAAAGAAATGCAGGTAGAATTCAAGTAAATAATTAATTATCGCACGTAAAATATAAATAACTAATCAAAAGACACGTTTTATGTTTGTTACTAATGCCAATTTCTTGCACTCCGTAAAAGTTTCACTTTCTTTAATTCATGCATCCCAGACATAAGTTGCTCTCCTTTAGTCTGCGAAACGCATTCAAGGTCTGAAGTTCAATTATTAGTCAGCAAAAATCTAGTTATGACAATCCAAGGTATGCAGATATATGTAGATTCTAATTGAGCTGGTAGAGCGATAGGCATAGATTTAACGAATTAACGTTAGACTCCAGCCACGTCTTGTCTGCAGATAACATACGTTTTTAAGTGTTTAATGAAACCTTACTAGCAACATTGTTTTAAACTGATTATTTTTAACGCATTCCGGATAACTATTTATACTTTTTTTATATACATATATATTTCTCTGTTGTTGTAGCCTCATAATATAATATTATCGATATGTAAGTAATTTGCCGGGTTAATGAAAAAAAATTCGTTCTATAAAAGCTGAAGGTGTTTGCTAGATGAATCAGATACAGTTCAATCTCTTTGCTAAGAACAACAAAAACGCTTTAGAAGTAATCAACATGAAGGTAAGACGATTTCTATGTCTCTAGGATAATTCCTGGGTGGAACTTAAATATTTTATCTATTTTGTGAATGTGAATGTCATTTTATCTGGATATCTCTATACTTTCAGTTCGTAATTTTCGTAGTCATGTTCGCTTTGGGCCTTGGAGTACAAGCTTCCATTTTACCATGGGGTTGGGCTAATGGTCATGGACACGGACATTCTTATACAGCAGTTAGCGGACCAAGTGTTGTAAATGGCGCTGCTGTTATTGCACATGATGGACACACTGTTATCGTACATGACGGACACACTGTTTTGAATGGCGCAGCTGTTATTGCAGATAATGGAGCAGCTATTGTAAATGGCGCTGCCGTTATTGGTCATGGTGGACCCATTTTGGCACATGGACATGCATTAGGATTAGGAGTAGGTCATGCTGCCGTCGTTTCTCATGCCCCAGCTGCCGTTGTTCATCAAGCATCAACTGCGATTGTCTCTCATGCACCAGCTGCCATTGTTGCTCATGCCCCTGCTGCCGTCGTAGCCCATCCAATTGTTCATGAGGGACACTACGTAGCAAAGACACGTGGAGCAGTACATACGGCTCCATTAGCTGGCCATATCAACTCTGCTGCATCAATCAATGTCCAACCTGCTCCAGGTACAATATAAAGTGAAGAAATTAGAAAGAAATAATTCTCGGACCGAAGAAACCTTAAACCATATTTCCCTTCTCCTATACTATAAAGCAAAAATAAAACTTTTATAAAAACATGCTGTCTGTAAGAATATGAATTAGAATAAATTTTTATTTATTACAAGAAATTTGTTTTTGATTTTAATGTGAATTTGTGAAAAAATCTTCCCTCAATTCAGTCCTGGGCGATAACTTTCAATTGCGGCTTCGTTCTGTTTCGTGTAATTCAAGGTCTTCTAACTAGATGAGATCCTTATCGATTCCAGGACAGGGGTTGGTTAGTAATGCAGTTTTTTACATCAGGAGCATGTATCCAATTCACTTAAAAATTTTTCTTCGTATTTCTTTCTGTAGTCTGTCCTGACCCGAGCCCCTCCCATATTCTTTATTTGATATTTGGTCTCTCTAGCATAGCCTGGCAATTCTACGTAGGGACTTATATAGGGCGTAGACACTATGTAATACTTGTCACTTCATAAAAAGTCAATGATTTATATACCCTAACTGTCTGAAATTTTTAGTGTCTTCTTGAAGTACTATGAGCCTTTACGCCGATAGTGTAATACCAACCCATATAACATAACCGAATACTATGAAAGGAATATGACCGGTGAAGGGGGAGGTCGCGCAAATCTTCGACACACATCCACACACGCGACTCGAAAACAGGCGCAAAAATTTCAGCGTTTATGTTTATGCATCTGTGTTGCAGAGTCGAGCGTTTGTGTTCTGAGTTCGAGTGTATGTGCTCAAGTTAATTTGGCAACAGATTACTGAAATTGTGTACAAATTGAAAGTTTTTAATATCTTAGATGGTTTTTTATAATTAAATTCAATATGGTAAAAAGATATACTTTCAAGTTCAAATGAAAATGTAAAGAGAAACAATAACAGTTTTTCTATTCCAACATAATAATGGTTTAGTAGCAGTAAAATATTTATTTAATACATAATTGATATTTTTGTGCTTTTTTTTACTTTTTTACTGCATTTAAATTAGTTTTCATAATATAAAGTAAAATTCAGTACGCATAGTCACAACGTACGTAAGATGATTTCACTTACCAGGATGCTAGCTTGTGGCATACGAACTTTCATAAACTAATCATCGTCAGGTATTTGGATATGAATAGGTATGTAAGGCGAATGCATTTACTATAAACTGTGTATTTGGAAGACAATTTGAATAATGAACATTTTCATACCTATGAATTTTATTTAAAAACTGCTTTACATAACTAATTCACATGCAAATATCTGACGATGACTAGTTTATGAAAGTTCTTATGCCATTTACAATTTATTTGTATGCTTTCGTCGTTACTGGTTAATGCCGGTTGTTGTTGTCTGGTATTTATAATTTAATTTAGAATTGTTTAAAATAAAAGATCTTAAAAATTCTTCTATTCTTCATCTTCGGCCGAATCTAAGAAGTGTATGTAGGTTCGATTCCCGTCCGCGGGAATAATAAATAAAAGAAAAATTGTATACTTACCTGTAAATGACAATAGGCTTACTGTTAAAGAATACTCGTTTTATAATAAAAATAAAATTATAAATTTTATGAAATAATAAAACAGAAATATTATTATACAATAATATTCTCATTAAGTTCCATTATTTCTTTGTTTTTACGTAAGAAGCTGTCGCATGATAAAAACCAGTCGCAGATAGCGATAAAGAGAAAGAGCAGAAGCTCGTTCACGTAAGTCGACAGAAGGTCATATTTGGTTTCACGGAAGGCGCCGCCGTGTCGAATAGAGGGTTCAGAGGTGCCTATCCAGACCTGCAGCGGAGTCGCACCTAAAATGTTCGATGGGGAGAAGAAAGTCGGAAGAAGTCCCCTTTAAAAAAATTTTTTTTTAATCATATTTACGTTATATCACAAAATCTAATTTTCGGTTTGATTTGAAAAACCTATCGATAATATTATCCACATCAATCGTGGACATTACGGACTCATAACCAGATATGCCTTCTCGTGTAGAGATTATAGAAATAAATGCTGACGCAAGCCATTCTGTCACGGGTGAAGTAATTGACTGAGAGTTAGATCTTGAATATTGGGGAGTAGAAGTGCATGATATGACTATTTATTCTGATGGGAACTTAATTGATCTTGCTTTCTTCTTATCCGTCTTCCGCTTTACACTTTCGCTACTATTTCTACTTCCAACGCTAACTAATATAGCAAGATTATCCTTCTCCTACAAATTAAAAGTAAACGTGAAGTTAAATTATACAACTGTACTTGAATTAATACGAAAGTGCAACCAAAACAACTAACTACAAGTTAACAAACTCAGACTAAAGCGAATGGATTTTATTTGTATCATGAAGAAAAATTGTAGAATCAATTTTAGCGGCACTCGAGTTAATCCAACTGATGGTTTTCAGCAACCAATAGTGTATAAAAATTCGAAAGAAAATGTTTAAATAAATATTTTAAGAACAAAATGTATGCTTTGCCAACGCCCATAAATATCTTTAGCGACCAAGCCCAGCCAAGCCACCTGAATGGAATAATGGTGGGCCACCAGTAGTACATAAAAAATCTAAAAAAAAAATGTCAAATATTTCTAAGAAAACTGAATGCTTGTGCCCTGTGCGAAAGGTTGAACCACCAGAATCAATCCACCAATTCGTTTGGACTGTCGTCGGGTATTTAAAATTCTTAAAAACAAGTAAAAAAGCTAGAATTAGTCTAAGACCAATCCTTATGATACCCAAGATGAATGCCCTTATAAAATTTCGTATTGTAACCCTTCTGTGCAAGTTTGATTTTTGAAGTGGTTTTTCGCATATATTTCTAGAACGGTTTGTCGGAAGAAAAAATTATTCTAACCAATTTTATAGGATTTCGTATTCTGAAGAAGTTTTTAGTACAATAAAAATGTCTAGGACTGATCCTTTTCAAAGTATATGTAAAAAACCAAAATTTTTATATGGCAACATCAAGAAGAGGTTACCCGATTTAGTCCATTTTTGAGAATTTTATATGCTATTACTTTGAAAACACAACGTACCAAATTTCAGCTCTCTATATCGATGCGTTCTCAGGCAGTGTCCAAATATATAGTAGAAAACGAAAGTTTTGTATGGCAACCCCACGAAGGAGTTGCCCGATTTGTCTCATTTTCGAATTTAATTGTACTTTTTTTTTTTAAAGTCCTTGTACAAAATTTCAGCTCTCTAAGTGTACGCGTTCTCGAGTTATCCTGCGCATGGGCGGACGGACGGACGGACATGCAAAAATCAAAATAACTTTTATTATTATGCGTGGGTGTCCAATCCATTTTGCTCTACCACCATTATTTCGAGGTGTTACAAACGAAATGACAAACTTAGTATATCCTATAGATTTCATCTAGGGTATAAAAATGTGCAAATATATTTCTAAGAAAAATATAATGCTTCGCTACGAACGTAAACATCTTTAACAACTCAGACTAGAATCAGTGTCGCTATGAAAAATCAAGAGGTGGCTATACGGTGATGATTGCATGGAACTTGAGTTCTATTGGAACAACCCTAAATCAAAATTCGTTAGATGTGCTTGTATGCTTCTATTGCGAGCTCCCGACCAACTTGCCTTGCCATCGATTTTATGTAGGAAAATCAGATAAGTAAAAAACAAATTATGATTGCTGACCACTTTCTTAGAAACAATAACACTTTCAAATCTCGAAATTGTGTGCTTTTTCGTCTATAGGAGTATCAGCGCACCTAAAATATAAAAGTATCAGAATAAATTGCGTGCCTTTTCTAAGTAATCAAACACTAAAATAAACATGTATTCCAAAATTACTTACCATCCTGTGATAGGTATGATAGATCACTTTTTGAGACTATATAAAACACAAGAAAATTCTAAAAACAATCGTACACGCTTCAAACATGAAGAGCTACTAGCGAATGACTATTACACCCACTCCAGACTCCACTATCATAAGAAGACAAACAAACGCCAAACCCAGCACTAGCAGCAGTTGCCGCAGATTGTCCTGTCGAGGCAGCACCACTAAAGTTGAAAATTGGGAAAAGTGCGTTACAGCACCAGCATTAATCCCCGCATCAGCTACACATTGTGTCCGTACCATACGAAAATCGGCCTGTTAAACTTTTATAACTCACTATACGTCCAGCGTCACATTCCATTCACCGCGAAGGTGAGGTGGCACTTTGGGGTGGGTTATGACCCCTCTGACCCTCCCTCTGTATACGCGCCTGCCCTCTGGTATAGAGTTGAAGACACATTAATTGCAATCTCTTCATCAAAATCGTAAAGTTTGACAATTTGAGTTTTATGTAATCTAAGAAATCATTCAAAGCTAAGAGAAGAACCAAAACACTACGGTAATAAGTGTACGGAGTAGCCGAAATTCAGATTTTCTGTCTCTTCCAGAGAATGCGTATAAATGTTAAGGTTTAAACCCTAGAGTATATATCAAGATACCTTTGCTGAGAAAACAATTGCAATTTGGTATAGAAATATTTGTAAATTCAAAGTTCATGATAGCCTCAAACATATCCTTTTATTTTTTATTGGGTTTCAACGTTGAACACAGAATGAAGTGTATGTTAATATCTTGTGCATAAAGTCATATCCCTACCTGAGAAGCATAACACTGTATGTAGCATATTTGGCGAAATTGAGTTACTCATACCAAAATGATCAGCAAATAGTTCTGCTTCGAAGTAATTGAAAAATAAATTAGATAGCCAACTGTATAACAGTTGAATGTTGGAAGCACGATGTTGTAAGGATACTTAGTCTACTTGCAATTTTAAATTCTAAATACATGCAGAATACTGTAACTGCACTTACCGTAATTTTGCAAAAATACTTTAATGTACGGCCTCAGGGGAATATTATCATATGTATCTAAAACTTAGTATAATACATAGAATGCTATGCGTTATTAGTCAGTTTCTCAGTCTTGTGATACACTTCGCAGAGAAAAATTGTGTATTTTAAATAATATTAAAATTGAAAATGTCGTATTTTACGAGGAGCCGCCAGATAGTTAACATGGCTCGAAAGTTCAATTAGGACGAAGGAAAAGATTAGGTTTATTCACATTACACATCTAATCAATGAACAAATCAATTCTCTAGATCCAGTATTAAATATAGCGTATGCGCTTACTCAAAGTTATGTTGTGAAAGGCTGCGTTCTTCCAGATCCGTCAGAAGATGGCAGTTTTCTTAATACTAGTCAAGCTACCGTTGCCCCATCTCCTGCATGTGCCCAAGATCTAAGAAAAGGGTTTGTAATCCACAAGGTTGAAAAATGGCACAAGCAAAACAAAAACGACTAATGGGCGAAGAGTTTTTGGCGTTGCCCGTCGCATTTAAGTCTTGACTTTACAGATTTTTTTATACGGTTCTTCCAGTAGAGCCCTGGTTTCATGCAATCAACGTCTAGCCACCCGTTGATTTTTCATAGCGACACTGATTCAAGCCTGAATAGTTCAAAATTTTTACGTTCGTAGGGAAGCATTAAATTTTTCTTAGAAATACACTTGCAAATTGTTCTTAAGAATTTGAATGAATAACTATTCACCGACAACGGTCGAAACGAATTTGTGCATTGATTCAGGTGGTTCACTCTTTCGGACAGAGGCATAAGCACTCAGTTTTCTTAGAAAGATCTGAAAATTTTCCAAAGAGTTATATTGATTCATGCGCCTTGGCTGATCTGGGTTGCTAAAGATATTTATGAGCATTGGCTACCATACGTTTTGTTCTTAGAAATTTACTTCAACATTTTCCTTTCGAATTTTTATACACTATTGGTTGCTGAAAACGATCAGTTGGATTGATGTCACTAAAATTGATTCTTCAATTTTTCTTCACAATTTTTACGGCAAGGCTATAAAAATAAAAAAAAAATCGCTTTCCTCTGCCTGCGGTAGTTGCTACACTCAGCGATGGAGGTAGAAATAGTAGCGAAAGTGTAAAGCGGAAGACTGATAAAACCATTGACAACTTTTTTCAGAAGAAAGCAAGATCAATTAAGTTCCCATCAAAAGAAATAATCAGTGACATATAATGCACTTCTACTCCTATTCCTTTCAATGTGAATCAACGTGCAAGCTCCCACTCTCAGTCATTTACTTTACCCGTGACAGAATTGGTTGAGTCACATCTATTTCTATAATATTTGCAATGTATCTGGATATGAGTCTGTCCACTCTAAGATCGATATTGGTGTGGATAATATTATCGACAGGTTTTCCCCCAGCCTGCAGGTCTGGATACGCACCTGATGTACGCCAGTACCATTTTAAAGTCGAAGTTAAGTTATGTTAAGTTATTTTAACAAAAAGTCGACAAGACTGCACGGAACACCATTAAGTCCGTTATCTAGAGAAAAGAAAATTGTTATTCGACAAAGACTTTTGTCAACACGCAAAGACAGAAGAAGTTTCTGGTCCCTCATAGCGATGGTTGACTCCCTATTGATAAAACTGATATTTTGGCTGCTAGAAACCTTTAAATTCTCGTCTTCCACCCATTTCGAAGACACTTGTTTTGCATCTCGCATATTGACACAAAAACTAATACTCATTGTACGGGAGATGTATTCAAGGACTTTTAAGTACTCGGCGCATCTAAAGCCGCAGATCCTGATAGCTTCTTGCCCCTGTTAATTAAGAGCTGCGCCTCATTCTCGGCTAAACATCTGCACAAACTATACTACTTGTTTTATTTTATATATATCTTTTTTCATACGAGAATCGAACTCACAATTTTTTGGATCAGTCATAGGAAAACTGAAGGTCCAGGCTTCAAACCCCGGACAAGCCGATCAGTTTTTCCTCTTGTATTTGTGCTTTAATTTAGAATAATTAAGAATTAAAGTTCTTAAAACTCTTTTATTCTCCATTCTATTTGTTTTACTCAACAGGAAACTTTTGAACTGATTGGAAACTAGACGGCCCTCAGCCTGCTTCTCAAATTATCGACTATTTGAAAATATGATTCTTCTATCATTAACTCAAAATTAATGAAGTATCTAGAAACTGACCAACGTATCAACGATCTTATTTGGAGACGTGCTGATATTTCCTATGGAACGTTGGAAACGCAGTCTATACAATCTTGATAGAGTCTGGTATCCTGTTTTTTTAGCCAAACTTAAAGCACTTGGTCTCTCCCCTCCGCTAAGGCAAGTTGTATTAGATGTCGTTATATCTAAACCTCACCCTTTAAATGCCTGTATGTCCCAAGGCCCTGTTGTCTCTCCGTCTCTCCTCTTATTTTTCTTAGATTTCCATCAGTTGTTATTTCGACGAGATGCCATTACATCACACAAAAGTTTTGATACAATCGCATTATAGCGCTCGAAGTTCGATGCCCGCGTTAATGCCAGAGACGGTGAAATCAATTGGCATCCAAATCATGTGATGCTCTTGATTACTTTCTTTAGACTTATTTGAAATAAACGAATAATCGGCAAACCGTTCAGCACCTGATGGACAGCATTCGAACTGTCGTACCAAAAAAACTTCAAAACTTCGTTCGATCACGTTAGTTCTCAAAATAGGCAAATAAGAATATTTTGTACATTCATAACGAATAAAATTGTGTATTTAGAATGAAATTTAGAAACAAAATTATAAATTTCCATATTATAAGCAAGGGATTAAAAAAAAATCCGTTGAAAATTTGCATTGACCCAACTCAGTACAAAGACTATAGTGAACACTGATATCCTGGTGTTGATCTGATCTAAATCCGTTATAAGAAATGGCAGATGTTATCTACCTTTATTTCCTAAAAATGTATGGCTGTAACGCATAGGCTTAAATCACAAAGCTCCTTCCTGAATACTGTAGCGCCCACAGAGAATCTCTATGCGCCACCCAAAAATTCGATTTCATGTTTAAAGCTGACGTATTGCGTATTACAATAATAAAACTTGTGAACGCGAAAGAAAGATTTCTCTTTGAAAGCGAAAAATATTTCTTCTATATGACATCTCTATATCCTTGGTGATACAATCAAACAACAAATATATAAATATTATATACGGAGTACATGTATACGTCATATAAAGTAGCCGAAGCTGTGCCCTCATTAACTAATTACATTTATTCCAGGCCATTTCACAGATAAATTTACAAAGATTTTCCCTGCGAGTTAAATAATCTCATTGGGAAAGTAATCTGATGAGTTGGTGGTAATTGTTTGACACAACGCACCGAAGCGAACCCCTTTCTTTGCTATGATTAGCTACCCACCAAGACCCAGCCAATTATCTCAACAATCTAATTAAAATGACTAAGTTATCAATGCAGGCAGAAGGTCGATACTAGATTACTTCGGCACCAAATTGGCTGGCGATCCATTCTGTCCTCAATGTAATAAGATTCAGAAAATCCCTGGGGTTAAGCGCTTAGTGTCTGTCGTAAAGCTGGGATAAAACTAGGGTAATGGATGTAAAGTTTTTCCAAGATTCAAGAATGAGTAAGATTTCTGAATTAAAGATTTGTAAAAGGAGGAGAACTGGGATGAATAAAATTTATAAAAGGTTTTGAGACTATAAACTAGTTTGATCTCTTTCATGTGTTAAAAAATAGGAACTCGATAATACACTCCCAATGGCAAGTAAGTAGTAACTGAAAGTGATACTCGTTTCATGCGAATACAAGTAATGAGAAGTCAGGGTAATTACTTAATGCCAAATTTTAATTGAAACGATATTGCACCTCATCAGTTATTCATTTACTACACTCTTATGGTTATTTCATTCATCAAACTATTAGATTTGACAAATTAGGCATTGTAATTAACGAATGGTCTAATATCAATTCTAACGCAATAGCCGCCCCTTTCGTCAGATCGATAAAGTTACATATTTTCGATTATCTTTTTGGAACCGTTCATCAGGCGGTAAAAATAGCATAAACCAATTTCATTCTTAGGTTTTACTTTTCGAATTCATTAGTAAACAGAAATGTCTGGGAGGGATCATTTTCTTAGTATTTATAGAGGAAATTCGAAAACAGCCATCTAGATATGTAACTATAAATTTTGCTTGGAAGGTAACATTTGGATATACATTTTTTTACAGGCTTTTATTAGTACCCTAGATGAAATCATAGGTACCTATACAAAGTTTGTCATTCCGTTTGTACCGCACAGAAATAATGCTGGTAGAGCAAAATGGGTTGGACACCTACGCATAATATTAAAAGTTATTTTGATTTGTGCCTGTCCATCCATTCGTTTGTTCGTCCGTCTGTACTTCCGTCTGTCCGTCCGTCCATCCGTCTGTCCATTCGTCTGTCGGTCAGTCTGTCAATGTGCTTCGTTTCAGGAAAAAGAAATCGACTGACTGATTATTAAAGAGAAATTATTATATCATCCCTGGGACCGGGTACTTCACAGCATCTTACTGGGATTAAACAATTTTGGGTTGCAGTAGTTTTGGTGGAGCAGGTCCAGATTAATATTATCATCGATATATTAGCAACCCCAGTAAAAAGGTACGTCATGTTAAAGCAAATCAAAAGTAGATTACATTATAAAAACAAGCAATAAAATTAATATAGCCGCTGAGAATGTAAGGCGAATAGAGAATAAACACATAAAATCAAGCAATGTAAGAATAGTTGGACTGGTATTCCATAAAGATAACAAATAATTACTTAAAATTTAAGTTAAATTATGAAATATAATGACATAGTAGTAACAAGCGAGAGTTATCTGGACACAAAGTGTTCCAGTTATCTGAATATTGAGCATTCCTTTGTGATTGTGGGTATCTCGAATTTGTCATAAATTTAGAAGAATACAGCACATGATAATGAAGAAGAGGGTAGTTGATAATTGTTTGCATAAGAGAGCAAATTTGTACGACAATCGCAATTATACTGTGCGAAGAATAATTTCTTTTGCTGTTTTCCATTGTTTAACTACAGTACTTACTCTTATCGGTATCATATTCTTGGTACAATCCGCAGAAGCCAAGAATTTAACGATGCGAGAGAAGATGCCTAGTAACTGTCGCCTCGTAACTTTGGCCAGTATGCCACGTGATGCGATAGTACCTGAGCTCCGGTTTAGGCGTCGCTTCTCTGTGAGCTTTCCTGGAAGGGAATCATGAAGTGAGGGAAGTGCCTTATCGAGCCTTCCACGGTCTGTTCTAAAAGTTTTCACCGACGGCTCTCTCCAAATGAAGGAGCTGGGGCGAGTGTCTACTTTCCTGAGCCTGATATTGGAATGGTGTATTTACTTGGTAGACACACCACTTTCTTCCAGGTTGAAGTCTTCGCCATGTCGATGGCAGCAAAGTCAGCCCATGACATGCAAATCCAGGAGAAGGACATTGCTATCCTCTCGGATAGTCAGGCAGCCTTGATGGCTCTGAGTGGCCCTCGGATAACATCTAAGTTACTGGGGGGTTGCACGACTTCTGTGGATAAGCTGCAGGTTTACGAAACTGTCACTTGATGGGCCCAATGGGAATATCTCCGATTTTCTCATGGGGTTCGAAAGGAAACAATGTAGAACTGTGGTTGGCATCATTACCAGCCACAGCTCACTTCACGCTCATCTAACAAGGATGGGAGTTGTTGACAGCCCTGAGTGTCTATCCTGCCTGGAGGGAGAGCCCGAGACTGGGGTCTGCCTTTCTATCTGTGGACGAGCTGAAAAACCTGCCTCTCAAAGACCTGATGCGCTTCATTAAAAGTACATCAAGGTTTTGGTGAATGGCCTTGTAGCAGGACAGCACAATGGGCCACTTTGGCCTTCGTGCTGTGGGATAGAGTCACCTCGACGACATTTTTGTATGGCAACCCCACAAAGGAGTTACTCGATTTGTCCCATTTGCTAACTAAATGTAACTTCTCTTTTTTAAAGCCAGGGTGCAAATTGTCATAACTCTAAGTAAACGCGATCTCGAGTTATCGTGAGGACGGACAACGGGAAGATGGACCGACGAACAGACGAACAAACGGATGGACATGCAAACCATCATACCATCATTATTTCTAGGTGTTACAAACGGAATGACAAGCTTAGTATACCCTATGATTTCATCTATGGTATAAAATAACGTCATTGGAAACATATATTTAATATGTCCTCCTATTTTACAGTTTTAATTAAAACTTCCTTTGTTGTATTTTCTCGCGTCACGGACGCGTAATTACGAGACCCATAGATTATTTCCTTTTATGGTGGAAACCCCAACGACCAAAAGCTATCTCATGATGTCCTTATACTGGTCACATAGTTTATGCAAATGATTTCGGAAATGGTCTCTACCAAATTTTCAAATTTTAAATTAACGTTCCGTCATTTTTAATGGCAATTGGAGCTTTTGCACCCAATTTGCTGCAAAAGATAGCGGTCTTTGTTGGACCAAATTCATTGTTTGACGTGAGACTCATAAGTGTGGAAATTCTTTCATAGTCATAAGGATGAAAGTTGATATTCTTCTATGCTATAATTAGCTATCCCATTACTGTTGCCCATATTTATCCTCAGAACATATTTCTCCAAATAAAACCTACTTTCCTCCTACATAATTGACAAGAGTGAAAAGTAACCCAAATATATTTATATATACATATATATATTCATATACTTACGTATCTCTGATGTCGGAGGATATATGGATGGTCGAGGGCCACCGATAAAGTTATTCTTATTGCTCAGGACGCATCGTCACCACTTACACAACGGCTTTTCATGAAATTTATTATGTCCGAAGCAATATCTAAAAGAACGTGGAAAGATTTGGCAGTTTTTTGAGAGTAAAGGGTGACTGGATTTAATTAAGATAAGATTAATGAACAAGTTTGACTAAATTGATTTTTTCCACTTAACCAAAGGAGAATTATATATTTTTTTCTTCACTTGGATACATTGTATTAAAACGTATCGCCTTGATGTTATATTACTGAGAACAAAAGTAATCTTATTTCAATTCAGATAAAAGAGTCGATGGTCACCTGTTGTGGGCTTCATTAATAATTTATTTATTCATGGCACGCATTTGTTTGCTTACTGTCAGAATTGTCTTTCAGAAATCTGTCCTATCAGGACATATTTCACGAGTTTTTAGTGGTAAAGTTATAATCAGATAAAATACCCATGAAAAGATACTCAATGTACTAAGTAATATTGAGTTTGAGAGGGTTGCTGTATATTACTTTCAATCATTTAAAAGAACTTTTTTTACTGAGTTATGCATTTGAGTATACAGCTATGGAGCCTAGAAGACGTGGATGGAAGTTGTAAACCTATGTTTTCATGTGCACCTTGTGTGTGTTATCTTAAAACAAAAGTCTAGAAACTCCACCATATATGCAAGTTTGTTTGTAAAGGGTATCAGATCGGACACTAAATCTTAAAGTGGACCATATTGTAACTCCTCCCTAATATCACGCTCATGCATCTAGTGGTAAATTCCCTTGAAATACATAACTATTGTCTTCAAAGCTAAAGTTATCGCTATTACAATAACAGCAAAACTATCTCTTGACCCGTAATCCCGTAAAATTTGATTCATTTTTAAAATGCTTAAAAAAGAATTACGGATAAAATATATAATAACAAAAAAATCTTCTAAGCTAAGCCTCTCACAGAAACATATGCTCGTGTGAGAGGGCAGACCTGCAGAGAATAGTGTAGTTATCTACATACGTCATATATACTTAAATTCAATGAAATTTTTAACTTATGTGTACAATGAGCCAGGTACTATTTCAATAAAAGTATTTTATTATTTGATGATCGTGTTTAGCTCGAAATTCTGCTCAACAAATTACAGTTTTCAGCAACCAAGCGTTTGAAAGTTAGTTTATAATTAACAATGTTCAAATTTAATTTAACCTATGCTGGTATTTTATTAAACAATTTTGACCCTAGTACACTTGCACGGCATTGCGTTAGTGATTTGTTCACCTAGGTATATCCCTAGTAGAAATTGCTCATAATTTTACTTTGTCTCTTGCCCCGCAAGGGGCAATTATTAGGTAAACCTATACTAATTTGACTGAAAAGCATCAATGTGTTTGTAATTCATGAAGAAACATATTCAAAATTAAGTGTCATGAGCCTCCTGATGAGCATTCATTAAATCTTATCGAAGGGCTCATTGGATATCATGAAACTGCTCTGTACTATATACTAAACCAGCAATAAATAACTATTAATTCTTGTTATCACCGTGTCAGATGACGTTTCTACTAGGAAAATTTGAATTGATTTTTGTGATTTATTTATTAAATTTTTAAATTATTTATTTTAAATAAATTTTTTGATTTGTTTTCCGCTGAAAGATTGTCGCCCATATGCCTAACCAGACGTTATGTCCATATCCTTACGCCTCAGCGTCGAATTCGGAAAAATATATGAAATCAATCATTTATGAACTCATCATGATACTCATTGACATGCTCATTAATAAGCTCATCGTGACACTCATTGCTATGCTCATTAATATCCTCATCGTGACACTCATTGGGCTAAACACGAGATCCGGGTCAAGCTCCGATTTTTTTCAAACTTGGCTCATTTGTTCTTATTTACACACAAATCACGAATCTAAAATTAATTTTCTGCGCAAACTTATACTTTTCAAGATATTAAACTTTAAAAATCGCGAAATTTGTACTACACTTCACAACACAATTTGACATTCTCGCAATTAATTAACTCTTCTTCTTCTTTTTAGTATTAAAAAGAGGCAGTGGTAGGTATGTTTATACTAACCCTCCGAACATTCGGGTTACCAGCATTGCGTTTTTATATTCATTACGAATATTCAATTGATGTGTAGTAAACAGCATTTACTTAGAAAGGAATAGAAAAACTTATATGAATTTAAGTAACGTGACCATATGGATTTGGCGAATGTTCATTACATTGAAATCAAAATATGCTGTAGTTGTTGAGTAATATTTTGATTTTTTTAGGCATATCTTGATTACTTTACGTTGCAAGTTGTTTAAAGTAGTTAAAGTACTCCCAATATATTATACCATACTCGATGAGTAACTGGATAATAGTGTAATAAATTAATTTCAATGTATCCCTATCTAGAATGTTGCGCAACATAAGAAATTTATATGTGGTTTTCCGTATTCTATTGCATACGTGTAAAATATGTTTTTTCCATTTTAGATAACTATCTAAAATTACCCCCAAGTGTGGCTTATCTGGAAGTTATTTAGTAGGACACTACGTTGCTGTATGTTACAATTTCGTTTGTTACCGACTGTCATATCATATTGTTACGCGACACAAAGTTACAAACGCAACATCTGTTGGAAATGGAAACAACTGTAGGCTAGTAACATCTAAGTAAACTTTGGGTTCGGAGAAGGGAATATTCAGGAAGGTTCCAGTATAATTTGTAGAGTATAAATACGGCGGTTCTCACATCCAGGAGGCGAGTATTAATTGTTTGTAAATTGTGAGAGTAGACAGTAAAGTTAAATAAAGAAAGAACTTTTGAATTATATCTGAAATATTGTGTTTTAAATAACGAACGAAGGCCACGCGATATAAGTGGTGGCATTTGACTTTGAAATTCAAAGAGTAATTAATTTTGTGAAATCGTGTGTGAAAATTGCGAAAGATAATTTTATATTAAACTATGACTGAATTACTAAAGACGCAAGAATGGGAAGCAAACTAGAGGAGCTTCAAATACAGGAATTGATATTGGAGTTGGGGAAGCGGTCATTGCAAACGTCAGGTCTTGAAAATGTTCTAGAGAGACTTATTGTTAGACAAGCCTTCATAGAGGCAGAAAAGAATCCTGAGACATTTATTTTCGAAGAAGAAGCTGATGCTGCAGATGAGCCTGCGATGAACAGCTTTTGGGTACTTTAATGACCAAAACGGAGCTTTCAGCCCTGCAGATGAAGAATGCTCTTGAGGAACAAAAGTAATCTTTCTTGGAGGAACAAAAGAATGGTAATGAGGAACAAAAGAATTCTCTGCAAACATGTTAGAAGAGCAAAAGGATTCTTTCGAATCCCGTTTAGATGATCAGAAGAAATCTCTGGAGGAACAAAAGAATTCTCTGGAAGCGCGTTTGGACGAACAAAAGAATTCTCTGGAATACCGTTTAGATGAACAGAAAAAAGGCTAATGAGGATCAAAAGATTTCTCTGCAAGCATATTTTGAAGAACAAAAGAATTCTCTGGAAGCTCGTTGGGATGAACAAAATAATTCTTTGCAGAATTGTCTAGAAACCTGTTTGGAGGAACAGAAGAATTTTCTGAAAGGTTCATTAGACAAAAAAAATGTGAAAATTGAAGGAATCCAGCAGGAAGTGCTGGAAGTACAACAAAATGTTACGGGGAAGGTTCACAACTTTAAAGCAGATTTGGAGCTAATGAAGCATCGACAACCTCGGACGAAGGAATTGAAATATCCCGTGCAGGCAGAATGAAACCTCCAATATTTGATGGACAAAATTCGTGGCGTATTTTCAATAGACAATTTGAGGCAGCTTCCGACGTAAATGGATGGAATGATGCAGACAAAGCTACAGCTCTGGTTTTAACACTACGAGGTTCTGCATCAGAGCTTTTACAAACTATACCGATAGAAAGGCAACGTGATTATACTTCATTAGTACAGGCGATAGACGCGTAAATTGGACAATTCTTTAATGAAGTGGCAAAAGAAGCATTTGTGAACGCTATTGCAGATCAGTATTTACAACAAGCACTAAGGCTAGCGGGAAATAAATCAACAGCAGAAGCGCTATCCTATGCATTCGCATATGAATCTGCTAGACAAGCTTCTCGGAGTGCAGTACGGATGAGAGAAATTTCGGTCGATGAATGTACTTGTAACATAATGCAGTCGTGATAGAGCACTCTTTCACGCGGTATTCTTCTATACTGGAATTGTAATAGACCGGGACACTTTCAAAGGGACTCCAAAAAAACGCCGACGAATGGAAAGGCCAGATGGAGAGCAAAGATCTCGAGCTGGGCAGCAGACTCGCAGCAGAATGCCGTCATCACAGACCACTCCTTCGCGTGGTCTAATTCGATGCTGGAATTGTAGTAGCCTGGGACACCTTCAAACAGTCTGCAAGAAACGAGGACGAATACAATCAATAAAAGAAGAAGGGAGAAGATGACGAGATAGGGAGCAATCTATTCATGAAAAGACTAAATTGCAACCTCCCGAGTTTGATATCCCACACCGCAAAGGATGTATCCACGGAAATGCAGAAGTCTTTTCACAACGTTCATGCAATCTTGAATGGAAACATTACGTACGGATGGAAGAAAAAGATGACGATGAAAAAGTCGAAAGAAGAAAGGAAAGAAATCCAAAGACGATGATGACTACGATGATAAAAGTGAAAGGAAAGAAATCCAAAGACGAGGACAATAGAAAAAAGCAAAACACGAAAAGTAAATGGTCTAAGAATTACACACAATTAAGATGAAGATGACAAGAGACGAAGGAAAAATAAAAGCATGGAAGAGTGCTTCAACAGAACATTAATCGCACATCTAAGGAAGGTAGTCAACTATAATCAGTGCGATTGGGATCGATATATTCCTATATTTCTCATGGCTAATATATCAGCTGTTTACAATTCGACCGGACAAACCTCAGCAAAGGTTTTATTCGGAAAGGAGATGCGCTTACCTAGCGACCTCAAGTTTGGTACACCCAGAGGCGAACAAAATTTACCAAGAGATTACGTAACGGAGCTCAGACAGCGATTAAAGCTAATGTACGAGCCCAAGAGACGTTCTCTAAAATTACCGCAAAACTGGAGGGACCATATGCAGTTAAGACTAGGAATAATAACATGCTATACAGGATTCAGTGTGGTACAAGACGCAAACGAACTAGTGCCACGCGCGTAACAATATGTTTTATTTAAGTTTAAGACCAGCTTACTCAACAAATCGTAAGTCTTTCCAAGCGCCTTCTTTGCTAAAAATATTACTTCTGTCCACATTTTTACTTTGAAAAGCAATAGAGTGTCATCGGCGAAGCAACCAAATTACATTAAAATTCACTATATTTTAGCTTACACAAATCATTTACATAAATTAGGTACAGCAGTCGACCCAATACAGAACCTTGTGGTAGACCGTATTTCACTATAATTGGATCACTAATAGTATTGTCTATTTTAACATGCTGTGTTCTGTTTTCAAGATAACAATTTAATAGGTCTAGGGTTTTACTGCAAATGCCAACTTTCCATAACTTATGGGTTACGGTGTCAAACGCTTTCTTCAAATCTAAGAATATCGGAACAGCTCATTCATTGTTATCAGCGACATGGGTTATACATGTAATAAAGAGCGTGCTTGCTTTAAACCCGGTTTGGTTTTGTATAAGGATATTATTCGTAAATCTTACTAATTTTTGATAACAGCAAAGTGAGTCTGTAGTTATTTGGGTCAAGTTTTTCCTTATTCTTATATATGGGTGTAATTATCGCCTCTTTCAAACAACTCGGAAAAACACCTTGTGATAGCGATAAATTGAAAATGTAACAGAGGATCTTAGTCATTTCACTGGCAACACCTCGAATTATATTTTTAGTATAATTATCACTTCTGGCCGCCGTATTAATTTTTTAGACCAGCTATATAGAATAACAGTTCATCTCTAGTAATAGTCCTAATTTCAAAAAGATGTTGATGGTCAGACTGAATCCAAAGATCATCTTGTGCGGAGCTGTTAACTGAGTTAGATATAGTTTCTCCAACGCTTGCAAAGTGTATATTGAACTCTGCAGCTATCTGAGCGGGGTTATCAATTAGAAGATCTGAAGTGTTACGAATTTCTGAAATAGGTGACTTATACGCTTGATTAAAAGTTATTTCATTGATCTTTTTCTACAGCCATTTCGGATCATTTTTAACCTCTAAAACGTTTGCTTTATAGTAAAATATTTAATCTTGTTTTATAATATTATTTAACTTATTTCTATATGTTTTATATCTGTTTACTAGGATTTCGGAAAATGGTTGCTGGTTAACTACATTTGCTAGTCTGTTTCGATACATAATCGAGCGATAATACCTGGAGTAGTCCACTCTTTCACAGGATTTAAATTTGATTTGTAATTAGCATGTTTTTTCTTGGTACATTCAGATGAAGCTTTGTCAGCAATGTTATAAAATAAATCCAAGCTGCTATTAACGTTATTACAAGTGTAGATACTCTCCACAACTTTCATTTTATTAATTATTTATTTATTATTATTATTTATTATTATTATTATTATTTATTTAATTTACTGGCCAATCCATGATCTACACATGACGAATTATAAGACCCTACCCTCGTTGTTCCGAGTAAATATTCATTATAACCCAGATTCATTAGTGTATCTTTATATTCATGCGATATTGGCGAAGCTCTATTATCCAGTATATTTATATTTATATTTCCTAATATATACATTTCTTTTACTTTTTAAATACTCTTCAAGCGACTTTGTATAATTAAAAGGATTTAAGTTAGGAGATCTATATATACAAGTAATATTGCAGTGTCTATCGCATGGTAAATAAGCTTCCAATTCAATTGCATTTGCCTCATTTAGACCACATTCTAATACCTTAGCTGAAAAAGAATCCCTTAAATATACCATAACGCCGTCACGCTTGTTAAAGCAATTTGAATTTTCAAAGTTGACGAAACCATCTAGTAAGTAACAATCAGTATCGCCAAGCCAGGTCTCGGCTAAAACTATGAGATCAAAATCTGAAAAATGTAATTCAAACAATCTAAGTCGTTCGTAAGCCTGATGACAATTGCTCTGGTCAAAACCATCGAGAATACTTCACAAGCCATGAAACAGACGGCCTCACTACCACATGAAAACCCGAACGGAGTCCTAACATTCTAAAATATTTGCAATATTCTTATGTAAAACTGACGAAAGACAAAAGTTTGATTTGAATAGCTTTCATACAGAAAAATTGTGTTCTGATAATCTTAAGCTTGCTTGCTTATCTTCCGAATCGAAATAAAATTTTTATACTTTTCCTAACAAAATTATTTAAAAAAATTTATTTGAAATAAATATGACTACGATTCCTCGAATAAAAACTCTCAGTTGAGTAATCATTGTATATGCCGCTCTGCCATCATGGCATGGTTGGGTTGATGATATCGAATGTAGCTGCCTACAGATTCGGACTCCGGCTGCACAGGTTACTTTTTAATCAAAATTGTTTTATTATTTTGTTAAGTAAGGTATATAGTGAGGGTAGCCTTTAGGAAGGTAAGGAATTAAGCTGTAAATTACTAGAAGAATATTTTCCTATATGTATAGCAGTTTAGGCCCTATAGCATCTATAAACTCAATGTTTGGCTCTTTTCCATAAGTATCAATATAGAACATGTTAGAGAATGGACTCCCAACGCACACGTAGAGATTTCTGTTTCATGGCTTGTACTCTCGAGGGTTTTGCTCTGGTACCTTCAGATTTCTCGCATAAATTTTGCCGTTTCTGATCCATATATATTTGTATTGTTTTCCCTTTAAGATCTTTTTCGTTTCCATCAGAAATGATGCAGTAGCTGGTATTAAGTGATCTCCAACAAATATACGTCCCTCTCGAAGAACGTTCTTTACCGTGTTTAGCCCGGTATTGTGTTCATTTAGCAGATAAATATTTAGCAGCAATCGAACAGGGAGCTTTTTTACGGATAAAATTGTTCATTGTTTTGAACTATAAGTGGCTGCTTTTAACAATCAGCTGCCATGCAAATTATATTTATACTTACTATTTTAATATCTTTTCAAAAGAATTTTCTAAATGAAGACGGATTTTTTTTATCCGAAAAAAATAATAAAAATACATTGCCACTCTTGAATTCCAATTTCATTCACTTCCAACGTCAAAATGTTAGCGTGGAATAAAGGTATTGAGCGGATAAATCTGATGCTATATATATGTTTTCTGAAATTACTGCCATCTACTTGTCAAACCTGAACAAACTTTTAGCTGATAAAACACAATACCACTTTCTTCACCAATTTGACTAAATATTTCGCAACTACATTTCACCGCTAAATTTCCATTCAAAATATGAACCATTACGAATAGATCGAACTGTTTTCTTATATGCCTCCATAAAAGCATCTCTTGTCACTCACCTGCAAAATCGGGCAATGGTTGCTCCTGGTGCATCAGCTTTGCTTGGTTGACGAAATGCGTATTTTATGTCTAGTTCATCGACCTGCTCGTTTACGTTTGATGGACCGTATATTTTCATTTTTTGTCTGTTTAACGCCAGTGATTAGGATGTTATGACGTCGTACTTCTAGTTGAATCATATTGTTTTGTCGGACTAACCCATCCACTTCCCCTCTCAACTTTACGTTCCCTGATTTTAGTTCATGAAATTCCGTTAATAGTTTGCTATTTTTGCTGACTTGATAAAAACTCAACAGATTTTTTAATGCCGCACAATTCCATTAGTGGATTCTTAATTGAATTTTCTACTTCCCTTTTAAATAATTTGTTGATCAGATCTTCACTAGTAAATTTATTAGGTTTGCAAAATTCATACTTCCACTGGTCGCGCTGAGAATTAAGCAAAAACATATCACTTTAAGTAGCCTACGGATCACGTTAAGCTAGCTGAAAGGTTGCAAAGATGCATTGACTCAGCTCTGTAGTTACAATAATAACCTTTGTATTTATTTTTCCCGCGGACGGGAATCGAACCTACACTTGTTAGAATCGGTCAATGATGGAGAAATAAGAATTTTAAGAACTTTTATTTTTAATGATTCTAAATCAAATTTATAAATACAAGAAGAAAGAAAAAAAAAACAACCGCCTCGTCCGGGATTTGAAACCGGGACCTTCCGCTTGCCGGGCGACTGCTCTTACCACTGAGCTAACGAGACAGATGATTTTCCTTCTTGCATTTATCAAATTTGTAACTAGCCTACTAAGCCACGTTTTGCTTTCAGCTGGCATTAACCAGTAACGATGAAAGCGCACAAATAAATTGTAAATTCAATTTTATTTATTTTTCCCGCGGACGGGAATCGAACTTACACTTGTTAGAATCGGTCAATGATGGAGAAATAAGAATTTTAAGAACTTTTATTTTTAATGATTCTAAATCAAATTTATAAATACAAGAAGAAAAAACAACCGCCTCGTCCGGGATTTGAAACCGGGACCTTCCGCTTGCCGGGCGACTGCTCTTACCACTGAGCTAACGAGACAGATGATTTTCCTTCTTGCATTTATCAAATTTGTAACTAGCCTACTAAGCCACGTTTTGCTTTCAGCTGGCATTAACCAGTAACGATGAAAGCGCACAAATAAATTGTAAATTCAATTTTATTTATTTTTCCCGCGGACGGGAATCGAACTTACACTTGTTAGAATCGGTCAATGATGGAGAAATAAGAATTTTAAGAACTTTTATTTTTAATGATTCTAAATCAAATTTATAAATACAAGAAGAAAAAACAACCGCCTCGTCCGGGATTTGAAACCGGGACCTTCCGCTTGCCGGGCGACTGCTCTTACCACTGAGCTAACGAGACAGATGATTTTCCTTCTTGCATTTATCAAATTTGTAACTAGCCTACTAAGCCACGTTTTGCTTTCAGCTGGCATTAACCAGTAACGATGAAAGCGCACAAATAAATTGTAAATTCAATTTTATTTATTTTTCCCGCGGACGGGAATCGAACCTACACTTGTTAGAATCGGTCAATGATGGAGAAATAAGAATTTTAAGAACTTTTATTTTTAATGATTCTAAATCAAATTTATAAATACAAGAAGAAAAAACAACCGCCTCGTCCGGGATTTGAAACCGGGACCTTCCGCTTGCCGGGCGACTGCTCTTACCAATGAGCTAACGAGACAGATGATTTTCCTTCTTGCATTTATCAAATTTGTAACTAGCCTACTAAGCCACGTTTTGCTTTCAGCTGGCATTAACCAGTAACGATGAAAGCGCACAAATAAATTGTAAATTCAATTTTATTTATTTTTCCCGCGGACGGGAATCGAACTTACACTTGTTAGAATCGGTCAATGATGGAGAAATAAGAATTTTAAGAACTTTTATTTTTAATGATTCTAAATCAAATTTATAAATACAAGAAGAAAAAACAACCGCCTCGTCCGGGATTTGAAACCGGGACCTTCCGCTTGCCGGGCGACTGCTCTTACCACTGAGCTAACGAGACAGATGATTTTCCTTCTTGCATTTATCAAATTTGTAACTAGCCTACTAAGCCACGTTTTGCTTTCAGCTGGCATTAACCAGTAACGATGAAAGCGCACAAATAAATTGTAAATTCAATTTTATTTATTTTTCCCGCGGACGGGAATCGAACTTACACTTGTTAGAATCGGTCAATGATGGAGAAATAAGAATTTTAAGAACTTTTATTTTTAATGATTCTAAATCAAATTTATAAATACAAGAAGAAAAAACAACCGCCTCGTCCGGGATTTGAAACCGGGACCTTCCGCTTGCCGGGCGACTGCTCTTACCACTGAGCTAACGAGACAGATGATTTTCCTTCTTGCATTTATCAAATTTGTAACTAGCCTACTAAGCCACGTTTTGCTTTCAGCTGGCATTAACCAGTAACGATGAAAGCGCACAAATAAATTGTAAATTCAATTTTATTTATTTTTCCCGCGGACGGGAATCGAACCTACACTTGTTAGAATCGGTCAATGATGGAGAAATAAGAATTTTAAGAACTTTTATTTTTAATGATTCTAAATCAAATTTATAAATACAAGAAGAAAAAACAACCGCCTCGTCCGGGATTTGAAACCGGGACCTTCCGCTTGCCGGGCGACTGCTCTTACCAATGAGCTAACGAGACAGATGATTTTCCTTCTTGCATTTATCAAATTTGTATCTAGCCTACTAAGCCACGTTTTGCTTTCAGCTGGCATTAACCAGTAACGATGAAAGCGCACAAATAAATTGTAAATTCAATTTTATTTATTTTTCCCGCGGACGGGAATCGAACCTACACTTGTTAGAATCGGTCAATGATGGAGAAATAAGAATTTTAAGAACTTTTATTTTTAATGATTCTAAATCAAATTTATAAATACAAGAAGAAAAAACAACCGCCTCGTCCGGGATTTGAAACCGGGACCTTCCGCTTGCCGGGCGACTGCTCTTACCACTGAGCTAACGAGACAGATGATTTTCCTTCTTGCATTTATCAAATTTGTAACTAGCCTACTAAGCCACGTTTTGCTTTCAGCTGGCATTAACCAGTAACGATGAAAGCGCACAAATAAATTGTAAATTCAATTTTATTTATTTTTCCCGCGGACGGGAATCGAACCTACACTTGTTAGAATCGGTCAATGATGGAGAAAGCAAAACGTGGCTTAGTAGGCTAGTTACAAATTTGATAAATGCAAGAAGGAAAATCATCTGTCTCGTTAGCTCAGTGGTAAGAGCAGTCGCCCGGCAAGCGGAAGGTCCCGGTTTCAAATCCCGGACGAGGCGGTTGTTTTTTCTTCTTGTATTTATAAATTTGATTTAGAATCATTAAAAATAAAAGTTCTTAAAATTCTTATTTCTCCATCATTGACCGATTCTAACAAGTGTAGGTTCGATTCCCGTCCGCGGGAAAAATAAATAAAATTGAATTTACAATTTATTTGTGCGCTTTCATCGTTACTGGTTAATGCCAGCTGAAAGCAAAACGTGGCTTAGTAGGCTAGTTACAAATTTGATAAATGCAAGAAGGAAAATCATCTGTCTCGTTAGCTCAGTGGTAAGAGCAGTCGCCCGGCAAGCGGAAGGTCCCGGTTTCAAATCCCGGACGAGGCGGTTGTTTTTTCTTCTTGTATTTATAAATTTGATTTAGAATCATTAAAAATAAAAGTTCTTAAAATTCTTATTTCTCCATCATTGACCGATTCTAACAAGTGTAGGTTCGATTCCCGTCCGCGGGAAAAATAAATAAAATTGAATTTACAATTTATTTGTGCGCTTTCATCGTTACTGGTTAATGCCAGCTGAAAGCAAAACGTGGCTTAGTAGGCTAGTTACAAATTTGATAAATGCAAGAAGGAAAATCATCTGTCTCGTTAGCTCAGTGGTAAGAGCAGTCGCCCGGCAAGCGGAAGGTCCCGGTTTCAAATCCCGGACGAGGCGGTTGTTTTTTCTTCTTGTATTTATAAATTTGATTTAGAATCATTAAAAATAAAAGTTCTTAAAATTCTTATTTCTCCATCATTGACCGATTCTAACAAGTGTAAGTTCGATTCCCGTCCGCGGGAAAAATAAATAAAATTGAATTTACAATTTATTTGTGCGCTTTCATCGTTACTGGTTAATGCCAGCTGAAAGCAAAACGTGGCTTAGTAGGCTAGTTACAAATTTGATAAATGCAAGAAGGAAAATCATCTGTCTCGTTAGCTCAGTGGTAAGAGCAGTCGCCCGGCAAGCGGAAGGTCCCGGTTTCAAATCCCGGACGAGGCGGTTGTTTTTTCTTCTTGTATTTATAAATTTGATTTAGAATCATTAAAAATAAAAGTTCTTAAAATTCTTATTTCTCCATCATTGACCGATTCTAACAAGTGTAGGTTCGATTCCCGTCCGCGGGAAAAATAAATAAAATTGAATTTACAATTTATTTGTGCGCTTTCATCGTTACTGGTTAATGCCAGCTGAAAGCAAAACGTGGCTTAGTAGGCTAGTTACAAATTTGATAAATGCAAGAAGGAAAATCATCTGTCTCGTTAGCTCAGTGGTAAGAGCAGTCGCCCGGCAAGCGGAAGTTCCCGGTTTCAAATCCCGGACGAGGCGGTTGTTTTTTCTTCTTGTATTTATAAATTTGATTTAGAATCATTAAAAATAAAAGTTCTTAAAATTCTTATTTCTCCATCAATAACCTTTGTTGTGGATACCTGATCTAATTGGATTCATGCAATACAAATGACCTGCTTTCCTGATACAATTCTTCAACGTTCAAATGCTGTACGTATAGCCCTTACAAAAACGAAGTGCGACGACAAATATATTGTTACGAGCGTGGCCTTAGTTCGTTATTTAAAACACAATATTTCAGATATAATTCAAAAGTTCTTTCTTTATTTAACTTTACTGTTTACTCTCACAAATTCACAAATAATTATCAAATCAACTCTTTATTTATCGCTAGTACTGTACTTCTAATTATCGCAATCCCAATAGTTTACTTCGTTCACTTCGCTGTCTGAAATAATACTCGCCTCCTGGATGTGAGCAGCGCCGTATTTATACTCTACGAATTATCCTAGAACCTTCCTGAATATTCCATTCTCCAAACCCAGTTTACTAGGATGTCACTAACCTAAAGTTGTTTCCATTCCCAATAGATGTCGCTTGTATCACTTTGTGGCGCGTAACACTGCCTCCTTCTTAAAATTGTTCGTCCCGAACAACAGGTGATCCACGGTCTTGATGCTCGCAGTATTGACATAAACGATCTAGATGAACGATTTTCCGTTTGCCTCTTGTACCCCGCTGAATCCTATATACTACGTCATTTATTCTAGTCACTACTGAATACGGTCCTTCCCAGTGTTGTTGTAATTTGGGAGAACGTCCCTTACGTCGTTTCGGGTTGTACAGCCAAACAAGGTCACCTTCATTAAATCCTGCTGAGTTAGCACGTAAGTCATAGCGGGTCTTCATCCGATCGGTATTTATTGCTAATTTTGCTCTCGTGACTTCGTGTACATCAGCTAATTGTTGTCTAAGTTCCGATACATAATCGTCTGGTAACTTTTGTTCACCTCTGGGTGTACCAAACTTGAGATCGCTAGGTAAACGCATCTCCTTTCCGAATATCACTTTTGCTGGAGTTTGTCCGGTCGTGTTGTGTACAGCTGATCGATAGGCCATTAAGAACATGGGAATATGTCGATCCCAATCGCGTTGGTGATAGTCGACTACTTTCTTTAGATGCTCGACCAATGTTCTGTTGAAGCGCTCTACCATGCCATCAGATTGTGGATGCAGAGAAGTTGTTCTGGTTTTTCTTATTCCCAGAATTTTACACATCTCTTGGAAAGTCCGTGATTCGAAGTTCCGTCCTTGGTCCGAATGAAGTTCATGAGGAACACCAAATCTACTGACCCAATTCATTACTACTTGATCCGCTACTGTGGTAGACTCTTGATTAGGGATTGCATAAGCTTCAGGCCATTTACTGAAATAGTCAATAGCAACTAATATATAACGGTTACCGTTATCTGTTTCTGGAAAAGGTCCAGCGATGTCTACGGCTATCCTTTCAAATGGGGCTCCTACATTATACTTATGCATTTTTCCTCTACTTCTGTGTGGTGGTCCTTTGCAAGAAGCACAGATAGTGCATCTGCGGCACCATTCCTCAACATCCTCCCGCATATGTAACCAATAAAACCTTTCACGTATTTTGGAAATTGTTTTATTCACCCCCAAATGTCCTCCAGATGATCCACTGTGCATTTCTCCTAGAACATCTTTGACCTGGGATGCTGGCACGACTATTTGCATTCGGAATGACTCGCCGTTAGTTGATTCCCACTTGCGCTTTAATATACCACATTCAACGTGAAGAGAGTTCCATTGAGCCCAGTAGCTCTTCAGTTTCTCACTCCTTTCCGAGATATCTTGCCATTGTGGTCTTTCCATGTCTTCTTTCCAAGCAAGAATAGGTGCTATGTCTGGGTCTTCCCGTTGAGCCGTTCGCAAGCTCTCGTTGTTCCAACCTGTCGATGGTTACACCGTCATCAGCTGTATAGTTGCCTCCGTTTCTTTTTCTTCCAGCCGAACGCAATGTTTGCATTCAACTTTGCATGGACGTCGTGAAAGGGCGTCTGCATTTCCTTGGATACGTCCTCTTCGGTGTTGGATTTCAAAGTCATAAGCTTGGAGTCGCTCTATCCATCTCGCCACTTGCCCCTCAGGGTTCTTAAACTGCAAAAGCCATTTAAGCGCTGCATGGTCAGTGCGGAGGATAAATTTCTGCCCGTAGAGATATTTATGGAAATGCTTGGTTGAGTTTACAATGGCAAGTAGCTCTTTCCTTGTAGCACAATAATTTCTCTCTGATTTTGAGAGTGCTTTGCTAAAATAAGCTACTGGCACCTCTTGACCATCCTCCTCCTGTGAAAGCACTGCACCAATACCTACATTGCTGGCATCCGTGTCCAATATAAAAGTTTTTCCCAGCTTTGGATAGTGAAGCACTGGAGTTCCACAGAGCTGTTGCTTCAAATTTGCAAAACTCTCGTTACATTTATCTGACCATATGAACGGCTTTCCTTTTTCTGTAAGTTGATGTAGGCTCCTTGCTATATCTGCAAAACCTTTTACGAATCGCCTGTAGTAGGTAGCTAATCCAAGAAAACTCCTTAATTGATGTTTGTCCTTTGGAACGGGCCAATTTTTCACAGCTCTTATCATCTCTGGATCAGTTCTTACTCCTTGTGATGAAACTATATGCCCCAAATATTTTACTTCATTCTTGAATAGAGCACATTTATTCGTACTGAGCTTCAGTTTCGCATCCCTCAATCTTTGAAGTACGTCCCGTAAGTTGTTTTTATGTTCCTCGAATGTCCTTCCGATCACAATTATGTCATCTAAGTAGACAAGACATGTTTTCCAGGTTAATCCTCGTAAAACACATTCCATGAGTCGTTCGAATGTGGCTGGAGCATTACATAATCCAAATGGCATAACTTTGAATTGCCATAAGCCACTTCCAACTGAGAAAGCAGTTTTGTCTCGGTCCTCGGGATGTATTTCCACTGGCCAGTAACCGCTCTTCAAAACCAATGTGGAAAACCATTGCGCTCCGGAAAGGGTGTCCAATGTGCCATCAATCCTTGGTAACGGATAGCTATCCTTTCTTGTTGCATTATTTAGTTGGCGGTAGTCCACACAGAATCGGGTGCTGCCATCCTTTTTCCTGACCAAAACAACTGGCGATGTCCAAGGGCTGTTAGATTCCTCAATTATGCCTTGTTCTTACATGGAATTTATCATATCTGCAACTTCTGGTTGTTTGGCTAATGGTAGTCTTCGTGGTGGTTGCCGAATGGGCCTAGAATCTCCTGTTGTGATCCGATGCTGGACAAGATTTGTTTTGCCGAAATCATCATCATTCAATGCAAATAATTCGGAAAATTCATCGATCATCTTTTGGCATCGTTGTATTGCTGTTCACTTAAGGCACTAGATGAAAGAAGTTTCTGAACCTGTTGAGTAGTAGCTGGTATACGTATTGCCTCCTTAATATTACTACCATTTTCCAAATTAACAATCTGATAAACAGGCTCACAATTTCCAATTATAGCACCTTCTTTTATTTGTACCTCATTTTCGGATGTGTTGAGCACTCTGACTGGAATTAATGTTGCGCCTTCTGTCTTCACTAAAGTCTTACCAACTATGATGTTCGATGTTACTTTTGTAGGGTTAGGCTCCACCAGATAGAATCGGCAGGTCCCGATGTCATCAGTAAGCTTTGTCCATACTAGCGTCTCCGAGAATGCAGAGAGAGTCATATTCTCACAGACCATCGTCCTTATTTTTGCAGGATAATCTGTTCCTCCTCCTAGTCTCATAGGAATTTCTATGTTGCCATATTTGAGTATTCGTTCTCCGACATCTAAATTTATTTTATATGTGGTCATAAAGTCTACTCCAAGGATGCATTCATCCATTATGTCTGAAACTAGGAAATTGTGAGGAAATAGTAGTTCACCTAGTTGAATATCCAAAGTTATTTCTCCAAAAACTTGTGCTGCGGCTCCAGTTGCTGTTCTTAGTAAATATTTGGTGGTATTGTGAAGCCATTTGTTCTTGACAAGATCCGCTCTAATAATTGATCTCGAAGCTCCAGTGTCGATAGTGACAACGCAGTCATTTTTTCCTACACTTCCATATATAACAAGACTGCTATTATTTCTCTGCAACTGGGCTATCTGAATGATGACTTCGGGGCTGTCGACTCTACCAACCAACTTCTGCCCCCCGAAGTTGGTTTTTACATGTTTTCCGACTGCTGAACAGGGGAGCTGATGCGACTAGTCGCTGTTTGATTTCTAGGCTCTCCCCGAATAGCTTGCTCCCTGGCTCGACATCTTTGGCATTCTGTTCTGTCCTCTTCTTCTGGTGATTCTGTTCGACGGCGTTTTCTGCAGTCCCTTTGGAGGTGTCCTGGTCTATTACAATTCCAGCATCGCAGAATACCACGTGAAGAATTGCTCTGTAATGGCTGCATTCTATTACAAGTACATTCCTCCACCGAAATTTCTCTCACTCGTACTGCACTTCGGGAAGCTTGCCTGGCAGATTCATACGCTAGTGCATAGCCTAGTGCTTCTGCTGTTGATTTCTTTCCTGCTAGCCTCAACGCTTGTTGTAAATTTTGATCTGCAATAGCGTTCACAAATGCTTCTGTTGCCACTTCATTAAGGAAATCTGCATTTACGCTAGAGTATGAGAGATAACCTAATCTTTCCACATCACCCTGCAGTTGTTGTAGTGATTCGCCATGCTTTTGAATCCTGTTGCGTAGCTGTAGGCGATATACTTGCTGCATGTGTTCATCTCCATAACGTAACTCTATCGCCTGTACTAATGAAGTATAATCACGTTGCCTTTCTATCGGTATAGTTTGTAAAAGCTCTGATGCAGAACCTCGAAGTGCTAATACCAGAGCTGTAGCTTTGTCTGCATCATTCCATCCGTTTACTTCGGAAGCAGCCTCGAATTGTCTCTTGAAAATATGCCACGAATTTTGTCCATCAAATATTGGAGGTTTCATTCTGCCTGCATTGGATATTTCAATTCCTTCGTGCCGTGGTTGTCGATGCTTCATCTTCTCCAAATCTGATTTGAAGTTGTCAAGCTGTTCGGTCACTTTTTGTTGAACTTCCGCCACTTCTTGCTCGATTCCTTCAATTTTTAAATTTTGTTCGTCTAACGAGTTTTTCAGGAAATTCTTTTGTTCCTCTAAGCGACTTTCTAGACAATTCTCCAGAGAACTCTTTTGTTCATCCAAACGCGTTTCCAGTGATTTCTTCTGCTCATCTAAACGGGATTCCATAGAATTCTTTTGTTCATCCAAAGCATTCTTCTGCTCATCTAAACGTGATTCCATAGAATTCTTTTGTTCCTGGAGAGAATTCTTTTGTTCGTCCAAACGGGTTTCTATAGATTTCTTGTGTTCCTGGAGAGAATTCTTTTGTTCGTCCAAACGGGTTTCCATAGATTTCTTGTGGTCCTCGAGGGAATTCTTTTGTTCCTGGAGAGAATTCTTTTGTTCTTGGAGAGAATTCTTTTGTTCCTGGAGAGAATTCTTTTGTTCATCAAAACGGGCTTCCATTTTGCTCATTAAAGTACTTAAAAGCTGTTCTATGTTCATTGCAGGCTCTTCCTCAATTTCTGGTTCTTCCTCGAAAACGAATGTCTCAGGATTCTTTTCTTCCTCTATCAAAGCTTGTCTAAGTCGCTCGACTAGAACATTCTTTAGGCCAGTCGTTTGTAATGACCGCTTCCTCAACTCCACTTTCAATTCCTGTATGCGAAGCTCCTCTAGCTTGCGTCCCATTCTTGCGTCTTTTGTAATTCACTCACAGTTTAATATAAAATTATCTTTCGGAATTTTTACACACGATTTCACAAAATTAATCACTCTTTGAATTTCAAATTCAAATGCCACCACTTTATTTCGCGATTTTATCCCACTTCTGACACCAGTTGTTACGAGCGTGGCCTTAGTTCGTTATTTAAAACACAATATTTCAGATATAATTCAAAAGTTCTTTCTTTATTTAACTTTACTGTTTACTCTCACAAATTCACAAATAATTATCAAATCAACTCTTTATTTATCGCTAGTACTGTACTTCTAATTATCGCAATCCCAATAGTTTACTTCGTTCACTTCGCTGTCTGAAATAATACTCGCCTCCTGGATGTGAGCAGCGCCGTATTTATACTCTACGAATTATCCTAGAACCTTCCTGAATATTCCATTCTCCAAACCCAGTTTACTAGGATGTCACTAACCTAAAGTTGTTTCCATTCCCAATAGATGTCGCTTGTATCACTTTGTGGCGCGTAACAATATGTAAGCGCTATCACTAGGGCTAATACGAATATCGTATGGATGCCGTAGGTATAGTCAATATGAGAGAAGATAAATACTGGGACTAAGAGCATGATGCCTGTTTTTATACTTTCCCTCTGGTGTACAGTGATGATCGGCTGACTCCTGACGTTGTCTCTTCTTGGTGTCCGGTATCGTCCTGGCGGACTGGAGTGGTCTACTGGTCTGGTTGACTGGTGGTACGTCAAATAGTCTTGTTAGTGCTAGCTCGATGACTCAAGATCAACAACTAGCTTCACTGTAATGACATCCACCTTTTAATTTGTTCGGCGCACTTTGGTGTCGTGTGGAAATAGTGAAGCGCCATCAACTGTGATACACATTCTCACTGATTGTATGGACGAGCGCTTATCAGGGTCCAAGTAAATATAGTATATTTTGTACTGTAAGGATTTAGTATAGTTGGATTGGTGCACAGCTATGTGACTTCGTTACAAACTTCTGTTATACGTCCAGATCTTTCGTAGTATCTCACTCCACTAATTTCCTCGAACTTAATATCGAGAGGCAAATGGTACTTTTTCCGCATCATACATTTTCTTTTCTTTATTGTCCTATTTAATTATTGAATCTCTATTAGATTACATAAATCTTTGTGCACATTAACCTCAACTTATAATAGCAATTAATATTACATGTGGATGTCGAAACTGTTATTCACTATGGGTGTGTTCACATTTTTAATAACATTTGTAAGACTATTATACTTCACGACCATTCCCTTTACTCGTTCTAAAAGGAAAATGATCAACTTGGCTCACATTCATATTGGTTCACCGATTTAAAAAAATCTAGTCGAACAAATTTGCGAAATTACTTTAATTTATTTATTAAGCCATTGGTTGAGCCAATGGAATTCGAGCCCGATACTCCAAGATTTCTAAATTATCACGTTATCCACTAGACCATGTAAATTGTAAAGTTATTTTCTATTGACTTGACTCCCTTCTAACTTAAGAGAACTTGGTCAAGCCCTCAATACATCTACCTCTTCCTACTTAATTAACATTGCATCAATCGCAGCAATCTACTCTGTACAGAAGGTTTTCGAAGGAGAATATGTTCAGAAATTTCTTATATACTTTTACTAATGTAAATCTGTATACATCTCCAAAGTTTTCGTAAGCAGAAAGTCCATAATTACCACAATAATCGCCCAACAATTAAACCACTAACCTTGTAAAAAACTGTGTTCTGGGCTAAAATTTCATTTAAGACTTTTTGTACTATGCTTACGCCACAGTTCACATGATTGCACCGGAAGCAAGCATTCACTTCATTTGCATTTTCCATACAAAAATACATTAAACCACAACTCACTCACACAACGGCATACAAATTGGAGCCCAAGTATATATTTAAAACATTTTAGCATAATCCGGGGGCGATACAGCACACATATGCTCAAAGCAAAGTAAGTTAACTGTGCTTTAAAATATCTGTGGGGTAGTAGTACGTTTTCCACCCTTTTATCATTTGTCCTGCTGAAAATGAACGTGGAGTTGTATATATACATGTTTGGCACATCTACCTCCGCATATGCTTATATAGAGCTATTTAATGTAGACTAGTTTTTGCTCCATATGAAATCCTTGGAACCCTTATCCCTTACTGCACATTAAGGGCTTTCATTACGATGGGAACATATTTCCTTCGACTTGATCATAGTGAGGGAGAAAAGGAATTTATAAATCGGTTTACTACTAACAAGTTCCCATTATTGATAGTAGAGCATTTAATCAGACATCCTTGAGGGCACTGTTGCCACCACTGTTGGTACCACTTTAAGGGTACGCTTCCATGACAAGCGAGATAAAGTGGTTATGAGTTCAGTGTCACAACTAATATAAGTGAAGCTGTGCTCTCCTTATTTGAGTAGTGAAATGCAACGGGACTGAAATTTAATTGACCAAGATTTGAAAATAATAGCGAGGGTTTATAGAGGAATACTCTTGTTGGGTGTCATATCGGTTAGTGATTTCAGTAAGATTCTGATTTCTGAGACCAATTCTTATGAATTGTCGTCTGTAATTTCATATGATCACCCTTCTGGGCAAGTTTGATTTTTGAAGTGGTTTTTGAAAATATCTGAAAACGGTTCGTTGAATAGCAAAAATGACTATTACCAGTTTTATAAGATTTTGAAAAATGAAATTTGTGTATGGCAACCCTACGAAGGAGTTACCCGATTTGTCACATTTTCGAACTTAATTTTACTTTTTTATGTTAAAGCCCATGTGCAATTTCACCTCTCTAAGTACGCGCGTTCTCGTTTTTTTTGTTTTTTGCTAATTTATATAAGCACTCATCAGAATTTCTGTCAAATAAAGAATTTGCGCTTTTGTTAGTAAGATGTTCAATATTTCCGTACGGAAAAGTATTTCATGTTGAAGCCTTAAAGTTTAGGATATCAAGTAATACCTAATATTATTCACCACAATCCCTATTGGACTACGTTATAGGCTCGTTTAGGAGCTCAGTTTCCGGAAACCCGTAATTTATGTCTATTTTTAAAAGACCACATAGACTAAAATCACTAAAACTTTGAGGAGACTAAAACTATGAATAAGGGACACTATGTACGTTTAGACTTTTATTTTCTACCTAATATTAAAAAAAATTTACATGGAACAATTTATAAAAAGAAAAACACTTTAAGAAGCAAAATGTCAATAATATCCCACAACAATAAATTTTCTTACTTGAGAGAATAGGTCACACCACGGACAACGGAGTAAACGATGGGTATATAGTTTAAATTCTACTCACAAATTATTCACCTTTTCCAGAATCATTCTTACAGTTGTACGTATGTATTAGCTATAATCCTACTTATTTTATAGACCAATTTCATAGAACTCCTTTGGGAATTATTTTAGATATTAGCTGTGCTCTTTCGTGTACCTTATTCTAGACCTCCCATACACTTGAGAGATCAAATTGTTCTGTCGATTGAAGCGAACTATTTGTACTGTTCGTTTCATCTATAAATCTTCTATGAAAATGTATGAGGCGTTGTTTTTTGTATCTTTTGTTCTGTCCTCTTCTGCGGACACAAAGGAACACAGCTATTATTAGCACCACTATTGTAATTAAAAATTAATTATGAAGTAAATAAGTCCACAATACCGTATTCAGAAACAACAACCTAATTGAAGTAAAGCTACCTAAAATCAAAGCAAACCATGCACATCCTGTACAAATAGTCTCCTACATCTAATTTGAGTGGCATGCGCAAATAAATACGACCACCACAAATTAACGAAAAAGTTCCAAATGCCGACATAAACAACAATAGCACACTGGAATCTAAATCGGTGTGTGGTATACTTTGTTTTCTGTATACCGTGAGTATACGACATTGCGAAGTAAATTAGCGTTTAAGACACTGCATTACACAAAACGATATTTTAAAAATGGGAAAGACAAAAATGTATAGATAATTGTCGTAAATCCCTCCATAATTGCATATAAGACAAATGTACTTTAAAAATTCTATGACAAAATTCATACTGAATTAAAGGATAACCAGTTGAGCTGGTTGAAATCTAATAATAGAGAAAGAAAAATAATTTTCAGACTCAAAATGTGAATTTTGGTGTTTACAACAAACCAGTCAGTAATTCCCGGATAAAAGCACACGAACAAGGACCCAATTATATGTGATTCTAAGCGGGTGTTGCTTATAACCAATAAACCCAATTATAAGCACAAAATGTGCTTTTATAAAAATCCCGGAAGAAAAGCACAAAATATTCGAATTTTTGCTAGTAAGCGATTGCTGACTAAAAGCGCAATATAGGTATACTATTATAAAAAGTTCGCGATTTAAGATACAACACATGAACTGTGTTTTATAGAGTAGCTGCTTATACCTCAATTTGAAAAAATTGCATAAATTTGCCAAGAAATACTTTTATTCAAGAACAACTGTAAGCTGACGTCTAGGGAATTTATTAAGTCCAGCTTACACTACCGCAAGTGGAGAAGGATGTAAGGCAAAAAAAAATATATAAAAAATCTTCCTTTCACGTTACCATGTGTAATTTTGATTTTATTTATAAATTCACAGAAAAAAAATTGGTGTCTCGCATCGACAATCTGTGGTATTCTTTCCCTTTAATAGTGCCCTAATACGGCCGTCCTGCTACCAAAGATGTCACTAGCTAAATATTAGTAATATGTTTTATTTATTTCATGTTAAACTTTCGTTTTTAGGGTTAGTATGAGTTTGATTAATTACCGTTCAGATTATTTTAATTTCCGTTGTTTTTTAAATTTATTTCCTTCATTGTATTCTTGCTCCTGGTGTCGCGTGCTCCAGTTTTATTTACGCCATCGTGCCGCGAATTTTTCCGCTTTGTAATTAGCTTCGCTAGTTTCTTCATTTTTAGACTTCAGATTTTTCTTCGATTTTTTCTTTCTTTCTCCTCTCCTGTCGCCGATCTTAACCAGACTCCTGCTTTTCTTTTTTTTCTTTTTTTCACCTTATTTTTGGGATCGTTCAGATAGGCAGGTCATAATAGGGTGCTTGGAAATGGAATCAACTTCAATTGTATGAGGCGAGTCATATATTTCGGTAGTATGTATTTGCTTTGTGCATGATCATTAGTTTATTTATTTATTTTTTATCAAGTGATCGTTTATTCATTAAAAATCGTCATTATTATTATTTGCATGGTTTAATTAGCTATTTAGGTAGGTGATTTGATTACGATTAAGTCAAAATGTTAAGATCTATGCTTATAAATTTCCTTAGACTAAGTAAGAGTCCAATCTTTTATTTATGTTTGAATTATTATTAATGTACATTCGATATTCGTCTCCGAAACTTGAATATCGAATGCACATCAAAAATCAAAAAAAAAATCAAAATGTCATTTTGTTTTTCGGAAAATACATGTCAAGCAACGTTCTGGTGCTATGTGATCCAGAAATAGGAGTACATTTTTATATTTAAAGGCAACCTCGTACATTGAGCATTAATTGTAATCAATCTGACGAAAAGACAACTTGTACCAAAAGGCATACGCACTTATTAAAATTAACTAAAGAAAACAATTTTTGAAAAGCAAAGAAATCAATAGTTTTATTTTTAAAAAAGTTGTAAATTCTTATGGATTTTTCCCGAAGGTATTAGGTGCATCTGACAGCAAGCGTTACACAATGTACCACAATATACCACTGCCATATATAACATGGACTGCCTGATTTTCTATTTCATATGGGTCAACTTTTTTTGGCAGGGTGTGACAATTATCTTAATTTCAAAATTTCGATTGATTGATTGATCTAAGAGGTTTGGGACCCCTTTCAGGTCCCCCGAACGAAGGCCAAGTCAAGGCCCATTCTTCACCCTCCAGACCCATGAGCGATCGATCATAGGTCCCAACCGGACACTCTTATAAATTTCAGTATTGGCTCCCAGCCCTCCTTGCCGGCATCATGTAACTCGTCCAGGAGGTGTGAACCAAGAATTCTGTAACGTATTCCTGAGAGTGCCGGGCAGTGACATAGAAAATGGGTCACTGTTTCGGACTCCTCTCCGCAACCCCTATATAGAATCATCAACAAGTCTAATCCTGTGAAGGTGGCCCCTGAGAGAGGAATGCCCAGCGAGAATGGACACCAGAGTTCTCAGGGTTGGCTTGTTGAGTTATAGGAGCTTATTCGTTTTATTTGAGTTTGGTGTACCCCACAGTTCCTTTGTTGTCCTACCCGTGGGATCTTCTAACCAAAGTCGACTGTGTTGGCGGTCAGCCTAGCTTGAAATGATTGAGACAAGGTGTTTTGGTGCAATCCCGACTGTAGAGGCAGGTTCCTCTGAGGCTACTCCAAGACGAGCAAGTTCGTCTGCCCTTTCATTCCCGCTGATGTTGCTGTGCCCCGGCACCCACTGCACTATCACCCTGTTATTCTGAGAAAGGGAATTCAGGGTGGTTTTGCACTCCATTAATAATTTGGAGGTTATAAAGGGTTTAGACAAAGCTTTGACAGCTGCTTGGCTGTCCGTGCAGATGGCTATCTCCTTATTCTCAGTGTCTGGGTTAAGGAGGTGTCTTCCCGCTTCATGGATAGCCTTGACTTCTGCCTGGAAAACCGTGGAGTGCTTTTCAAGGTCCATGGAGAACTTAATTTCAGGCTCCTCACAGAAAACTCCCGCCCCGGTGCCTTCATCGGACTTAGAACCATCAGTATATATTATGATTGGGTTTGTCAATGGTTGAAACACAGAAAGTGATTCCCATTCTGCCCTGGATGGAATTCTATATTCAAAATTGCTGTCCAGCATGGTGTCGAGGGGGTGGTCACTATCTCTGTCAATGCCAGGTGCGATAGACTGCACGAACTCATAAATGGATTTGTGTGGAACTCTAGTCCCCCATGAAGCCAGCCAAGGTTAAGATGCAGCCTTAGCACTGTAGGCGACGCCTTCTGCTTGATATGTATTTGCACCGGGTGTATATTGAGGAAAACTTCTAGAGCCCGAGTGTTAGTTGACTTAAAAGCGCCGCATCTTGCGATGGTTGGAGAAGTCCATGGCTTTCCACCACACCGCTGAACCGTAGGTTAACATGGGTCGAATGACTTTCATGTATATCCATAGAATCATCCGCGGTTTGAGTCCCCTCTTCTTCCCTACTGCTCTACGGCACATTGCAAACACTATAAGAGCTTTGTTCGCTCTGTCTTCGAGGTGTGGTTTCCAGTTTAACTTTTTGTCTAGAATAGTACCTAGGTATTTCACCCTGTCCTTTAATTCCTAGCCTGTGGAGCCAATCAGGGGCAGGTTTATACTGGGGATATTCCCTTTCATGGTGAATAGGCATAAGTCAGTTTTCAGTGGGTTGAGTGTTAGCAGGAGATCGTCCATGATAAGTACCCATTGCAAAGGTGATAGAATACCGCTTTGAGGTGTACCCCTGTGAACTTTTTTAACTCTTCTTGCCCCACCAATATCAGCAAAGACTGTTCTGTTATGCAACATGTGTGTAATCGATTTTTTTAGAGATCGGTTCACTCCATGCTTTCTTAGTATTTCCGTGAACTATGTAGAAGAGCATTATTAAAGGCGCCTTCTACATCGACGAAAACAGCTAGCGTAGATTGTTTAAAGAGGAAGCCTTTTCCAAGTGAGTGAATCACCTTCTCGACGGACTTTCCCTTTAAGTACTGTTATGAGCACTCGCTCATAACGACCCCATTATTTAATTCCAAAGTGAATTAATTATCAATTCCAAAATGAATTGATTATCATTTTCATTTCACATCATTAAAATTATTCTAAAAAGTCTTTAATCGCTACTTCACGTGTACTTGGCGTACGCGAAATGCTAAGACAAGACATTCTTCACTCCCACAGCGAAAAATGCCTGATATCAGCCGTGCAAGTAGAAGTAATGCACGAGCGTTGTTTTGTCTGCGCAATGCGCACATGAAACCTTTTCCGGAGCATTTGCTCAGATAAGCAAAAAGGTAATAAGAATGTCAGCGCAGAGTTGAGCGGGTAGAGACAGTTTTTATTAAAAATTCATACGATCCAGTCGGGAGTGGTGACTATATATCTAGTTGGTTTTTTTGCTAATTACTCTAAGTTGTAAGCCATATTATACTTAATAAATAGCAAATCGAAATTAAATAAAGAATTGTGGAAATTTAAAAGTGTTCAATTAAATTCAATAACCCGATAATTATTCAAATCCTACGAAGGGGAGGTGGATCTTCCTCCAGCAGGAGAAGCAATCCCTGTCCTGTGTGGTACAATCACCACAGTACGCATGTTGGTGCTGTGATAGTCTGCTTCTGGGGATGGATCGTCTCAGCTCCCACTCACAGATGCGTTCGAAGGTTTTAAGTAAGAAAGAAGTCAAGCTTATAGGCCTACACGCTTTTGCAGTTGAGTAGTCTACCCGACCTGCCTTCGTTATAAACACAACGCGGACTTCTTGCCACAACTTCGGTGTATAGCCGATTTTGATGCATGCCCTAAAGAGAGTGGTTAGGTTCCTAATCAGAGGGTTACCCGAGTGCTGAAGGAGGGATGGGAAGATGCCGTCCTTGCCTGGGGATTTGAACGGTTTGAAAGAGTCAACTGCCCATTTGACCGATTCGTCCGTGACGAAGGCAACTTCTCCGTCTCCGAAAGTGAGGGTTTCGGTACGCGAAGCTGAGAGGCTCTCGTATGGACCATCGGGGAAGTGTTCGTCTAACAAGATTTCCAACGATTCTCCAAAGGAGATGAGTTCGGGTTGAATTGGTATCTTTGATAGGAATTTCTTAAGTCTTGACGTCTCATTTACCCCGTCTACGTTTTCACAGAAGAGTTGCCATGACTTTCTTTTAGATTTTCTAATTTCATATTTATACTGGCGCAAGGCGTTTTAGTAGATTAACCAAGGGGGACAGAATTCAGATCTGCCCGTTTAATCGGACACGAGTCCTCAAAGGATTGGGTTAGCTCGGTGGTGATTTCTTCGACTCCCCTTTCAATATCCGCTTTACAAATTAATTGAGCGTCGGTTATATTGGTGAGCCTTTCAGTGAGCACGTTTTTGAAAATCTCCCAGTTGTTTCTGGTAGGCTGTCTATACGTCACTGGGTTATCAACTGTCATATCTAACTCGAAGCGTATGTAACGGTGGTCGGAGAGTGAGACCTCTCCCGAGACCCTCCAGTTGTGAACATACGACGTTAGATGACTAGTTGCGAGACTTAGATCTAGGACCTCCCTTCAACTGTGTATTAAAAAGGTTGGCTTATCACCTTTGTTAAGTACATGCATGTTAGTGGTAACAAGAAATTCAAGAAGTGACTCACCTCTGGTATTACAGTCGGTGCTACCCCAGATTGTGTGGTGGGAGTTAGCATCGCACCCGATTAACAACTCCAGGGTGCTGCTGTTCGCGAATCCCATGACGTTTGCCATCTCCATGGATGGCGGTGGTTGATCCGAGTCGAAGAGAAGGTAGAGAGATGAGAGAACCAATCTCCTCAACCTTCCTTCTACTGATCTCTCCCACAAGATCGTGGTTGCGTCTTTGAAAGTAGCCTGTGAAATAGCGATAGGTTTAAACATTTCTTTGCGATGATACCGGTTCTGGGCCTACCTGGACCACGGCAGTAAAAGAGCTGGAGTGTTTTCCCCCATTTAGGAATCCGCGCTGTTAGAAAATAGGAGCTGCTGTAGGTTTGCTGTTGCCGTCCTACTGCGATGGAGATTCATCTGAATCACTGTCATCGCTAGCATTACCTCTTTTCGTCTTCCTCCACGGTGTCCTCTGTGAGAGTTTCATCATCATCATCTGATGAGAAAATCTCTCCGAGAAGCTCTTTTTCCTCGTCCGAGATGGACGGATCTGCTGAGGAGCCCATCGTGGGGTTTCTCCTCGGGCCTACCGGTACACTATGATAAAAGGCCATCGCCTGATTGTCCCTAGAGAGGGGCGGCCCAGAGACGTCCTCGATTTCCTCAGCTGCGCCGGCGGGCGGTTTAACTGGGGCTGGTTTGCGAGCCCAACCGGTATGACTTGATGCGGGCACTCGAGCTGATTGCCTTTCGATTGCTCAGTTTCGGTGTCCGTCTCCATGGCCTCGCCGGGTGGTGACTCCAGTTTGCTGCTAGGTCTAAATTTCAGCCAGGTCATCCTATAGTGAGCCAGGCCGTCTCTCTCATTGAGCTAACTAAGAGACTCTTGGTCGACCCCAAAAACCAGGAACAGGTGCGGTGGTAAACCTCCCACAGGTCGATTTTTAGGCCGTTTTGCTTTTTCAAGCACCCAAGGATCTCCTCGTTGGCTCTAGGCTTTCCATATATAGTGACGGAGACCCTGAAGAGCTTAGGGATTTCGTCCTTCCCTACCACCTGTAGGTTGACACCCTCCCAAAGATTTCCGAGTCCCATCACTTGTCCCTTAAGGAAATTTACCATGATGGCGTCCTCACATGTTGCCCTGAAAAATCCCCTGTTGATACCACTTCAGGCAAACCGAACAGGCAGACCTCCCACAGCCCCCTCAAGAGCGGTGTCGAAGGCCGCGTCCAAGGCCTCTTGAAAGATTGTCTGCTTTTCACCCGCGAACTGACCACCAGGTGCGCCAGAGTCAATCACGGCCACCCTAATAAAGGTGTCGTTATTTTCTCTAACGACCCTGGCGAAGCTCTTCGGTGTTCCGACTTCCTTTTTTCTTTTAGGAACTGGAGTGGCTTCATCGTTTGATCTGCCCCTCTTGAGCTTGGTGGCATCCTTGTTTGGGGTGGTTCTCGAAGGAGCCCCTGCCAGGGACTGGGTAACTATGGTGTTCCACATGTCACTGGCCGGCGTAAGGGACCACTGGTTAAGACCTGTGTGTCTAATTATCCAGTCACAACAGTCGATGCAATTGCACCGGAACCGGTGCTGACGCTCATTCGGATGCCCACCTCCATATTACTTCCACTGGGCTTACCCATTGGGGCCCATTTGAAATTTCTTTTAACCTTTGGAGCCGTCCCGCTCCTCACAGTCGGCTGTTGCGGAATAACCTGCTTAGCTTTCTGTGAGGATGGTTTGGCTGCATCGGTCTCTCTCCCCTCCGCCAAAGCTCGCTTGGCTTTGCGTAACTTACGCTCTTGGGCGCCCGACATCTTCTGTCGATGTTTATGTTTGGTAGGATTGGATTTGCCTACCTCAGTTGTGGACTGTGTTGAGGACCTAGCCCCCGGTAACGCATTGGTGGGTTCTCCAGCAGTCAATGTTGATTGCCTCGCCTCTGCAGAGGCGGAGCCGCCAGTAATTGAAGCTGGGTTGTGGTCAGCAAATGGTGCTGAACTGTCACCTATTGTGGCAGTTGAAAGTTTTTTATTTAAAAAGGAAAGATGATTTTATTTTTGGTCCCACGAGTGTGGTTGGAAAAACGGTCTGCTCCGACACAGCCCCCATATCGGAGCAAGGCAATTGATACAATGGGGTGCGCCCGTTTCCCCAAGGAGATCGTATGAGCAGCCTTCGGCACGATGGCATTTACACCTTGGCTTGGTAGGTTTTTTAAGGGGTATACTCCCACGGAATCGGGATAGAGATCTCAATGGAACTGGGAATACGATGGGAAATGCGATAGTTAGCTATACTATCTACATTGCACGGGATGAACCGACATGATGGGATTGTCATGTACACTGGGAGGTCGTCGCCACTCATCCCATCAAGTTTTACTTTCGCTATAATATTCATATTAAAAGTTCAACAATTTACAGAAGCATTCGAAATTATTTCTATTCTTGGAAGCTTATCTCTTACAGCATCAAATATTTTTTACACTTGATTTTTAAAGAAATAAAATTAAGCAATTTCTGTCTACCTGCCCCTAAAAGTGGGTATGTGGGACAGAGAAAGGATTACAAATAATATATTGCCATCTATTTCTATTCTATATATGCATTTGGAAAACCACTGAACTGAAACTGGACTATGGTGTCTTTTGTATAGAACTTATTATTTTTCTGCGGAATAAAGTAGTTAAACCAAAAGAGACAACTATAGAAAAGTGATCCCATAATAATGTCAAATAATGTAATCAATTTCAGTAGTATCAGCAGTCCATTTTATATATCAGTGTGTTCAGTCAACATATATATATGTCACGACCAACAACTCTACACAATAATTACATCCCTCGATGAAAACTTTTTTCTTAAAAATACAAAAAAAGGAAACAGAAAGAATCAATATACCATAGTCTTATGAAAGAAACTTATCTGATTCTTGAATGTCCTGAACAAATACAATTCATTCCAATCCTGCCTACAGCCGTCCAACATAATTTTTGAGCTGAAATTAAATAGAAAATACATTAATAATATGTCAAATAAATAAAAATAGCTCAAACTTACCCAAAATTCCACTTTCCTCCAAATGTTTACATTTTTGTAATGTCATCTAATGACATTACGTCAAACAGCTGGTGTCGCCACAAACAAATTTGGACCATCGAACCAAGCGTTGCCAGGGCAACATATTATAAAGCTGGGACATAGCTGTTCACGGCCGCTATAAAAAGGCGGCGAGCCGCAGCAAAATCACCATTTGGTTTTCAGAGTCTAATCTGAAAGCATCCTCCACCAGAGTCTAATCTGTTTCCTATCCTTTGAACAAAAGTATGATTTTGTTTATTCCTTCATATAGAAGTTTAATTCTATTATTGTAGAAGTATAATTCTACTTAAATCCAACATCCAATTTCGCCACATATTATAATTTCAGAGTTTAATCTGAAAATATCCTCCATCAGAGTCTAATCTGAATACCCGTCCTCGGAGCAAAAGTATAATTTTGCTCTATCCTTCATATAGAAGTCTAATTCTATTTAAATCCGCACTCCCAAAATCTGACACTTGATCCCCAATCGTGTGACAGAAGTTCAATTCTGCTTACACGCTCCCAGACGTTGCGATTGAAGTATAGTTCTGCGCATAAGTTTTGACAGTCGCTGTAACAGAAGTTTAATTCTGTTTACACGCCCCAGCACGTTGTAGCAGGAGTATAATTCTGCCTACACGTTTCAATACTCACTGTAACAGAAGTATAATTCTGCTTACACGCTTCAGCACGTTGCAGTCGAAGTCTAATTCTGCTACATCGTCGCTCTCTTTCTCAGAAATTCCAACTAAAATTGTCGCTATCTGATTTCGAAGAAATAAAGACTTTCTTCTTCTTCTTTCCAGGAACAGAAGTAAGGACAGAGAGTGTGGGCAAAGCAGCACGATTTTATATTGAACTTTTATTTTGGATTTTAAATTGTCGTCATTGTTGTTGTTGGAATTTAAATGAATTTTAGTTGAACTTATTGATAGTTTTAATAGTTTTAATAGATTTTAAGTTATTATTAGAATTTGAAGTTTAAATTGAAATAAATGAATTGTGATATCTAGGTTAATTACTTGAATAAAAATTATATTTGAACTGAATCAAAGCTGAGTTATCCATTTTCAAACCGGCACCCTCCCTTACGCTCGAGACTAGATCTCACATTGGTCCTTCAAAGCCGGATAATTCAGTCAGTCAAATATAAAATTAGAATTTTTCTCCATTAAAAATGTCGAAAAATGGCGAATCCATTTCATCTGACGTTGGTGACGAAACCATTGACTCTGTGTCAGAGCTGGTACAGTCCCAAAAAGAAGTAAAATATTTAATTGAAGACTTATTTAGAAGGCATCAAACAGATGGAAAAAAGAAAACTGTCAAATCGACAGAAAAACGCCTACAAACATTCACCGAGTATTGGAAAGAATTCCAAACTCGACATAGGTCTATACAAAGGAGAGTAACAAAACAATACCTCCAACTAGAATATTTCACCAAAGAAACATTTAGCGAGGTTCAGGAATACTACATTGAAAAGGCAGCAAGCATGGAAGAAGATGTCGACAAATTAACAACAACGCCATCTGTCAGTATTCCTCCTCAAACAGCTTCTGCTAGCACAATAGCAGGCAACAATGACAGACTTCCTAGAATCAAGCTACCCACATTTACTGGAGAGTATTCTACGTGGATTTCATTCCACGATTTATTCAATTCAGTTATTCACAATAACAATAATTTAAGAGACGTTGACAAGCTATATTTTCTGAAAACTAATCTAATTGGAGAAGCTGAAAAGATGCTCAGACATTATGAAGTATGCAACGCAAACTATAAACCAGCTTGGCAGATCTTAAAGGAACGTTACTCAAATAAGCGAGTCCTAGTCAACGTACAACTAAAAAAATTATTGTCTCTCCCAACCACAAATCATGATACTGACGAAAGTATCAAAAAACTATTAGATAAGGCACTATTAGCATTACAAAACTTAGGAGTTGAAACAAATAACTGGGATCTAATATTTATATATTTGACTGTACAAAAGTTACACTCAGACACACACCAGTTATGGGAGCAGAGCCTCCACAATAACACAGAATTGCCCAAGTTGGGAACATTAACAAAATTCTTAGAGTATCGCTTCCGAACTCTAGAAATGATAGGAAACAAGGGTATATATATATATATATATAATTTTTCATTGCCCAACATTTACAAATTTGACCACCCGACAAAGGCACGAAGTTGTCACAAATAAGCACTTACGCAAAAATTGCTTATCACCCAACCATATAACTACTAGCTGCACTAGCAAGAAAAAGTGTTATCATTGTAACAAAAATCATAACGCTCTGCTCCACTACGAGCGAAATTATTCAAAACCACCAAATCAGTCCACCCAAAATTCCAACAAGGAAGCCAAACAAACCACACCCGCCTGTAGAAATGATGAACAACAAGTTCAGAATTTTCTAACGTCAAATATGAAAAGAGCTCTTCTCTCTGCGGCTCTGGATAAACATTACTGCATCATCCGGAATCACAATGGCATTCCGAGCACTAATAGACTCTGGGTCTCATGTGTCCATCATGAACGAGAAAACCTTTAAACGATTGCAACTTAAAGGATCTCCTACCACCCACAAATTAATTGGACTTGGCACGACACTCACTAATACAGCCTTAAAACAGGCCACAGTCACAATTAATTAGCTACATTCAAATTTTAATATAACAAGCAACATGCTTGTAATTAAAAAGATCACCGAACTATTGCCAGCCCAAACTATCGGAGTTTCAAAATGGAAACACATCGACAATCTCCCGTTAGCAGATCCTAAATTCGCTATTCCAGGAGAAATAGACATTTTTCTTGGAGCTGATATTTACGCCGCCATTCTCACAAATGGCATAAAAAGAGGACCTTGAAATACACCTACTGCCCAAAATACAAAACTCGGCTGGATCTTAATAAGAGCAGTACCAGAAACAAAAAGCATGACAACGATAATGCTATCCACCCACACCCTTATAAATACTGATTTAGATAATCAGTTAACAACATTTTGGGAACAAGAGGAATGCTCCACTAGACCCAAATTTTCACCAGAAGATCAATTATGCGAGGATCTCTATAATAAAACGACAAAACGATTACCCTCTGGAAAATATGAGGTAAATCTACCTTTCAAAGACGGTAATATACCACAGCTCGGACAGTCTAGAAACATGGCTGTCAAACAATTGTTGCAGCTAGAGAAAAGACTATCTAACAATCCAGAATTGTATAAACTATACAGAGCTTGTATCGATGAGTACACTCATCTTGGATACATGCAGCCTATTCCACCGACACAACTATTATTAGAAAACAAATCATGTGATAACACTCCATTCTATTACTTACCGCATCATGCAGTGTTTAAAGAGAGCACTACCACTAAGTTTCGAATTGTATTCAATGCATCAGCACGCACCTCAAATGGTAGATCATTGAATGAACAATTACTGATTGGACCTACAATCCAACCAACACTTTGGACCACCTTATTGAGATGTCGACTGTATAGATTTGCATTTACTGCAGATATTGAGAAGATGTACAGGATGATTCAGATGACACCTAAACACCAAAAGTACCAGAGAATAATCTGGAGAAATACACCAAAGGAAGAAATAAAAGACTACGTCCTAACTACAGTCGCCTTTGGCACATCACCAGCACCATATCTCGCTATTAAAACTTTGCAACAGTTAGCAAAGGATGAAGCTAGCAGTTATCCATTCGCAGCAAAAAGCATCATGAGAGATTTTTATGTGGATGACTTGGTTTCGGAAGGATACAGCTTAAGCGAAACACAACAACTACAACAAGAAGTTATTGAAGCTCTAGCCTCAGGAACATTCAACCTAAGGAAATGGACAGCCAACCATCATGACTTACTAAAAAATATTCCATTAGAGCATCGAGAGTTAAAAACGAATTTGGAATTTTCAGAACACGAATCGATAAAAACTCTGGGCATTCGTTGGCACCCAACAACAGATATCTTCTCTTTCAAAGTCAACACTCCCGAACCAAAAACCACATACAACAAACGAATAATACTGTCTGAAGTAACGTGTCTATTCGACCCACTAGGCTGGTTAGCGCCATGCATTACTACAGCCAAAATTTTAATTCAGAAACTCTAGCTCTCTAAATGCGACTGGGATGACTCTATATCCACAGAAGTTTTAAAAGTATGGAATCATTTCAAAGATCAACTACCTACCATTCGGGATATTCAGATTCCACGCTGGCTAGGCTACCAGCCTAACATACGCGAGATGGAACTACATGGTTTTTGCGATGCCTCCAATCATGCCTACTCAGCAGTTTTATATCTCAAAATACATCGTAATGAGAACTCCAGAGTACAAATCATGACAGCAAAAACCAAAGTAGCTCCCATCAAACCAGTCTCACTACCTCGACTAGAGCTATGTGATGCTGTCCTGCTCTCCCGACTTATTAAACAAGTTGTCACTGATTTAGAGCTTGAAAAAATTAAAATTACAGCATGGACAGACTCTAATATAGTTCTAGCTTGGTTACAAAAACACCCATCCACCTGGAAAACGTTCGTGGCTAATCGTGTCTCCGAAATACATCAAAACAGTTCACTATCCATATGGAAACACGTTCCTTCAAAGTGAACTCCAGCTGATATTAGCATCTAGAGGAATTCCACCAAATACCTTAGTTACAGCATCAATATGGTAGAATGGTCCAGACTGGTTACACCAAGATGAACAATTCTGGCCACAACAAACGCCAGAAGTACACACTCAATTAGAGTATAAAAAGAAATCAAAGGTTCTCACCACTACAATCGATGAACAAATTCCTTTGCTTCACAAATATTCATCATATCAAAAAACGATAAGAATAACCGCCTACTGTCTCCGATTCATAAATAGTGTACGCAAACTACATCCGACTATTCAATTCCTATCAGTACACGAATTAAAAATTGCGGAACGACGTCTAATTAAATTGCTCCAAAATATTACATTCCCCAACGAAATCTCCCACTTACTAAAAAAATCTTCCCCTTCCTAAAAAGAGTCGACTTCTATCCCTCAATTCCACGCTCGACTCTGCCAACATTCTCCGAGTTGGAGGTCGTCTTACAAAATCTCAATTAAATTACGGCCAACAACATCCTATAATACTCCCTAATAACCATCATATAACCAATATCCTTATAGATCACATCCACCATTACACGTTACATGGAGGCACCCAAATAATATTAAGCACTATAAGGAATCACTATTGGTTACTAAACGACCGCAATACTATTAGACATCGCATCCACAAATGTGTTGATTGCTTTCGGTTCAATGCAAGGCCTAATACTCAGTTGATGAGTTCTCTACCCTCGGCTAGAGGCAACATATCTTTACCCTTCCGACACACTGGGGTAGACTATGCAGGCCCGCTTGATATGAAAACATCAACAGTAAGAGGAACGAAGATAACAAAAGCATACATCTGCTTATTCGTCTGTTTAGCCACTAAGGCTATACATATAGAACTCGTTTCTGATTTATTCACACCAGCCTTCCTAGCCACCCTCAATCGATTTGTTGCACGAAGAGGCCTCTGCTCACACGTTTATACTGACCGAGGTACTAATTTCGTTGGAGCCAATCGACTTTTACAGTCAAATCTAGAAAAATCAATCAAAGCAATCGAAGTCGATCTACCTAACGAAATGGCTAACCAAGGTATAACTTGGCACTTTAACCCTCCTGCAGCACCTCACTTTGGAGGCCTATGGGAAGCTCTATGGGCATCTCTACAAAACCATTGAAGATACAAAACTCACATACGAAGAACTCTACACAGTCTTAGTTCAAATTGAGGCATGTTTAAATGCCCGACCTCTTTCCCCTCTGTCCAATGATGCAACTGACTATAATATCCTCACTCCCGGACACTTCCTAACAGGTCGTCATCTCCTCACTACATGTGAACCTCCACCACTCAATCCTCTCCAACATCCTCTCAAAAGATGGCAACACATTCAATCACTCTCCTACGCCTTTTGGAAGCAGTGGTCGAGAGATTATCTCCATACTTTACATCAACGACATAAATGGCAGACTGAAAGGGAAAATATAAAAATTGGAACTCTCGTTTTAATAAAAGAAGACCAAGTCCCCATAGGAAAATGGCCATTAGGACGAATCATTGAAATTCATACTGGTCATAATGATTTAGTGCGAGCAGTTACCATTAAAACACCGAAAACACCTCTCACCCGTCCTACGGCAAAGGGCTGCCCTCTCCCTTCAACAGATATCTCTCACCAGTAATTCAAAATCCCCACCAATATCTAACACTCTGTGGCAGTACAAAAATTCAAAAACTACCGTTTTATTTAAATATAAATAAATCCACAATCCGTCAAAAATCACTTCAAATTTGAAAAGTGACAAGTGAACATCAAGTGCGGTTTAGTGTCAGTTTTTTCGATTTTATTATTTTTTTTTTTGTTTTTTAATTTTTATTGCCATGGAAGAACTCTTGGAGATTTTTAATTCCGAGTGTTTAGACTCTGTGAATGGATGGTCTACCTCCCACACCACCAGAACTTTTGGCTTCCTTTAAGCCAATTAGGCCTGTGAGTCCTCTGCCACCAACACCAAAGAATGCTCCCAAAATGAAGTCAGCCATTGTACGGCCACCACCTCACGAGGTTTTGCCTGTGACCAAGCTCTTCAGGCCATTTGAAGTAAGGCCAGCTTCATCTAAAATAAAAGAGCTTAAAAAAGAGCTCAAAACAAGCGAATGCCTGAAATTCAAACCAAGGCCAAGGAATTATTGTCCAGGAATTCGAATTCCAACTCGGCCACGCCGTCCTGAACTAAAGCCTGCAACAACTCACACTACATCACTGAGTATGCCAGATTTGAGCATATCCAACTTCATGGAACCAATTGGCCTAATAAAGGCAGCAAAATTTGAAGCAAAACGCTACCCAGGAACCCATGTTTCACCACAGCCACAAAACAAAAAGGATGGGAAGAAGTCAACAAACTCAAACAACAAAGGCAAAACTTCCGAATATCTCAAACAGAAAAGGTCATCATCAAATAATATCATGCCAAGTTTGCCCGGAGATTTACACCAAATAACTCCAATCGCCACACGTAAATCGACCAACTCCACGAGTAATATCCAAATTTGTGCCGAGACAAGGAAACAAATTGACATTGCAGAATCATTCACCACGACATCCGCAATAAAAACATTACCCATGGATGTTCCAATCAGTCCTCCAAGACAGCTTCAAAATCATCTACCAGCACAGTCGATGGACCGACCAATTATTCCTCCGATTGAATATCGGAACCATGAAAATTTGAAACCATCAAAACCGATACTAGAAATACCAGCAGATATCAAGGACATAATGACAGCTAGCCCTGACATCATACAACTGCTAAAAACATGCACCATCCCATGGGACAGAATTCGCAAGGCGAAAACCTTCTTTCGCTTTCCTCTCCCTGGCGGAGTTATCCTAAAGGTAAAAAGGAAGAGGGAAAAACTTTCCTTCATCAAACAAAACACAGTAAATTGATAAAAAAATATCTTTATTACAAACTTCTTCCCCTTAATTTTCTTCTACGCATCTAATTTTTCTTTTTGTGGGTGTGGAGGATGTTCAGTCCACATACATATATGTCACGACGAACAACTCTACACAATAATTACATCCCTCGATGAAAACTTTTTTCCTAAAAAATACAAAAAAAGGAAACACAAAGAATCAATATACCATAGTTCTATGAAAGAAACTTATCTGATTCTTCAATGTCCTGAACAAATACAATTCATTCCAATCCTGCCTACAGCCGTCCAACATAAGTTTTGAGCTGAAATTAAATAGAAAATACATTAATAATATGTAAAATAAATAAAAATAGCTCAAACTTACCCAAAATTCCGCTTTTCTCCAAATGTTTACATTTTTGTAATGTCATCTAATGACATTACGTCAAACAGCTGGTGTCGCCACAATCAAATTTGGACCATCGAACCAAGCGTTGCCAGGGCAACATATTATGAAGCAGGGACATAGCTGTTCACGGCCGCTATAAAAAGGCGGCGAGCCGCAGCAAAATCACCATTTGGTTTTCAGAGTCTAATCTGAAAGCATCCTCCACCAGAGTCTAATCTGTTTCCTATCCTTTGAACAAAAGTATAATTTTGTTTATTCCTTCATATAGAAGTTTAATTCTATTATTGTAGAAGTATAATTCTACTTAAATCCAACATCCAATTTCGCCACATATTATAATTTCAGAGTTTAATCTGAAAATATCCTCCATCAGAGTCTAATCTGAATGTCCTCGGAGCAAATGTATAATTTTGCTCTATCCTTCATATAGATGTCTAATTCTTTTTAAATCCGCACTCCCAAAATATGACACTTGATCCCCAATCGTGTGACAGAAGTTTAATTCTGCTTACACGCTCCCGGACGTTGCGGATTGAAGTATAGTTTTTTGATTCCGAAGAAATAAAGACTTTCTTCTTCTTCTTTCCAGGAACAGAAGTAAGGACAGAGAGTGTGGGCAAAGCAGCACGATTTTATATTGAACATTTATTGTGGATTTTAAATTGTCGTTATTATTGTTGTTGGATTTTAATTGAATTTTTTAATAGTTTTAATAGTTTTAATAGATTTTAAGTCATTATTAGAATTTGAAGTTTAAATTGAATTAAATGAATTGTGATATCTAGGTTAATTACTTGAATAAAAATTATATTTGAACTGAATCAAAGCTGAGTTATCCATTTTAAAACCGGCACCCTCCCTTACGCTCGAGACTAGATCTCACACAATGGTATATACAGGGTAACCAAAGAATAGTGTCAAGCAGATGTTTAGAGGTAAAGCACGGTTAGGGGTACCCGAATAACCCCATGTATGTTGTACTAATTCGAAGACATATTTGGTCTAGTGACTTGAATAAATGCGACAAATTACTGATTTTTTTTTCTTTCAATTAAGTTGAGTGTTGGGCCCACCTAATGCAAAAAATTTGATTCTTTAGCTTATATCATTGCGCCAAAGGAAATTTTTATATTCCATAAAGTTCAAAATAATAAAATTTGCCAAAATCTTTGAGAGCAATTTAAAAAAACAGTCACCATAACTTTTTCACTCAAAAGTGATTTTAAAACTTCCCCTTTTCATTGGCTCTTTACCGTGTAAATTTTATTGAGATATCTCTTTGGCATCATACATAGCTAAATTTCTATTCAAAACGTAATAAGTTTTTAATCTATTCGAACTGGGGTACTAGATTTTTCGCACCTTAGAATGACTCTAAATCGGTAGAGTTATGTCCGATCGGATACCGGGTTTCCTTGTTCACCTCAGCTTATTATCAACCGCAAGATGTTTTTTTTCTCTGGATACTTCATACCTAAATGATACCATATGAAATGAAGTTTTTAAAATAAGTTTGGTTTGATAAAAATTACTTGACTTTTTTTTTAAATCGGCCTCAAAGGTTTTGGCACATTTTATTATTTTGAATTTTATGTAATTTAAAAATTCCTTTGACGCATTGGTATGAGATATGGAATTAAGTCTTTTTGCATTGATTGGGCCCAACACTCAGCTAAATTGGGAGAAAAAAAATCAGCAATTTGTCTAAATTATTCAAGTCTCTATGACCAAAAATGTAAAAAATTACGAAAAAAATCAAAGCTCGTAAACTACAAAAATCGCAGAGCATGCATGTCATGATTCGGGTACCCGTGGGGTGCTCTACCTCTGGTCTTCTGCTTAACACTATTTCCTTTGACACCCTGTATATGACAAAATCAGAAATATCTATTTTGTGCCTTGGATTTTATGGACATTTCTATAAATTATCCTTTGAGTAAATTTAGGTTTTTAATTAAGAGCATTTGCAAGTAAGTAATTGTGCACAACGTATAGCTCAAGAATCGCATCCTTCCGGCTTTATACCTTATTGTTAGAAGCATCACTTTCACGAATGTCCAATATTTCTTCATCACTGCTTGGACGATCTGCTTCAAGGATCATCTACTATCTCTTTGTCTGTTTGTTAATTTTCCAAATCATTCCAAATTGTCAGCACATTTTAGCTTCTCGTTAAACTCCTCAGCTTCTATACACATTTTTAATACCTTTGCAAATCACAATTTGAGAACAGTTCGTACAATACATGACTCGCTTTAGGCCCGAATTACACGGCTTCTCAGTCTAGTTCGACTTAGCCTAACTGTTAAATGCATGTGGCAAGATTAAATTGCAACTTCGACTTCACTTGGGACTTCGACTGAAATTGAGCTTTGCTCAAAGTGCAAAGTTGGTGCCGGCTGCGGCCAAATTCAGTTCAGAAATATCCACGTTAAGGAAAAACTGTGGAAGGAAATCGGCAAAAGCGATGTCGTAATTTAATTACAAATTTCTCCTCAGCATTGACTTCGAAATTTTTTTCGCGTAGTCAAACAATTGGAGTTCCGAGCCGAATTTTCTTTTTAAAAAATTTATAAAAAATATAAAAATTTAATTTTCTAAAACGACTTTCATTGCAATAAGTTTATATAACTAAGTTTCCATAAATTGTAAAAAATACTCAAGAAAAAATATTGTCAAATTAAAAAGTTTAAAGAGTTTTCCTGAAAGTCCAAAAAAAACTATTTTCGTTTTGAACGACCTCTAAACTAAACTAACTAATGAATCGCACCGAAATTTTGCATATAAATTTAGCATTACATTAGCCAACATATTCTGAAGCATTCAGATATTTTAACACTTCCAAATCCATACATTTTTGGGCCACCTTAATATACAAATGCGCTGAACAGAAAAATTGAACCTGACTGTTACAATATGAGGGGAAATTTGAATTAAAAATAGAAAACTTAAGATGCGTTACTAAAGGTTATACAGGGGTATTGTTAATAGGCGGGGTTGCTATTAACAAAGTAAAATTATTCGAAATTATTAGGAAAATGTTGCGGGCGTCGACAATGTATGATAATAAAAGGGTTTTGGTAACAAGCGGGTTGTTATTATCCGGGGATTACTTACTGCGATGACGACATGTGCATATTACGTATAAGCCTTTTAATTTTAATTTTATCATAGGATCCCTACAACTTTAGCACACCCCCAACGAGGAATACATTAAACCCGTGTGCGTTCTCAATCTGCAAAACGACAATGCTTCTGTCATAAATCACCCTAATAAAGCAAGATATAGCGGATGAGAATGAGAGATTGAATAACACATGCAAACAAAAAATAAGAGAACCAATTTATTATGTGCACGAAGCACAAACATCCTGAATCTCAACTTAAGTATTCTTGGATCTAAGTTGGAATTGAATGCAGACCTATTACCTTATTTCGTTTGAAATTGAACTTGGATAGCATTGTTTGCCTGGTATATGCATCAGCACAGCACTCTCAACCTCATTCTATCGAACTACTAAACTTAGAAGAAGACTGTAAGTGCAGTATACAAGTAAATGATTGAAAAATTTGTCATTAAAAAAATTTTCGTGTAATAGTTTACAACAACTAGAGCCAACAGATAACTAGTTCAAACGAAACTTGGTCCACTTAATTCATCCTTTACGTTTCTGTGTTTTCCAATTCTTTCATTGTTTCCAATTTGATGCATTCAGTGTCCTAATTGCATGGTAAGCAAGTCCTTTCCAATAAAGTTCAGCGATAAAGCCCGGTCCGGAAATCTCATTCCATGTTATATGTGTTGTTTGCATGTAATTCAATGCCAGAAGATTCCATTCTCCTCTGACAAGGCCATTGGGTCCGACTGTGCATTAGAAGCTGGAATTACAGCGATAACTGGTGACCGAAAAACGTTTCATTAGCGAATTGAAACTGTATAAATTGTAATTGTTACGGATAATTACGTGCAAATAGCTAACGTTTGTCTTTTGTTAATTTGAGGATTACAGTTTGAATTTTAAAAGATTGAGACGAGGACTCGTAATTGAATCACAATTTTTGTCAGGTATATTCTGGATTGGAATAATTGCTTTATACACTGCGAGTTAATCCAAATTATTCCAAGTACAATAGTTTCATTGAAGAGTAATAGGATTTTGTAACTGAAAAATTAACTACTGGTAAAATACAATTTTATATTTACCCAGGTTAAGTCAATTACTAACTCTTGTTAAAAAATTAAATGAATGATAATCGAAGCAAGTAAGAAGATTAGATTTCAAAATTCTACGGAACTGTAAACAGGCAGCAAAATCAAATCTACACAAACGGTCTTACTTTGATTCTTTCGGAGATTATCGAAACACTCATCAATACCCCACTGATGAAATATCTAAAGACTAATCATCTTATTACCGATCGCCAAAATGGCTTTCGTGCTGGCCGTTCCACTGAAGATTAACTAACATTCCACACCGAGCGTTGATTGATTCCAACGATTCTCCATAATTTTGGTGAATCTGAAATCATCGCATTAGATATCTCAAAAGCTTTCGATAGAGTCTGGCATCCTTGTCTTTTTGTTATACTCCAGGTCTAGACCCTCTTTTCTTCAAATGGATTGGAAGTATTCTCTCCCGCCGTTCAATTCAAATCATATTGGACGGAGCTACTTCTGACCGTTTTATAATTCACGGCGTTCCGGCCACAAGGTTTTGTTCTCTCTCCTACTTCCTTCCTAATTTTTTTTAATGATCTGTTATCAATCACTTTTAATCCTGTTCATAGTTTTGTAAAATGCTCGCGAGTCTCGTCTTGGTAGTGCGGCGATTGAAATAAAATGTTGTCTTAATTTCAATCGAGACAACAGTTTCCAGTTTACGGGACATTGGATCACATCCTTAACACCTCTCCACGGTTGATCCAAAATAAAGTTTCTTTAAGAAGTGACGTAGTGACTTATGCTTGTTCGCAAAACTCTGCACAACAGCAACACCACATGCAAGAACTAACCACAATAACAGCAGACGCACCAGTACAATCTGCGTAGCCTAAATCGTATGCAACAACTTCAGTCAGTTACCCGGTGACCATGCTTAATGTAATTTGAAGCGAACGTTCGGGGTTAATCCAGAAAACCTACATAAAATGTCAGTACGCAACCGCGAAAGCCTTAGAAGTTAGATTTAAAGAAGACTTTGGAGAAAATTCGCTCGAAATCTATATTCGAATGCGGAAAGCGGTTAAAAAATTTCTACAAATCAGTTAATAACTCGCTCAAAGATAGTCAACATGTCTAATATATTTTGTTGTACTTGAATTTGAGTAAATATATCCTGCTGTTTACTGTGTCTTTTTTGCCAAATATGTGCAGTGTAAGTATTCGCATTTCTCCGGTAAGTCTGAACAAGTTGAGTTAGTACATACGTGGGGTGCCTGGTTTGCCTGGTTTGTCGACAGTTTGTGCTTTTAAAATAAACGATATCCTTAAAATTATCTCACTAGGAAACGTCTAAAAGGGTTAAAACGCATAATATTGTTGGCTGGGTTTTTGTCGTAATAATCTTATCATTGATCTTCGATTTTAAAATAAAGCGATACCTACTTTCAAAATACGAATTGATTCAATTCAGGCCAAATCAGAGATGAAATGGTCCTTTAACTATTGCAGCCGCATTTTCTTCTTTTCGAAAAACATTTGGATCAATAACTCTAACAGTACAAAAACTACACAGTAATTCTTTATGGTGCAATGTTCGCTCGACTGTTGACGAGAGTTAATAATTCCAAATTCGGCAATTCTGCTTATTAAAAAAACCAGCGATCCAAAAGTAAGGTTTATCGCGGAATTTCTGGTAAAATGAAGATAAGGCTAATCAGTAAACTCACGACGCATACGTATGACGATGATTAAGACAGAAACACATCCAATCAAGCCTCAGGCCTGGCCTCTCTCAGGCTTTCTCGCAGTTCGCCTCAAGGCTTGTCTCAGAGAATTGAATACAGAATAACACCACCGGGCTTGGTGCTGTCATTGTAATTTTGACAGTATTTGCGACAATTCCTTTACATTCTGGGCAGAAATGATTTATTATAGGTTTTAAATTTTGTTGTGTTATATACTGAAGGACATCGAAGTTTTAAACAATTTAGTAATAATAACAAAACTTTTCGAATTATTTCTAGTTCTAATAAACATTATAATGCTTGTGATGTGAAGATAAATAGACGAATATGGACCCGCGAAATTTACACAAGTAGAAAAATTCATGGTTTTTCAAATCAAACTTTTAAGATAATAAAAGAACGATACCATGAACAATTTTCCAATGCAACTAGGCTGACCCCGAATCAATTTGATGTGTTGCAGTGACCTTCTTCTAAATATGACTTTTCTATGAGTAGTAGCATTTTTACATTAATTGCTTTAATAGGCACTTGTCACACGGAGCCCCAATGCAGGTTTTGGCGCAGACCTTCAAAATGGGAGCGTCCGCGGTACGAGGAAACGTATATTAGACTTGCGAAATCTATGTTGGCGCTGTTTATGGAAAGCATGTAAACATCATTTGCCCACCACCAAACTCGGGATCCTCGTATTTCAGTTATAAATGACATCATAGTATGGTATTGTTAGCAGCATGCGATCACAACTATTGCTTCACAGCCGTATATATTGGAGCACTTGGCAGCCACAGTGACGGAGGCATATTCGCGTCAAGTCAAAAAGTCAAAGAACTCATTCCCTTGCCAGACAAACCGATCCCGAACAGCAATATAATGTTTTCACTCTTTTTCGTGCGTGATGCGGCGTTGCCATTAAGATGCAGCATAATGCGACCACATCCAGGAAGAGGTTCGTGTTTTCAAAAAAACTAAACAAGTAAAATTTAAACTCTATCAATTTTCCGCAACAATAACAGTAGAGGAGGAGTATTCAACAAGCGGCTGCCGAGAGCGAGAAGAACTATTGAGAATACATTTGGCATTCTCATAGCAGGATGGCGGATACTTACAACAACAATAAATGCACATCAGAAAAACTAGAAATAATTGTTATGGCGACAACTGTGTTGCATAATTTCTACAAGCTCACGTACCCGCAAGTTTATTACCCCGATTCGTTTGTTGACGTGGTGCTGAAATGATACCTGGAAGATGGCGTAAAGAAACTACCAGTCTTCAGTCTATTGCAAATACAATTGGCGGCAATTGTCCCCGCACTGCATTTAACTCTTAAGGTATAAAATAAAAGAGTACATCAATAACAATGTTATTTAAATTTATTTTTGTTTTGTGTAATATTTTGTATATTTCATTTTGATTTTATTTTTATTTTACATAATGTATTGTATATTTCTGAATTATAGATTATTCGCTTCTTCTTTAAACACCCGTGTTTCTCTTATAAAAACTTCAAGCAAAAGCTTGCTGGAGGTCCAATTCCTGACTCTCCGTACATTTGCCCTCAATGCATCTTGAAAGATTTTCGAAGAATAGCATCATCGGTGAGTTTGCTTTCTGTCCCACAAACTTCGTCCTAATCTCGCCTAGTAGGCTGCTGAAGGACTGCACAGCCTCTGAAAGAATTTCATTCTTCCCATCATCCAATTTAAGGCTTTTCCGCAGAGTAGGAGAAGGTGTTGCAGAACTGGCCCAATAACACAACGAGATTGTGCCTTGCCTTGGTGTAGCAGGAGTAAAAGCTGTTGCCATTTCCCCGTCTGACGATTTAGCTCACAGGGGCCGGATTCACTAACTGGGAGAGTTTGGGAGTTAGGGAGATGAGATTTTTCGCTTTCCCCGGTTGAAACTCCTTAACTCTCCATTCGAGATTCTTTAACATACTTGAGGAGTTATAAAAAATGTGAGAAGTATCGAAATATTGAAAGACGGATAACTCTGTGTGGGAGGGTCGTAGAGCATTGCGGTTTTTTCCTACGGATTTAGGGTCTAGAGTACAAAAATATAGGTGAACAATTTCTGACGGAGGGACTTTTGGGGATGGGGTCGTACACCCCCCCCCATTGGGGTTGTTCTAAATACGTTATGTTTTGTATCAAATTAAAGATGGAGAAACGGGAAATCCAGTGGAGTGGTTTTTTTATCATTTTAACTTCATTACTGACTTTTTACCGCCGAAAGACGGATTTTTTGCACGTGGGTCATATACACCCCAGTTCCTATATTTTGTACATATTTACTCCGTTCTTTATTTCACATCCATTAGAATTCTTTTGTGAACATTTTTCTCATGGAAAGTGAATTTCCACGACTTACCAGTTCTTCATAATGATGAGTTGAGTTTTTGTACATGGAATCGGCCATTTTTTCATCTTAAGAAGGATTGATTCACTTCTTTTGCAGTTATCTCCAAAACTATTTACCGGAGTCAAAAACTAATTACATATCTAATTATGGGAACAAATTTAGATGCGATTTCATACTACATACAAGCTTTAACGTGCATATTTAAAAATTTTATAGTATCTCTTCTGTACTCGAAGACGACCAAATTGGCCATATTCGCGTGAATTACAATTTTTATCGGGTACGTTGAGACACAAAAATCCTTATTTCTCTGTAGGTATTGCAAGGATTTCCATAATTCGTTTTTGTAAACATAGCCAGGATATGCAGTGAATCCATAAATCAATTTAAAAATCCTGGGGACATTGGTACCTGCACAAAGGACAATAAAAGCAACATATTTTTCTTACTTCTCCACAACTAACACAGCCGAGAGTTTTGCCGAATTGAATAGAGAGTTTGGTAAATCTCTATACAAATTTCACGAGTTACAGAATTCCAAGCGGAGAGTTAAGTGACAAAAGAACTCTCATCTCCACAACTCTCCGAGATAGTGAATCCGGCCCCAGGTCGCAGTCCGCATAACAACCCTTACTGGCCATACTATCTTTCGGTGAATTTTCAACCTCTTTTTGATATTACTTACAGTTCTGTGAAAAGATTTTATCATATATTTTATCATATACTATGTATACCACAATTAAAAAATAATGCAAATATCTACTTTCTTACTCCGAACTTATCCCTTAGAAAGAGCAGTGAGTTAGCGTAAGGTCGGTTTCCCCCGATCCACTGCCAGACGCTTTATACGTATTAAACTCCTAACTGGCTCGTTCACGTAGCGATTTCCTGCGTTGATGACATCTTTGTGCTATATAGCTTTCCAAAAAATTATTATTAAATTAACTTAATTTGCATAAAAACTTTTACTTCATTCGCCAAAAATTCCAGCAATCTCCTCGCAATACTTCTCCCTGATCCTTATATTTTCATAATTGGGGTGCTCTAAGTCATAAATTGGAGGTCCACTCCGCACATCCTCGATCAACTTCCCTTCCATTTTTAATAATTATATTAAATATTTAAATATAATAAATTTCAAATTTTAATCAACTTTTAAATGCTAAATATCTCGTTTGACAGAACGAAATTAAAAACAAACACATGTTGACAGCAGCAGGCCTGAGAGAGAAAAATGTCCAACATTGAGCAAAGCGAGCCTTGCGGCTAGCTGCTAGGCTTGGTTTTGTATTGCCTCATTTAAAAAGCCCGTGTTGGAAATTTTGACAGCACCTCAAGGAAGCCTCGAGGCCTGGATCTGTTACTGCCTTTAGACTTCAATTGTTGCGATAACTGGATCTTGTTAGGAGGAAGACTTAATTCTTTATGCGATTTCGTCATATAGAAATCTGAGTAATGTTTTGTTCTTGAGTACGTCGTGGAATCAGTGCAGTAGGCTTGATACAAAAATTTAGGATTTATATTTTAATCATTATTGCAGCTTTGTAGCCTGTTTTATAATCCATTGAAATTTTGATATATGGGGTTTGAGTACTCTAAATGAGAGCAATTTTATTTCTTACCCAGCGCGAATTAACGGAACAACAATGACATCCATTAAGTTGATTCGAAAATATTTTTAGAAGCCAACTGAATCACTAATCGCAAGAACACCAAATTCACCAGCGTAGAATACAAGATAATGTAACTAACTGATTCGCACATTATAATTAATTATTTCAAATCGAAGCTAGAGTGAAACAACATCAGCACAAACAGCTAATAAGGGCTCCACTTAACGTTATACAAAAGCTAAAGCTTCCTGCAGGATACACATTTCTCAACTGGATTTTAGTAAGGTATCTCTATTTTGCACTGTAGGGGTCACTAATATTCGCCCAGAAAATTTTGACAATAAATAACAATGTTAATTGGGATAATGGAGGATTCACCCGAAAACTGAAAATATTAGGCTACCCACCAAGGTATGCAGAAGACTGTTGGTTTTTGTTATATACCGGAAGAATATCTAATCCTCGTGCAAATGTTGATGTTTTCCTTAATTAAAAAGTGGATGTTTCTTTTTTTAACGCTCCGGAGTTTAACAAAACTGAAATCAGCCATATTACCAAGTTACCAAGTCGATGGTACAAATTAAAGCAATCATCTTGCCTTGTTGACTCTCGCATCTGTACTTTCATTGACAAAATATAATGGTACAAAAAAAAACGGTTCATGACCACCATAAATTATTCAAGAATCCGTTTGTGTTTACTCAACGACATTTTGAAATGTAATTTGAAGTCTTACAGAACCCATTTCATTTAGTATGACAACTCCAAGTCTACGAGAGAGAATTTAGCAAATTTCAGAGATTGGATGGAATGTCGGATTTACAGCAACTTTCTTCGGATATATTTTGGAACTTTAACCAGCTATTACATAGTATGAATGGCCGAGATATTTATGTCTAGACATGACTAAATTATTTGTTCGATTCTTGATTCTTGACAATACTTGCTGGGTGATTGCAGAAAGAGAACTAGATGAGGATATTCCCCTCCCTTAAGAGCTACCAAAATTCATCACAAATGAAAGAAAACTATAAATTATGAATACTTACAGTTCTTGAAGATGCGATAACTTATCCAACTCGTTATCAGCACCTTCAAAGACGGCGAAATGTGTTTTTTCCTATTGTAAATTCAGACATTTTAAACGAGTATGAATTAGTTACAAATAGCACATCAGAAAATATCATTCGAACATTTGAATTTGGAAGTGTTATAATTAAGTTTGGCAAAATCATCATTGTATGACGTATTTTGTATAGATAAGATGAAGAATCAAGTTTAAAATGAAGAGTAATGGCAAAAACTGAATGAGACTGTTCGCTAAATCAAAACGATCGAAGCATCTCTTTACCATAGCGCCATCAAACTCAGCGAAGGACACTAAGTCCAACCGCTTATCGAACCCCATTTTTAATGAAGGCTAACTACGTAACCTGGGAGACATAACTTAATTCACAAAAACAAAGACACATTAGGTGGAACCATGATAAACAGAAAACAAGGTATGCTCGACGTTATATCGTGCGACATCATGACGTCACGATTACGTAGCCATTTAGTGGCATAGAATGTTTAAATAAAGCGAACTTAACAAGTAGGTATGTAGTTCTCTTCAATCGACAAAACATGATAGATATTCTGCTCACTATATAGAGAGTAAGACGAGTACTATGAACAGGATGTGATCTAGTGTCTATTTCGGGATATAACGTGAACAGGAGAGCTGTTTATTAAAGGTTGAATGAAATCCATACTTGAACGAATTATCTGAGTTGATTTATGACGGTGTAGAAATGCAGAAACCCTTCTATCAATTTTCGTAATACTATAAGTCTTAACGATAGCCCAATGTTAGTCAGAATCTGCTCTTTTCTCATCGAGGGATTCTGATTAAAAGTCGAACGATTCCTTACCTGATTGATAGAACTCACACAACAACTATGGACTCTGGCAAATTGAAATTTAGATGACATGCTGTCAAAATATTTGCAAATAGATTGGCATTTTCATCATATTCAGCTATCTTCCCTCTCAGCGAGATGAAATAGTGAGGTGGGTAATAGCAAGTACTTCAAGCGACATCAATTGTACTCAAAGATGTGCGTGTATATTCACAGATTCCAAAAGAATTATTCTTATTCTTTGGATAATAAATAAACAGGCCACGTTCGAGTCGGACTAGCACTCGAAGTGCTCCGTACCATCGTGCAAGATTTAACACTATGTCTACGCCAAAAAACACGTTTCTTGTATGGGGCCCCCTTTAATTTTTAATTTTATTTCATTTTTATTATTTGTTCTTATAGCGGCAATAGAAATATACACTCTGTGAAAATTTCAACTGTCTACCTATTACGGTTAATGAGATACAGCCCGGTGACGGACGGACGGACATCAGAGGCTTAGTAATAGGCTTCCCGTTTTTACCCTTTGGGTACGGAACCCCTAAAACCACATAATGTTAAATTTTGTACGATGGTACGGAACCCTTCGTGCGCGAGTCCGACTCTCACTTGGGCGCTTTTTTTATACAAGATTATCTTGAAAAGTTGCATATATTTCCCAGTCACTAACATTTTTCGCAATTGTGTCGTAAATTACTCGCTAGAAGTGGTGAAAGCTGTAAATGTGTAGAAATTACCATTTTAATGAATCTCATTAATCACTAGAAAAAATTAATGAGCTTTCTACACACAATGTCATTCAGGCATACGATATCATTTCCCATTATGACTAAAATTGTGAGCTCAAGTTTTGAAAAATCTTAAGGATTTGAAGTCACTGAAGGAAAAAAATTTTGTTTAAGGACAATAATATGTGAAAAATTAAAAACTTAATATCTCGTGATACGATGCCAGATGTTACGTTGATAAGCCTATTAGTACAATTACAATTGGATTTCATGGATCAATACTTCGAATTCAATAAAATTAGGTATTTTAAAAATGTTAAATACAGCGGATTTGAGAAATATTTAGAAGCATTCCCAAACTGTGAATGTGTATGGCTGCGTTTGTTGCCAATATTAATATACATACTTGTTTGCCTGGCACAAAAATGTTACATTTTGGGTGGTGTACATCGAAAAGGGCTTAGGAAGAAATGAAAATCGTGCGCCTGCTAAAAATTAATATTAGACTGTGATTAGAAGGGAATGCCTTGCATCGCATCAAAAATTTATTTAATTTTAACTTACTTAACTTTTAGAAGTGTGATAAATTCAGTGAACAAGCCCAAGGTCGGAAAACTTGGATTTTTCATCGGAGCCTGGAACTAAATAACATACACATCAAAATCATTTCTACCCCACTTTTTGTAACGTAAGAACTGACTGAACTATAATACGAAGCGCTACTCTTCTTCTTTTTCTTCTTTCAGCCCACTGAGGGCTTAAACAGATTAAATTCATTTGAATTAATCAGATTTTTTATATTTTTTCCTATTCTTCCTATTTTTTTTCTTCTTTTTTCTATTTTTTTATTTTTTATTTTTGCGAATTACCTAGTTTTTTTTATTTTGGACCTTAAATCAATTGGATCTTTTCAGCTAGCTTTATTCCCAGCTTTCTTCGAAAGCCAATTGAAAATATCAAATTGAACACAAATGACGTTTTTGACATTTTCAACTTTAACTTGTTTATGGTGAGAACTTTTTTTCGTAAGTGACAATAAGGAAAGCCCGGTTTTTCAAAAATACTTTTATGGAGTACCTCTAATTTAAAATTTACTATATTGTCAAATCACAAAAAGAAAATTGAAAAATATTGTGTAAGTAACAGAGGGTAGCAAATTTATAAACTAACAAGTAAAAAAGCTAGAATTGGTCTAAGACCAATTTTTATGATACCCCTAGATGAATGTTCGTTTGTAATTTCGTATGGTCACCCATGTGCGCAAGTTCATTTCTGAAGTGGTTTTTCGCATATATCTCTAGAACGGTTCGTCGGACAGCAAAAATGATTAAAACAAATTTCATAGGATTTCATATTTGGAAAAACTTTTCAGTACAATAAAAACGTCTAGGGCTGATCGTTGTCACAGTATATGTAAGAAACCAAAATGTTTGCAACACCAAGAAGCGGTTACCACACTTACTCAATTTTCAAACTTTATGTACCAAATTTCAGCTCTCTACGTCGATGAGCTCTCGTACAGTGTCCAAAAATTGTTTTTTTTTTTAATATTATTAAGCGAAGCTTAGGGGATACAATATGAAGCAAAGCACGGCATGGCAGGTAGGAGATAGGTAAATAATTAGTGGCGGAGGTTCCGTTGTATGGCGCCCTTAAACTTCCGCTGATCGTATGCCAGAGGAAAAGCACAATATGGTAAACAGTTCCACATTGGCACTGTTCGGAATAAAAAACCATTACGGAATTTTATTGTATGGCTGAAAATAATTTGAAGGGAATAAGTATATCGCGGTTTGCAGCGCGAATATTCCGTGCAGGAATCAATCTACAAGGGATCACACTAGATATTTCCACCATGTATGTAGTGATAAAGGAGCGAAAGGCATCCAACATTGGTCGATATGACAAGTTATTGCAACATCGCCAATGAGCTTGAAATATATAGTGAAATTTTTGTATGGCAACCCTACGAAGGAGTTGCCCGATCTGGCCCATTTTCGAACATAAATTTACTTTTTTGAAAATGTCTGCGCAAAAATTTCAGCCCTCTAAGTGAACGCGTTTTAAGGTTATCGTGCGGGTGGACAGACGTTCTAAAATCGAAATAACTTTTAATTCATTGCAATTTGCTCTACCATCATTATTTCTAGGTGTTACAAATGGAATGACAAACTTAGTATGCCCTTTAGATCTCATCCAATGTATAACAACGTTGTTAAAAACAACAGTGAAACACTACACCGTTATTTGGCAGTTTGTAAAAAGACCGTGCTTGGTTATTGAAAAATGTAAACATTTCTCCTTCCGGAAAAAAACAAATACCTATATATCTCTTTGTCACACACATGCTCAATTTCGTTAGATTCTACATGCAATTCTGTCTTTCAAAATTTGCATTCATTTTTCATTTTATTCTTTTTTCAAATGACGCCTACCCTGAAGGGTAATATCTTTCTATTGAAGATATTTCTCTTGTTAGTATATGCTCGCCGCTTTTGACAACTAGCTGATCGAACAAATACAGCAACTTTGAGCTCATTTCTTTAGGATGCTACGATATTTTAATGCTGGCCAGAGCTCATATATGTACCTTGAAAAATGTCTTTTCTTTAGCTATTATTTTTCATTGCTTGCAATTTAATTTAATATATATAAGGCATCTCCTTACCGAAGATAAATCAATGGCGCAGCCCTAAATCGTGTTATTGTTTCCAGTATCATTGTGGTGATTAATATTTGACCCCTCCATCGCTGAACGTTACATTTCCTCCTAAATAGACTTATTGGTTTTATGTTTTACTTCCTGCGTACAAGAAATTCTCTTGTGCCATTATTTTAAAAACAACCTAATTAATTTCCATCAATAACATTTTAATAATAGGTCAAGAATACTTCACTTAAAGGGTGCCGTTATGATACTGATTTGATGTTTCTTAATGCTTTGATAATGACATATTAAGAATATTTCCACAGCAATAGGGAGACATAACGATTTAAATAAAGAATTTTTTTCAAACCTAACATCTTTAAAACCGTGCATCGTAGAAGTTTACACAAAATGCCATTTCGTACCCAATTTTTTCAGCTTTCCTGGGTTTTAGTCTTTTGATTAGATAATATCACAAATAAGTAAATATACAGATAAAGAATCGAATAGATAGGAAAATTGAAAACCAGAAGTCAGGTAAATGTTACAAGGCAATTATTTGTAACGTCTCGCTGGAATATAACATCGACGATGTCTGGTCCTGATGTAGGAGAAGGCCTAAATTCTTCCTTAGTAATTTACTAGAAATTAACTGGAACTTTGTTCCTTAGAAATTTTATGCATTGTTGGAGGCTGACAACTGCAGATTAAATGAATGCATATTGGCAATTCGAAGCCGACAAAGATACAAACGAAAGTATTGTATTCTGAAAATAACTCCAATCGGTCACCAAAGTGAATAAAAATTCTGCCAAAATCTTTTCTGTATATTTCTAAAAAAAAAAAATTATTTTACGTGTCAATGCTCATAACTATTGTTGTCGTCCTCCAAAAACCCGTAAAATTCTAAGAAAAAATTTCCAGTAAATTTTCAAGCAAAAATTTCAAGTAAATTTCTAAGAAAAATTGAGGGCTTCCCCATACCATGTCGAGACATCGTTGATTTAATATTGGAACGAGGCATTGCATTGCTCTGGTAAAAGATAGAAACTCTGTGCCTGAACATTGGGAACATTTTCTGTTGTAACGGAGTTTCGGTGGGATCGCTGCGGATAGCTCGTCGGACCAGGGTTTCTTAAAAATGAAAGTCCTTCGGTTACAATATAAATAAAAATAATTCTTTATTTAACAAAATAGCCTATCAGTTACACAGCTAACTTAAACTCGTTCTATTTATCACCTATACTAGAGACTATATAGTGGTAAGGGGAACTTCACTTTGCTTACCACTATGTTAATAATTCTGAACTTAATACTAAAGAGACTAGTTCTTACAAATTCAATATATATCCTAGATCTATGTATCCTATACTGAAAACTAGGTAGTGGTAAGGGGAACTTCACACGGCTTACCACTATGCTAATAATTCTGAATTCCACACTATAGTAACCTGAGAGGGAGACGGTGACGTATCAAGAGAATATTTGATGATGACGGATGGTACGGGGAGTAATCACACGACGTACCAAGAAAGTGCTAAGGCGGGATAGTTCACGCTAACCTTAACACAAGAGATGAGGACGGATCTTACGGGGAATAATCACACGACGTACCAAGGGAATGTTAAAGAAATGCACGGGGATTATTCACGCGGCGTGCAAGAGTTTACTAGTGAGGGAATTTCGCGCTCCACTAGTCACCCAGTAAAATGTCTGATCACCTAACTCGTCGAGCTCGCTGACCAGTCTGATATCTGTGGGCGAATGGCGCGCTTTATATAGCCGGGGTCACAGCTTCTCAGTGGCTGAGTGCCTGATGCTTCTACTGACGTAAGTATAAAAGAGCTTGTAAGCTCTTTTGAAAAGCTTTTCTTGTACTTGACTAATACATGTGCTGGCGTGCTGATTATGCAGCCTGTGACTATGGCAGCTTGTTTGCATGCCTCAGTGGCGTGGTTACTTGAACTTAAGTTCAAGTTTTAATTAAATAGCCCAGTGGCGCGCAAAAATAATTTAATTCGGTTTTAAATTTGTAACTTCGTTACATCCCCCTCTTTCTTCAAAGTGAAAAGAGTCATAGATTTTATACCAATAAAAGCGAGGAGTAGAAAAATCTTTCCTTGTCGGACTTTATTTACAAAGTCAACCAATTCATCCCTTTAGAAAACTCAGTCAGACAGGCTCTGGAGTTCACTTTAACACATAAAAAAACTAGTTCATGATAAGTATAAATTCCAAAAAAAATGTCACACATACTCCCCTTCAGGGACTTCTTACTGATTAAACAACAAAAGACATTTGGCACACAAACTCTAATTTCTTTAATGTTTACTAAATGAATTTCGGTTTCACAATTCAGGCAACTTAACTTTCAGTAGGTCTTATAGGCTAAGTTTATATAAAATTAAAAAAATATAACAAAACAAAAAAATACTTCATGGTGCTGGACTCTGGTTCTGGGTATCTGGATTTAAGCATCTTGTACAGGTCCTCGCCATCGGAGGATCCACTTCCCGACCGCTAGATGTCGGGCCCGGATGGTACCAAAAGGAGTCATCACTCGGCACTCCTGTCCCTTGGGTTGGAGCAGCTGGAGCAGTCGACTGGCTGCTGCGCAAACCTTCTCTGGATATTTGATAGTGTGGGTTTCTGGGGCTTTCGTCTCACTTAGGTTCTTCCGGCGTCGTGGAATTTTCCATGTACTGGTGGATACAGCGTGGGTTTTGGTTTGAGTAGTAACACAGACCAGCTGGTTCGGTGGACAGGTCAAATCAATTACTGGCTCAGTCACGTGGGGTTGTTCTGACGGACGACTGCTGGCAACCGTCTTACTGGTTGTGGGCCCTTTTGGGTGGTTCGCATCGGATTTCTTCGGGTTTTGTGCCTCGACCTGTGTGTCCCGAGTTGGCTGGGACTGCGTAGGCTTAATCGTCCTTCTAGGGTTTGGACGTGTCGGAGGAGCTGGGGCTTCTTCTTGACTGATCAAGATGATGAACTTCGGTTGCGTAACCTGGGCGGTGGTGTTCGTCCTCGGTATAGTCTTCAACGGCGGTGTTGGTCTTCTAGTATCCGCAGGTGGCTTCACTGGCATGTTCATGGATTTCGGAGCTGCCTCGTTTTCCGTGGTCGGTGGAATTTCCTCGGGTAGTCGGCTTACAGCACATTTGGTCGGTGCACAAGTAATCGTCTTCTTCGCCATGTTGTCGGCCTTCTCCGATGGTGCCTCCAAGGATGGCGTCGATTCCTGGATGTGGGTTTGATTGGCGTCGAACTTCTTTGGTGATGTCTCTAAAGATGGCATCGATTTTGGGCTGTTGACGGATGAACTCACTGATGGTGTGATTTCCCTGGGTAGATCTGGTGCTGGCCGTACGATCAGGGCAAACGTTACCCTTTTCTTATTGGGCCAGCTTGTTGGGTCTCTTGGCAGCGTCCTAATTGCTGCCATAGATGTTACCTTTGCGGGTTGTGTCGGTTTCCTGATAGTAGGACCACTCATTGTACTGGTTGTGGGTTGACTGGTCTCGGAAACAGTTGTACTTGAAATGACTTCTCCCTTTGCAGTGCTCAGCCTTTTATACACTGGCTGAACTGTGTCGTCGCGGTGGTAATACGCTTTCATTACGTGTACTTTTCTGGTCATACGGACTCGCTCGTCGGTGATTTCCACAATTACAGGGGAGATAATTTTTGTAACGGTAAAAAAGCCTTCGTATTTGGCTCCTAACTTAGCGGAGTAGTGCTTTGTGGCAGAAGAGAGTCGTTGCTCCTTCCGTAACACAGAGTCTCCAAGGTTGGGACACCGGGGTCTCCGTCTCAGGTTATAGTGATGTCTCTATTTTGTAAATGCTTTCCCTAAATTAATCCGAACCATTTCAAAGGTCTCTCTGAGTTTTTGACACTGCTGTTGGGCCAAGGAATATTGATATGATGCTGGCCCGCCTCTTTCTTGGTATAAAGATTTGGGGAGAGTTGGTTCTCTTCCAATGTTCAGAAAAGCAGGCGATAACCAGTAGTATAGCTCTGGTTTGTGTTGTATGCTAACATTAACTCTGGTGCGTATTGATCCCAGTTCCGTTGATCTTTGTCTACGTATTGGGTTCGCCTGAGGAGTATACGGAAGGGTTAGTCGATGATGTATGCCGAGTTCACCTAGAAATTGTCGGAATTGCGAGCTAATATATTGTCGGCCATTGTCGGAAATTAATATTCGGGGGCATCTAAAGGGAGAAAAGATTCGTTTTCTGAATGCTCGGATTAAAGCCGGGGTGGTAGCATCTCGGAGTGGTACAAACTCCGCCATTAAATGACAGTGTTGCCTTTGCTGGACCTGGGTAATGGACCGATGAAGTCGGCACTAACAACTTCCCATGGTTCGGACGTTTCGGTCATATACATTTCCCCTGCCGTTTTCTGCTGAAGAGCTTTGTGTCGAAGACACGAGTCAAACTAGCGGACGTATTTGGCTATATCTCGCAACATGCCGGGCCAATAATAATTTTAGCAATACGCCAGGTTGTTTTAGATATTTCACCCTGCCCTGCGGTAGCATCGTCGTGGTTCTCTTTTAAGACTCTCTGTCGAAGGGGGCCGGGTACACACAGTTTCCATGGTGTGGTAACTTCGTCGTCGGTGTGGTTATAAGCACTATATGTATATGTGTCGGTATATGTTCCCATCTTGGAGCCTGAAATCGGGGAGTGCAGAGGAGTTCTCCTGCACGGAGCAGAGCGTAGCTTCCGCTCATACTATGTGCATTTCGGGGTATCGGGGGCTATGTTGCTATATCGGGTATGGGCAGCCGGGAGAGAGCATCAGCTACGACGTTCAGCTTTCCTTTACGGTAGCGGATTTCATAGTCATACTGCTGTAACTCAAGAGCCCAGCGAGTGAATCTGCCAGACGGACTCTCTATAGAGTTGAGCGATTTGAGTGACTGGTGATCGGTTATGATAGTAAAATGATACCCTTCCAGGTAGGGTCTAATTTTCCTGATACCCCATAGGATGGCGAGATATTTTTTCTCTGTTACAGAGTATCCCTTTTCGGTTTCATTCATCGTGCGGCTAGCATAAGCAATGACACCTTCTCTGCCTTCTATTTCCTGGTAGAGTACAGCGCCCAGTCCATCTTGGCTAGCGTCGGTTTGTAGCACAAATGCTTGTGTGAAGGAGGAATTCACACTTCTCCGGATTTATTTTTAAGTTCGCCTGTAGGAGTCGGTCAGTGTTCGACCAACCTAAAAAGAAAGGAAAAATTAGATTTAAAATAAATTAAAAAATCTTACCAGCATCTGGGAAAACACAGATGCAAAAGTCCCACGACGACCTGAAAATAAAAAAATGAATTAATTAGTGAATTTACAGAACTAAATATAGAAAGAAACGTAAATAAACAGTAAAACACCAACAATTGTGTTTATATAGCACCATGTAGACACTATACAAACTCAACGAACTTTATGTTAGACAACATAAAATTAAACAAATAACAATGTATACAGGACGTATACATAATTGAATTACCTTTTACAATTAAAGCATAGATATCTTAGGTGAAATTTGCAAATAGATTCACCTTGACAGATATCTATGCCAGTCGGAAAAGTAAGACAGAAAACATATAATTAATGCATCAAACGAATAAATTTATGCACTTACCTGTAGTAAACTGTGTAATTCCCGTGATGAACAACTGGGATACACACAAACACTGAATTTATCACTTAATTTTATCAAAAAACAAAACTCGCGCGCGGCTGACATTTCGCATAATAATAAACACGTCAAACTCCATACTTTCGCGATGTTTGACATATCACCCCGGGGTGAAAAGAGACGCAGAATCTAATGGGCGCGTTCGCGTCGCGTAATTTTTCACGGTTTACGGAATATTCGCGAATTTTCGAATTTCCCTTTGCACCAATAAGTGCGAAAGAGACACAAAGGTGTGAAAGGGACACGAATAAAGATGAACGAAAATGAATTATGAGAGGAATTTTGTAAATCGAACTAAAAGATGGCGTATCGATAAGTTATAGCACAGATTCGGAAAACTTATCATAATTACGTGAAATTAAAAGGGATTTCTATGGGAAAGATGTCAAAAAATGCAATTTGTAATTTGACATCAAATGACTACAACAAATTTACACATTATAGTCAAAGTAAGCCTAAAATTCGCATAATTCATTTTAATGGATATGAAATCGGAACGAAATTCTCTATAAAAAGGGGGTTCATTCTTCATTCTGCCTTCTTATTTTCAAAGTTGTCAAAGTGCGAGCATATGCAATAGCATTCCTCCCACAATTTGCAAATAGTTAAAACATCAAATAGTTCAAATCGTCATTAGGAAAGGGAAATAGAAAGTTCAGCAACAATTAGTAATTTTTTTCAACAATCGAAGTGTCAAAGTTTATTCAAGGAAAAGCAGCAGCAGCAAGAGTTCAAGTGAATTTATTGGTTAAATTTAATAGTGACAAATTTAAATTAAATTAAAGGTAAATTTGCATATTAGTTATTATTTTCAATTTGAGTTAAGGTTCATTGTGTTTGCATGCCAGGTGTTGGTTATACACACATGTATGAATTTAACAAGAACGATTGAAATTTTTATTCTTCATCTTGTCCTTTCAGCCATTTTAACTAATTCACTCAAAGTAAATCGACATTTCTAACAATTATTTATCGTGTGAAACATATGCCATTTGGTCAGTTTTTGCACAACATAATAATTCAGAAATTGGATCTACCTTGAGTTCTAATAATTATTTCTTTCAGCTAATAGTAAATTAGTTAAGAATCATTAAAGAAAATTTATTTAGATATGCAATTGTGAAGTAGCATAAGTTTTTTTTTTGAATTATTATTATTGAAAGGAAAGAGATAGATTCGAGTAAAAAATATAATTTCTTTGTACATTTGAATTTTCGTTAATGACTAAATACATAGAACATACAGTGAATCAGTGAAATTTAAGTGAAGTTTCCAAGCTTGTACGTCTAAGTTGAGGGAAGTAATATGTCATATTGATAGAATCTTGCACGTAATTAATTTTTCATAAACTTAACATTTGTTTTAGTTATTAATATTATTTGTGGCAATAAACAATTAATTGAATAATAGAGTGACAAATTATCCTTTTATTTAACCGCTACACTCCACCGGAATATTTTCTTTCAGCATACGTGGATTCTCGTTTACAATTGCAGTTTTCTTTCGAAAGTCAATTATAGGAATTGACAGATTTCATTAAACTGTATTTTGTGAACGCAGTCTATTTGTATTTGTCAATCAGTCGAATTGACATCAGCTGTGGGAAAACATTTTGGTGGTTCCATCCAGGAGTCGCTCTACTCACTTAATTGTTGAGCTACGTTTATACGCGAGAACGTCAGATTTCGGTAGTCTACGTTTATAAGCAAGAAATTTCAATTAATTTAGTTCATTGATTCACACATAGATAGCGTAGCAAAATAAGATTTATTTTCATTTCTTTACTCGAATTTGATTTCAATCAATAATGACAGACGTAAAGGGGTTGTTAAATAAGGAACGGGCAATAAGAAATCGCCTGATTAAATCTATCGAGAATGGCAAACAAGCAATATCAGAGATCCGATCAAAGGGTTTCTACGAAGCAAAGCTCTCAGAGATAAGGAGAACATGGCTCGAGTATGAGCAGATTGACCAATTGATCAACGAATTTATCCTCGCAACCCCACCAGAAAGCACGCTGAAATATATTTCCGATGACACCTTTAGTATATTAGAGACAACTTATTGCAATTATATAGGTACATTATATGATGCAATTAATCCTACAAAAGAGCTGACAGATTCCACACTCTTGTTAACACAACAAACACGTGTGGAACAACAACAAAACATTCTTCCTAAGATCACATTGCCAAAATATAATGGTGATTATGATGGCTGGCGTTCTTTTCATGATCTTTACGTCGCTGTAGTACACAATAATACAAGTTTGAAAGACGTTCAAAAACTGTATTATTTGAAAGGTTCTTTAATAGGAGATGCGGAAAAACTACTACGACATACTCCTATAACAAATGAGGACTACTTACCTGCCTGGAACAAACTAAAGGCAAGGTACGAAAACAAAAAGATATTGGTCAATCATCAACTAAAGATACTGACAAGTCAGTCGAAATTAAACACAGAGACTACAGCTGGTTTAAAGGCCTTAATCGACACTACAGAGGAATGCCTGCAACAACTAAAGAGCCTACAAGTAGACATATCAACATGGGATGTGCTACTTATTTATTTAATAGTTCAGAAGCTTCCCTTCATAACATTGAGACTTTGGGAAGAACATCAGGGAGCATCACAAGAACTTCCTAAATACAGACAGTTCAGCTCGTTCTTAGACAATCGTTTGAAAATATTAGAAGCACTTACGGATACTCTGGCGCCCAGAACAAGTCATGCCAAGAGTGGATCCAAACCAACTACGACCAAGACATACCATGTAGTTGAATCAACAAAGCCATTATACGTAGTGAACATGAAATGTTCAGCGTGTAATGACAAGCATCTTCTTCAAAACTGCAAGAAGTATCAGAAAATGGACATCAAAAGTAGAAAGTGGTTCATCAAGTCAAATGGCCACTGCTATAATTGTTTATCTAAGAAACATTCAGTTAAAGAATGCAACAGTCGTCATCGATGTCTTAAGTGCAAACAAAGACATCACACGACAATTCATGAGGATGTAACTGCAAACAGGTTACACCAAGACGTAACTGCAAACAGGTTACATACGAAGGATGGAGATGCAAAAAATCTTCATTCTAGATCAGTTGAAAGCGAAGACAAGGTAAATCGAGTTCAACAAAACAACAGCGATAGTAATGATTGCATACAAGGAAAGTCATGCAACAGACACGGCACTGGAGGCTCACAAATCACTCAGACCTATATGAATAGGGAGCGATCGTCAGCATTACTATCCACAGCGTTGGTGAAGGCTCAAGGAGCAAATGGAAAACCACTGATATTGCGATGTTTAATTGATCCAGGATCAGAGTGTTCATTCATAACACAATCTGCATCCCATAGGTTACAAGCTAAGTGTAAGGAAACATTAGTAGTTGTAACAGGGTTGAACAAAAGCCCAATGAGTAACGTGAACAAGCAAACGAAGCTTAAGTTACAATCTTGCGGATCAAATGAGACAGCAATAGAAGAAAACTTCCTGATCATCAACAAAGTCACTGATAGTTTACCAACAACACCAATCACAAAGGAAAGCTATCAACACTTAGACAACTTAGAGCTAGCAGATCCCACTTACTGGAAGCCTGGAAAAATAGACGCTTTATTAGGTGCCAAGGTTTATGCTAGAATCGTACAAGAAGGTATTGTACGTAGTTCAAACAAAGGTCCAACAGCAATCAATACAATGTTTGGTTGGATACTAATTGGAACAACTGAAGATGTAATAAATGAGGATTCAGTACAGACATTCATGGCTACTACAGATAATATAGATACACGACTTCGGCAGTTTTGGGAAATAGAAGAAGTTTCTTCAAAGCTAATTCTATCACAAGAAGAAACACTGTGTCAAGACATCTTCCAAGACACATTCGCACGTCTAGAATCAGGAAGATATCAGGTCAAATTACCTTTCATAAATAACATGACGCCAAGATTAGGTAATTCTAGACATCAAGCAATTCAGCGTTTTGAACATTTGCAAAGGCAATTTTTAAGAAAACCTGAATTCAAACTGGAATATGAAAGGTGTTTAGATGAGTACATCGAACTAGGTCACATGGAACCAGTAAACCCGCCTTGTAATGATGAGCAACATTATTATATCCCACATCATGCTGTGTTTAAAGACAGCTCAACCACGAAGTTACGTGTTGTGTTTGATGCATCGGCTAAAACAACAAATGGTAGGTCTCTTAACCAACATCTGTTAAAGGGACCTACACTGCAGCCAACATTATACAACACATTACTCACCTGGAGAAAGTTTAAGGTTGTCATGAATGCAGATATTGAGAAAATGTATCGCATGATAGAAATGCATCCTGACCATCGAACTTTCCAAAGAATAGTATGGCGGAATCCCACAACAGGTGTAATACAGGATTATCAACTGAAAACTGTGACATTTGGTACAACATCAGCTCCTTATTTGGCAATTAGGACACTGCAACAACTTGCTATAGACGAAAAAGATAAGTGGCCTTTAGCAGCAGAAGCAGTCTATACGAATTTTTATGTAGACGATCTTTTATCTGGCGCTGATGACTTGTCGAAGGCAAAGGAATTGCAGCAACAACTGATCCAAATGATGACATCAGCTGGTTTCAAGCTAAGGAAATGGGCCAGTAATGTTTGCGAAATACTACAAGATCTGCCTGCAGATCACATTGAGTTAAAAAACTCATTGATATTTTCGAACACCGAATCCATTAAAACACTAGGAATCAAATGGTTTCCCAAGGAAGATTATTTTACTTTTATAATCAAACCATTCACAAAACCTTTAGCATTTACCAAACGGATCATCTTGTCGCAGATCGCATCATTATACGATCCTATAGGTTGGCTGGCTCCAATCATAATAGAAGCAAAGATCATAATGCAAGGTCTTTGGATAACAGGTTCATCATGGGATGAACCAGTCTCAGAAAATATCCAGAAATCCTGGACAAAGTTCACAGAAAACTTGCAAGTGTTAGAACAATTACGAATTCCAAGGTGGATTCAATATTCTACAGGGCTACGTATGCAACTGCATGGATTCTGTGATGCATCATCCAAAGCTTATGCAGCAGCAATCTACCTAAGGGTAGAGCACTTCAATGGCGAGATTACTTCGCATCTGGTAACCGCAAAAACAAAGGTAGCACCCCTTAAGCCAACTACAATTCCACGTTTGGAATTAAATGGTGCGCTGCTACTCACAAGATTAATGAAAGTTATAATCCAAGGAATGCAAGTACAAGACATTCCTATAATAACATGGACCGACTCGCAAATCGTCCTACAATGGCTAAAGGATCATCCATCCAAATGGAAGATTTATATCGCAAATCGGGTTGCAGAAATACAAGAAACATTGAAATTCAAACAATGGCGACACATTGCTTCAATCTACAACCCAGCTGATTTGGCTTCACGTGGCATTTCAGCAAATCAATTGCTTCATAATGAATCATGGTGGCACGGTCCCACATGGTTACTACAACCACCAGATAAGTGGCCAAATAATTATGAAGTTACAGAATCAACAACATTAGAAGAAAAAACACCAACAGTAACTAGTTTTTTGATAAACTTAGAAGACAACATTCTTCTGAAGTATTCTTCATTTACACGTCTAGTGCGTATTACAGCACTCATACAACGCTTCATCCACAACTGCAGGAATCCTAACAATAAAAGAGTCAATGTGCTGACTAGCAGTGAGTACACTAAGGCACAAAAGACAATATTTAAACTGGTGCAACAGACAGCATTCACAAAGGAGTATCAAGACCTAATGCAACACCGACCACTATCAAAACAGAGCAAAATTATTAGACTCAATCCCATGCTCGATAGAGATGGATTGATACGAGTAGGTGGACGATTAGAGCACGCCTTGGTCTCATACGATAGAAAACATCCAGTTATATTACCTCGTGATCATCATGTTACGTGGATATACATTGATAAAGTACACTTGGAAACATTACATGGCAATACGTCATTAGTGTTAAATACTATACGCAATTCTGTATGGATATTGGATAGAAGACGTTGCATCACATCTCGATTGCATAGATGTATTACCTGTTTTAAACAGCGTCAAGCATCTATGACACAACAAATGGGCAATCTACCATCAGCAAGAGTGAATATAACGAGACCATTCTCGAGAATTGGGATTGATTATGCTGGACCTGTAATGGTCAAATCATCAAAGTTAAGAAATGCCAAAGTCCAAAAGGCATATTTTTGTATTTTTATATGTATGGCGACGAAGGCTGTACATATTGAGTTGGTGTCTGACATGACATCAGAGGCTTTCATTGCAGCCTTGAAGAGGTTCGTTAGCAGAAGAGGTTTGTGCACAGAAATCTATTCAGATTGTGGCACTAATTTCATTGGCGGCAAAATAATATTAGATAAAGAACTACAACAAGCAATCAAGCAAGCATGGCCACAAGCTGCTGAATATTTGGCAGACAAATCCATTTCATGGCACATGAATCCACCAGCAGCTCCTCATTTTGGAGGATTGTGGGAATCAGGTGTCAAATCTATCAAATATCACCTACGAAGATCTATTGGCAACTCGAACCTCACATTTGAGGAATATGTTACATTATTAACCCAGATAGAAGCCTGTTTAAATTCAAGGCCCTTATGCCGAGTTAACAATGATCCAAGTGATCAACTTGTTCTGACTCCTGGACACTTTCTGATAGGACAATCGCTTAACGCCATTCCAGAGCCAAATCTAAATATGGACAATGTAACACACTCCAGTCGATGGAAAAGTGTGCAACACATGATACAAAAGTTCTGGAACCATTGGTCTAAGGATTACTTGAACCAACTCCAGAATAGACCAAAATGGTTTCAACCAGAACTTAACATCTGCAAAGGAGAGGTGGTGTTACTGAAAGTTGATAATGCTGCCCCAACCACTTGGCCATTAGGTATTATTGAAGAAGTCCACCCAGGAGCTGATGGACTAGTTCGTGTCGTCAGAATCAAAACACAGACAAGTACATTTGTCAGGCCTATCAACAAGATTTGTAGGTTACCGTTAAATTGATTAACAAATATGTGTAACACTAACACATTTGTTACATGTTGTGTTGTCCCTTTAAAACAAAAAACATTTACTTATTAGATTTATTTACAGATGTCCGAATTTACAGTCGACCAAGATATTTTAGATATCTATGACGATATCAACTTCAACTTTTCATTGCCTGGTAGTCCCCTCAACGCTCCTGCATATGACTTAAGCGAGTTTAACAGCTTATGGTCCGACATAGTGGAAGCTACGGCAGATTCAGAACCAGATGTCCAAGTAACAGCATCTTCGTCCACATCAACGACGCAGACCCTTGAGAGACAAGCTACAACATCAACAACTGGCGAGCAGGACTTGTCCAGGATAGCGAAACCTTACCAGGCTGTAGAGGGAGATACTCCACAGACGAAGCCAGTCATGCAGGACCCTGCAATCATTAACGGCGCTCAGATCACCGACCTACAGAGTCTCCTTCTCACTACAATTTAAGGAAGCGGAGATGAGAATCGAGAACTCATTTCAAAGATTTCTGACTCGGGAAAAAGTGGACATCTTCCTATCGAAAAATACGATAAAAAGAATTAATTTCTACGACATCCAAAAACGTCGCAATAGAGAGAAGACAATCAACCTACCAGATCGTTATCAGGTGCGCCTACGAGTACTTGCTGATGGAGAGCTGCGATTTTTCAAGTACCACAAACGAGGTATACAACAGATCAAAAAACGGTTGAACATGAATGTTCAACAGGGGGGAGAATGTTCGACCAACCTAAAAAGAAAGGAAAAATTAGATTTAAAATAAATTAAAAAATCTTACCAGCATCTGGGAAAACACAGATGCAAAAGTCCCACGACGACCTGAAAATAAAAAAATGAATTAATTAGTGAATTTACAGAACTAAATATAGAAAGAAACGTAAATAAACAGTAAAACACCAACAATTGTGTTTATATAGCACCATGTAGACACTATACAAACTCAACGAACTTTATGTTAGACAACATAAAATTAAACAAATAACAATGTATACAGGACGTATACATAATTGAATTACCTTTTACAATTAAAGCATAGATATCTTAGGTGAAATTTGCAAATAGATTCACCTTGACAGATATCTATGCCAGTCGGAAAAGTAAGACAGAAAACATATAATTAATGCATCAAACGAATAAATTTATGCACTTACCTGTAGTAAACTGTGTAATTCCCGTGATGAACAACTGGGATACACACAAACACTGAATTTATCACTTAATTTTATCAAAAAACAAAACTCGCGCGCGGCTGACATTTCGCATAATAATAAACACGTCAAACTCCATACTTTCGCGATGTTTGACATATCACCCCGGGGTGAAAAGAGACGCAGAATCTAATGGGCGCGTTCGCGTCGCGTAATTTTTCACGGTTTACGGAATATTCGCGAATTTTCGAATTTCCCTTTGCACCAATAAGTGCGAAAGAGACACAAAGGTGTGAAAGGGACACGAATAAAGATGAACGAAAATGAATTATGAGAGGAATTTTGTAAATCGAACTAAAAGATGGCGTATCGATAAGTTATAGCACAGATTCGGAAAACTTATCATAATTACGTGAAATTAAAAGGGATTTCTATGGGAAAGATGTCAAAAAATGCAATTTGTAATTTGACATCAAATGACTACAACAAATTTACACATTATAGTCAAAGTAAGCCTAAAATTCGCATAATTCATTTTAATGGATATGAAATCGGAACGAAATTCTCTATAAAAAGGGGGTTCATTCTTCATTCTGCCTTCTTATTTTCAAAGTTGTCAAAGTGCGAGCATATGCAATAGCATTCCTCCCACAATTTGCAAATAGTTAAAACATCAAATAGTTCAAATCGTCATTAGGAAAGGGAAATAGAAAGTTCAGCAACAATTAGTAATTTTTTTCAACAATCGAAGTGTCAAAGTTTATTCAAGGAAAAGCAGCAGCAGCAAGAGTTCAAGTGAATTTATTGGTTAAATTTAATAGTGACAAATTTAAATTAAATTAAAGGTAAATTTGCATATTAGTTATTATTTTCAATTTGAGTTAAGGTTCATTGTGTTTGCATGCCAGGTGTTGGTTATACACACATGTATGAATTTAACAAGAACGATTGAAATTTTTATTCTTCATCTTGTCCTTTCAGCCATTTTAACTAATTCACTCAAAGTAAATCGACATTTCTAACAATTATTTATCGTGTGAAACATATGCCATTTGGTCAGTTTTTGCACAACATAATAATTCAGAAATTGGATCTACCTTGAGTTCTAATAATTATTTCTTTCAGCTAATAGTAAATTAGTTAAGAATCATTAAAGAAAATTTATTTAGATATGCAATTGTGAAGTAGCATAAGTTTTTTTTTTGAATTATTATTATTGAAAGGAAAGAGATAGATTCGAGTAAAAAATATAATTTCTTTGTACATTTGAATTTTCGTTAATGACTAAATACATAGAACATACAGTGAATCAGTGAAATTTAAGTGAAGTTTCCAAGCTTGTACGTCTAAGTTGAGGGAAGTAATATGTCATATTGATAGAATCTTGCACGTAATTAATTTTTCATAAACTTAACATTTGTTTTAGTTATTAATATTATTTGTGGCAATAAACAATTAATTGAATAATAGAGTGACAAATTATCCTTTTATTTAACCGCTACACTCCACCGGAATATTTTCTTTCAGCATACGTGGATTCTCGTTTACAATTGCAGTTTTCTTTCGAAAGTCAATTATAGGAATTGACAGATTTCATTAAACTGTATTTTGTGAACGCAGTCTATTTGTATTTGTCAATCAGTCGAATTGACATCAGCTGTGGGAAAACAGTCAGAAACAATCTTCAATTTTTCTAGATGTTCGTGAAGAGTTCGGCCAATAATCACTATATCATCGAGATAGGCGAAAGCGAAAGGTTCCATTTCTGGTCCAACGGCTTGATCTAACGCCCTTTGGAAAGTGGCGGGGGCTGAATGGTGCCCGAATAGCATTACTTTCCATTGAAACAGACCACGACCCGGCACGGTAAATGCGGTATATTGTCGGCTATCACTCGCGAGTGTAATCTGCCAATACCCTTGCTTAAGATTAATGGAAGATATATAATGCGCACCTCTCAATTTATCGAGAATGGCATGAATCTGTGGTAATGGGTATGCGTCCTTAATGGATTGCTCATTTAATTGACGACAGTCAATGTACAGCCTCCATCCTCCCTGTTTCTTTCTTACGAGCACAATGGGAGAACTATAGGGACTAGTAGAAGGTTCAATTCGGTCGCTCTCGAGCAGCTCATCAATCTCTTTATTTATTATTTCTTACATTGCAGGGTTACGGGGAAAATAGCGTTGCTTAATCGGACGGTCGTATTTCATACGGATTCGGTGTTCGGTTATTTGTGTTAACCCTGGAATACTATCAAATCGGGAGAGCTGTTCGGTAAGAAATTTATAAATAACTTGCTCATCCTCTGATCATAGTCCCTTGGGAGTGTCTATAGCTAGACTACTGCTCCCGGCACCGTAACTGAGGTCTTCCTCATTCGGGAACATTTCTTTCCCTAATAGGTGTAGTTTAATGTGGTATCTCTGTAATAGATCGACACCAATAATGACGATTTCATCTAGACCGGGCATGTAGTAGAATGCATGTGACATGACGATTTCTCTCCATCGAATGTCAAGCTTATAGTAGGCAGTGATCGGTACTTCACATCCATTGCCAACTGATGTTTTCACGTTGCACCTATGGCTGGCAATTTTGATACTCTCTATCCTGCTCTTCAGTTCATCTCCTATAAAAGATTTCTCTGAGCCTGTATCTATTAGAGCGCAGAGAGGTTTTCATAAAATCTCGATGTTGGGAAAATATCGTGATTCGCTACTGCTGGTAGTAGTTTTTGGACTGGTGTTGGGGGTCTCTAGTGTTAGTGTTGGGGTGCCCGGTCCCCCGGTGTAACTGGCACCCCGGTGGCGTTTCCCCGTCTTCTGGTCTCTTTTGGACACTTGCAGTCTCGAGACAGAATATCTTCTCGGCCGCAGCATGAGCAGGGGATTGTGACATTCCCGTGAACGTTGTCCTCTCTCTCCACATCGCCAACAACACTCTTCTCGAGAGTATGTCTGTCTAATCGGTAAGCCACGAGGAGAGGAAGTTGTGCGGCTAGTGGAGGATTTCTGGGCTTTAAGTTCCTCTAGCTTGATCTGTTCGAAATCTTCTGTGAGCTGGCAAAGTTCTACTATATCAGAGAAGTCTCTTCTGCGGATTTACAGCTTGTACTCTGGTCGTAAGTTTTCATACACCCTCTCTAATTTCTGATCAGGTGATAAATTGCACTGCCATCGCATTAACGACTGGATGGCTATAATAAAATCTTTTGTCTTTTCGCCGGCCTTTTGTACGCGGCTTCGGATATTCTCGGCTAGTCTATCGTGAAAACGAGGTAGGAGGAAGAATGCTTTAAACTCTTCAAAGAACTCTGTCCATCCTGACTATCTCTCTCGGTTGCTTCTACACCAAGCTAAGGCATTCTTAGTTAGTAACTCTGCGAGCGTTTTATAGAGTCGGTAGATGGGTATTTCGTAGCAGTCGGCCAATTCCTCAATTCGTTCGAGGAAGGCGGGTGGGTCTTGACCTTATTCAAATTTCACTGCCCATTTACGAACTTTGTCCATAATGTCGGCATCGGAAAGACGGACTTCTTTATTAGTCGGTGTATATTTGGGCAACTCAGCATGATGCTGCGTGGTTATATCGGACTCAGTTTGAGTACTGAAATTCGCACGAGTGTCTTTTGACATGGTCTGAGTTTGGGTTTCGGTACTTGTTGTCCCTGTCACAGAATGAGAAGGAATTATGATCCGCTCTTTGGAAGACTTAAATGTCCGTTTCTCTTTAATAAAGTCGCAGAGGCGCTTCCTCAGCTCATCTACGGTACCTTGGATATCCAATTCACGAGCTCCTAGCTCGTGAATAGGTTCCTCCTTCCGGAGTGAATATACTGCCGTCGCGGTGAGATCTGAGATAGGCATTTTTATCTTATTCTATCCTTACTTACTACCCTTATTAAACCTACTTAGTGAACGTCACACAATAATTCATGGGTGTAACAAATTTCTAACGTCACACAATAATTCACGGTTGTAACAAATTTCTCTTTCAATATAGCTAGCCTATGCTATTCTAATACTAACATATCTAACGAGCCTACACGAAGAGTGCTAACACTCGAAAAAAATAGTCTATGTGACAAGTCGTGGCTATGTCGCAGCTCACTCTAAACAGAGTTACCCTATCCTAATCTAGCTCTAGTTAAGATAGTTAGTCTACACAGGGAGTGCTTACACTCGAAAAAATGTCTGTGTGGCAATTCGGGGCTATCTCGCAGGTCCCTTCCCGGGCGCCAAATTTGTAATGGAGTTTCGGTGGGATGGCTGCGGATAGCTCGCGGACCAAGGTTTCTTACAAATGAAACTACTTCAGTTACAATATAAATAAAAATAATTATTGATTTAACAAAATAGCCTATCAGTTACACAGCTAACTTAATCTAGTTCTATTTATCAGTATGTAGTGGTAAGGGGAACTTCACACTGCTTACCACTATTTTAATAATTCTGAACTTAATACTAAAGAGACTAGTTCTTACAAATTCAATATATATCCTAGATCTATGTATCCTATACTGAAAACTAGGTAGTGGTAAGGGAACTAGAAAGTATGTAGTGGTAAGGGGAACTTCACACTGCTTACCACTATTTTAATAATTCTGAACTTAATACTAAAGAGACTAATTCTTACAAATTCAATATATATCCTAGATCTATGTATCCTATACTGAAAACTAGGTAGTGGTAAGGGGAACTTCACACGGCTTATCACGGCGGGATAGTTCACGCTAACCTTTACACAACGGATGAGGACGGATGGTACGGGGAATAATCACATGACGTTCCAAGGGAATGTTAAGAAAATGCACGGGGATTATACACACGGCGTGCAAGGGTTTACTAGTGAGGGAATTTCGCGCTCCACTAGTCATCCAGTAAAATGTCTGACCAGACTGATACCTGTGGGCGAATGGCGCGCTTTATATAGCCAGGGGTCAGAGCTTCTCAGTGGCTGAGTGCCTGATACTTCTACTGGCGTAAGTAAAGAGCTTGCAAGCTCTTTTGAAAAGCTTTTCTTGTACTTGACTAGTACATGTGCTGGCGTGCTGATCATGCAGCCTGCGACTATGGCAGCTTGTTTGCATGCCTCAGTGGTGTGGTTACTTGAACTTAAGTTCAAGTTGTTTATTAAATAACCCAGTGGCGGGCAAAAATAATTTAATTCGGCTTTAAATTTGTAACATCATTACACTGTTAGTAACAACATTTCTTAGCTGAAATTTTCGTCATAGCTAAACTAATTTGGTTACCAGAAATATTGATAAGGTTTTCATTTTTCTGATATGCTTTCTTCATCTGTATATTTACTTATTTGTGATAATATTAACAGATGCAAAGAAAACAAATGGTAGGTATAGGCTCCTCAAAATTACGGCACGATTTTCTACATTGAGCTAAAACAGGCATAAATACAATGAAAGCGTTCATTATCTCAATAATTTTTTCGTTAATATACCCCCAATATAGCGGTTCATTACGTTAATGAATGTTAATTCATTATTTCTGGTACAATAAATCTTTAACGAAAGCTAGCATTCTAACAATGAAATTAGTTATTGATATATTAAATTTCATAGCAACAATGAAGTCAATCAACAAAGGTTTCATTTATACCATGCATGCTTTAATTAACACAACGTATGAAGCTTCATTGCTTTTAGAATATTTTCATTAGCCCAATGATATTTTATACATTGTATTTTTGAAATTATTTTGTAAAATTTTCCTTCCTTTAATGTAAAAATTTCATTGATTGCAAAATACTTTCATTGCCTTAGTGATAGTTCTACTTTGAATTTATGAAACATTATGACCATTTTAAATTATACTATGTGGAATTTTAATGGAGTTGCATTGAATTAAAATAATATTATTTTATATCTACATTATATCATTAATTAATGAGATGTATATGTACATCAAATATATTAAATTTAATTGAATGTGATTCAATTAAAATTCTATATTATTTTAATGAAAATATTAATGTTTGTGTTATTAATAAAATGTTTGTATAATATTATTTGACTTACAAAAGTCAATGCAGTAAACATAGCCTAGACACGAATCTGTCTTGAAAAATAGCTAAGTTCATTTTTCAAATTTTTTTCGAAATAAATGTTAATCATTTGTCTTTATTGATTTTTAGATTTCACGTATCCTTTTCGTTGCAAACGTGAAAACTAAATTTTTGTATTGCATTTTGGAAAAAAAAAATTTATGAAAACACTGAAGAAATTTACTAAACAAAAAACAACGTGATCATATTAATTAACAGAGGGTTAATAGAGAAATATAAAAAAATACCTTATTGAAATACAAATGTTTAATTCAAGATACTGTTACAGAACGACTGACCTCTTCAATAATTATGTAGCCCAGTGGTGAGCCATTGTCCTTTCATCTAGCACTTGCAATATATCCATTGGATGTAAGAGGCTATATATATCATTCTAAGCTCCACCAAGATACTTCACGGAATTATTGTTAAGGACACTTTGGTGCCAATGTTAACACCACCCGTTCATATTCGGTAAGTTTGTGTTATTGTAACTCATCTAAAGAACGATTGACATTTCATTTAGCTTTTGTGCGGTAGAGAAAGTTTCTACACTTATACGCGACTCCTAGTTCGCCTCAAATAAACCGCGCAAATAAAGGGTTAATCTACACGTAGAGCAGCACGAAGCACTTTGCTGATCTCGAGCCCAGACCGATATATTGAATTAATATCGCCAATAAAATTAAGCAAATCAGTGAAATAAAATTCACTGAACAATCTGACATTTCTTGAATTAAAATTACGAATAAACGTCAGTTAAGAATCCGAGATTTATTGAATGAAAATCGCAAATAACGGTTTGACAGATATGTTAAATAGATAGAAACAGAAAAAACTATAACCAATTAAAAACTATAAAAATAATCTTTTCGACATAATGTTAATTTAGAAATAGATAATAATAATAGATAAAGTGGCAAAACAATTTAAGAACCATTAAAAGAAACTAAAATTAATTTTAAAACAAACGTAAAATAAAACTAGATCAAACTTGTAAGAAAAGTAAATTGAATTCTAAAACAAATGTCAAATGAATCTAGATCAAACTAGTAAAAAACTAAAATGAATTTAAAAACAAATGTCAAATGAATCTAGGTCAAACTTGTAAAGAACTAAAAAGAATTTTGAAACAAATGTTAAATAAAAGCTAACTAGAACCAAACTTATAGAAAATTAAAATGACATTTACGTAATGTAGACTTTCAAAGATAGAGGTCACTACACCCAATTCAAGAGTGAAGTAAGTAACGAAGCTAAAAATTGATAAAAGGAGCCGCCATATTGTAAGTAGGGTGGTGCGTTGCACTTTTAAGCTTGGAAGAGACGTCAGGTTGTACAAAATTCAAAATCAATAAAAATAAAAATCATTGACCATATCGGGTCAAAGTCAGACAGCGTGTATTTTCTTTACCTCATCAAGAAGTCGTGAATACGAAAAGGAAAAGTGATCGAATTGCGCTGGCGCGTCGACTTGACAGTCAGAAGAATATCATCACCGATGCCCAGCGGTCCAGGTGAAATTTTGGTAACAATACATAATAAATTTTTGTTTCAATTATACGAATTCCAAAGTAAAGTTTATATTTTTTTAACAAAATCAAATTCAATGTTCGCTACGTTTTTTTTTTAGAAATCGATCGGGATCATCATAAACAGTAATTTCCGCATCTATTTACTTTAGATTGAGCTAGTTTTTTGAATAACCAGTGTTGAGAAAGTTAGAAATATTTTATCTAATGTTTTTAATTTAATATTAAATTGCAGAAACTTGAAAAGTAAGTCAACAATTTTCAAATTTTTAACCTAATACAACCAGTACAAATATCGCGTGGATAAATATTTCAATGCAATATGATCCACGAAGATCGGAATCCACACTTCTATTTTTGAGTAGATTCTAATGTTTTAATGAATAACTGGAATTCTCAAAAATCCACTTTTAAGAGACCGAATGAAAAATATTAACAATAACCCCGTACAATATCTTTTAATATCCATCACATTATGATCGGTGCTGAAAGTATATGGTATGAGACTGTCGAATACTTTAGGAAATAAATGAAGGCGTTGTAAAATTTTATTGACACAATGAAAAATTTCATTACTATGTAAAAATTTTACAATAATGTATTGAAAACTTGTCGTTAACGTCTTTACACAAATATAGCTTTGAAATGTATTCATTAAAGAAAATAAAAAATTTCATTGGAGTAATGAAAAAATATTGTTGACGCAATGAAGGATTTTATTATTGAGGATAATGAAAATCTACATTGTCTCAATGAAACACTTTCATTCCGAATAATTTTTTCTATTTAAATGTCACACTTTTCATTACATGTATGAAAAATTACGTGATACCAAGTAAGAATAAATTAATGAATTCGAGTTAATTGCCGTAATGAAATTTCATTAATTTCTAATAATTTTTTACATTATAAAGATAAATCTTACAGTAATACAATGAATTTTATTTAATGAACGACATTCATTAATAATATGAAGCACATTTTTCTCTGTATTATCCAGCCAAAAGATATAAATTTTAATTTTACAGTTACCTACGTTTTCAAGGTTCAAAATCATCTCTGAAAGGACTACAGATTGTCTCACGTCTGAGGGTAGCGAAAAGATTTCCCTCAGATTTCATGAACCCATGCATTATTTGAAGTACCTACGCGATAACTTCGTTGAGGGTAAAGCTATTCTGAAATCATTAAATATGATTAACGATGTCGCAGAACTACGAGTGAAAGGAATGGAACACTAGCACAGTGTTTTCTTAAAAGATGACAGGTATAAACAGTTTCTTCTATGCTTTGTACAGGAATACCGATATCTGCAGGAAGAAAACCTCAAAGAAAGATTATTAGGTCTGCATAATGTTTTTTCACTTTTTTTCGTTTTGTTGATCTCAATCACGTAAAATTGAATTTTATCTTTTTTCACCATAGTTGAGAAGAATATTGTGCTCATTTGTCTATTCTAAAAAACATAAAGGTTTCACCACGGGTTAACGACGTTATAATAAGATAAAATTTATTACACGTTTTATTCTCATTTTAAGAAGAAGAATAAATCGAATTTAAAAGCAATACAAAAAAGATAAAAGTAAAGACATCTTCATATACGTATATGTGTATGCATAATTTATTTATTGACGGATTCATCAAGTCTGATTACTATAGCGTAACATTATGTAATGCTAGACAATAAAATAAGCGTATTTTTCAATCTCGATCTAGATACATTATATGGTCTAGACCATGAACATGTGCCAGCTATCCTAAAAGGCTACCGGTATAACGATCAAATGATCTTGATACAATTAGAATGAGAAAAGGACATGTATTCTATCGTTCAGGAGCTTGGAAACTATCTCAGCGGGAAATGAATACCAATTTTTTTAAACTCTACGTTTAAGGTACAGTTTACTCTATAATTCGGTTGCGAAAATTAATTATTGCTTACACCAAATTCAGATTATCATAAAATGCCACAAACCTTTAAAATTTTCTTTTTCAGTCTATGAAATTTTTATAAGAGAATGTGTTCAGTCCACTTACAACCGTTGAGTCTATCAATGAACTTCCTCCTGGAACAACATACACTCCCACCCCTTTATGGTACCATTTAAGAGGCGTTTATCATCACATATGTTGAGTAGTAACCTCTTTTAGAATGGCAAGAATTATTCCATGAAAATCTGTTTGACTAAAACAAGAAAAAGATAAAAGACCCAAACCACAGAGGATCACATTTTAAGGTTAAATCGACCCAATATACTTATCTAATCAAGTAGTTCCACTACATCCAATCTCTCCTACAAGATATGTCAGGGCCTATTGCATCTATAAATGTACAAAAAGTATTGGTATTTCGACTAAAAAATTCATACTTTGCAACAATCTCATCGAAATCGCACTTTCGTCCGGTTGCTTATAATTCTAATGTCATCTAGTGACATTACGTTAGTCTGATGGTGTCGCCACAATCAGAATTGAGATAAACGAAACTAGTGTTGCTAGGGTAATCCCATGTCTGTGGTTTCTGACCACGGAGTATATAAAAAGGCGGCGAGTCTCAGCGAAATCACCATTCATTTTTCAGAGTCTAATCTGAGTTTAATATCCTTTAAACAAAAGTATAATTTTGCTTGCTCATTCATAGAGAAGTTTGATTCTATTGATGTAGAGGTATAATTCTAAATAACTCCAAAAGATCCAATTTTACTTCCCATTCTCATTTCAGAGTTTATTCTGAACGCATCCTCCGCCAGAGTCCAATCTGAGTTTCTATCCTTTGAACAAAAGTCTAATTTTGTTTGTTCCTTTATATAGAAGTTTTATTCTATTAATGTAGAAGTCTAATTCTACAAAAATCCTATCTCCCAGAAAATTTGATATTTGCCCTCCATTCATGTTGCAGAAGTATAATTCTGCCTACATGTTTCAACATTCACTGTAACAGAGGTATAATTCTGCTTACACGCTTCAGCACGTTGCAGCAGAAGTATAATTCTGCCTACTCGCTTCAACATCGCTGTAGCAGAAATATAACCCAGCTTGATAGAATTAATTTGCCTTTTTTTGTTGTTTTGAAGTTTAATTCCGAAAATGTAACAGACCTATCTTCTTATAAATAAGGAGACAACGACAACAGCACCATTTTGAATTGGATTTCTGGATTTTTGTACTTATATTGAATTTTTTTATTTGAACTTTCAAACTTAAAAACTCTATGGGGAAATTTGCGGAAGGTAGATGCTCATGGGCAGGATAAAGTTGAATGTGACTATAACCCCCAAAGCCTCAATTCCTTTTTCACTGCACTCAGCAATCCCTCCACTGAAACACTATACGGTCAGTCCAGCAGAAACAGTAATAGCATAGCTTTACCTCCAGTCGCAACGGATTTTGGTGACATTTCCGTTCGTGCTGTTTTCCCTGATGAACTGGTTTCTGCTATTTTATCCATAAAATCTGAAGCAATTGGCCCGGATATTCTACATCCCCGTTTTATTAAGCTGCTGCTTCCACATATAGCAAAATACATCTTGCATATTGTGAACACGAGTCTAATGTCTTCTTCCTTTCCCCGAAGCTGGAGGATTGCCACAGTCTTGCCACGACCGAAGAAGTCATCTCCAAAACTTCCAGGCGATTATCGCCCTATCAGCATCTTATGCTTTCTAGCTAAAGTGTTGGGAAAGCTCATGTACCTGCAAATTGTCGAGAATAATCGGCTACTATCGCTATGGCAATCAGGTCTCCGTTCAAATCATAGCTGTGAGACTGCGGTACTGAAAGAATCCACTGATATTAGAGGTGCCCTTGATGAGGGCAGCTTCACAACTATAGTATTACTTGACTTTTCAAAGGCTTTTGACTGTGTTGGTCACAAGTTTCTATTGTCCAAACTAACGAGAGAGCTTAATTTCAGTACATCTGCAATATCATTGGTTAATAGTTTTCTCCATGACCGCTATCAGCATGTCAGAGCTGGGCAAACGGTATCGAGTTTGCTGCCCACTCTACGTGGTGTGCCCCAAGGCTCAGTTCTCGGACCATTATTGTTTAGTCTCTACATCACTGAACTTCCCAAATTAGTACATGATGTTTCTGTACATACGTACGCTGATGTTGTGCATGTGTACCTAAGCAGACCAATAGGACTCTCAGAGGATGGTATTGGGCGTATCAATCGCGATCTGCTCAGAATCACCGAATGGTCACCTCGTAATGGGCTGTTGCTCAACGCTGAAAAATCACAATCTATCGCCTCCTATGATATAAATGATATACCTCCAGTCTTTTTAAACGATATCGCTATTCCTTATTTAAGAAAAGCGGTGAATCTGTGTATTGTTCTGAACCAGGACATGAGCTGCTGCGATTATGTAAGCTCGATTATACGTAAAATATATGCTGGGTTGAGAAGATTGTGGCTTTGCGCAAAAATTTTATCTACAAACATCAGAATAAAATTAGTTAAAACGTTAATTTTACCCCACTGTACTGTTGGAAGTAATGATATATCCAAAATTGGATAGCAGCTGTCTCCGAAGAGTCGAAGCTGCATTTAATGATTGTATCCGCTCTATTTTTGGTCTCAGAAGGTCTGATCATATCTCAGCATATAAAAATCTGCTTCTTGGGTGCTCTCTATCCGCATATCTAAAGCATAGAGCTCGGATTTTCTTATACAACTTACTTCACCAGAATACCTTCGAGAGCTGTTCCGAACGTCGATATCTCCACGCAATCTAAATATTACAATTTCAAGGTTTATAAGTCCAATGGAGGGTTGTTTTCCGGTCCAGTTCGCACGATTGTGGAATTCGCTTCCATATAGTACTCAGTGTGTTGGCGCCATCAATGCTATTAAAAAACTCATTACGGTTCACATATTGCGAATACAATCTTTATAATTTATTACATTTTCTCTACACAGCGGAAATAAGACTTTTCTTTCTTTCTTTTCCCTTTTAATTTTTTTCTTTTCTTTTACTTTTACCTAAGTAATCAGAGATTAATTATTGTAATAGACACTTACTTCAAACACTCTACACATTTTCTTTTTTAATTTGAATTCTCTCAGTTTTAGTTGTTAACTTGATGTTGATAGCTAATAACTATTGGTTGAATTGGTTTAATATAGTTTTCTTATTAATTCTTCTTTATAAACTTTCTATTTTTGTAGTTTAATTCTTTTTTTATATGTATATATTTTTTTCTTTGGTTGTTGAACTGCTTTCTATAATAATTGAAATAATACGCCAGCACTTTTCTAGTTAAGTGCAGCTGGTGTGGTCTAATATGAGATCAATGTAGGTTTCAGACTTCACAACAATCCAACAACCCAAGCAAGCACCATAAATTATCGTCATTGTTTTGCTTACTCAATAACTTTTACACATTTCCGTACTACAGTAAATTGAGTTTAGGCAATCGATTAATTAAGTAACTGGGTCAGTTAATTTGCTAAACGGAAGTGTTTGAAAGTTGTTGAAATGACAAAACAAATAATTTTTGAGGTCATTTTGACGATTGAGGAGAGTAAAAATATAAAATTAAGTAGTTGAGTTCTAGACGCAGAATAAAAGTCTACTAGAAATTAAAACCGTTTTTCTTTTACAAACCTATTTCTGAGTTCTTAACACAGCTAAAAGATTTGTAATCTTGTGTACATTTTTTTCCAAAATAAAATTATTATTATTATTATTATTTTCTTTCTTGCATTTTATGGATTTTACTGAATCGTTATAGTATTAGTAGTTCTAGTAGATTTTAAGTTCTATTGTGAAATTGAATTGTAATATTTAGATTAGGATATACATATGAATAAAAGTTTGTATTTGAATTAAAAATAAGCTGAGTTATGTATTCCGACCGGCACCCTCCCTTACGCTTGAGACTAGATCTCACAGGATGCGTAAAAAGATAACAAATGTAGCTAAAAGAAATGTTTAAACATATCCTGATTGTAAAATTTTTGATTTCAAAGTGATCCTTTTCCCATAAATCCAATGGTAAAAGATTTTCCAACCGAACTTCTTTCACACATCTAAAGCATAAAGTTTACGTTATATAATTCATGTCTGATATTTTGCAAAAATTTATATAAGGAATATGGGCTTTCAAATATCACCTTAATATTATCTGACATCGTTAGGTAGGATCCATGTCTGTGACAAACATACATAACACATAACTTAACTAAACAGATCTTACACACATTTTTAAAGAAAAAACAATTCAAATCAGAAACCTGAAGCAAACGTTCAGTTCTCTTTAGTGATATTGGTTATCTTTAGAGCTATTGTGTAATGGGTGGACGAACGGACGGTATGAACATCCCATGAAATTTTCGCTATTTGTTTCAATATTTTCCTTCGAATTATTATCAACAATGATAATAGTATGTCTACGAACTGGACGAATCTATATAGATTAAATATAGATTAACTTTTCCAGTCAAGTGTTGATGACAACAAGTGTAAAATCAGACAGGTCGGGAGGATTGAAGAGAAGTTGACGACTAACGATCAGGAGTACACTGAAACGTATGCCACAAAAAGGCCCATTGTTCACCCTCCAGTCTTATGAGTAATTGCTGATAGGTCCCAGCCGGTTGCTCTTACAAAGATAAATATTGGGCCCAATCCTCTTTGTCATGCAGTTCGTTCAAGAAATGTGAGTCAAGAAATCTGTAACGCTTTCCTGAGAAGGTTAGACAGTGATAGTCTAGTGTAGAAAAGAGTGCATAGTGAGAATTGACAGTAGAGTTCTCAAGGTTGGCTTCTTTATACAATAGCTTATTTGCTAGTATTGGGATAGGTTTACCCCAAAGTTCTTTGAAGCTCTGCGCGAAGGGTAATCTAAACAAATGCGATTGTGTTGGCAGTGCGTCCAAACCGATAGTAGAAGCAAGTTGTTTGGGAGCAATCTCGATGAGACATAGCACCCAAGGAACGAGTACTCTGTTATTCCGACAGAGAGAATCCAGAGTGGTTTTATACTCCAATAACAGTTTGGAGGTTGTGAAGGGTTTTGAAAAAGCCTTAGCAGCTGCTTGCCTATCCAAACAGTTGGCAATATCCCTTTTCTCAGTGTCTGAGTTTTCGTTTCCAGGATGACATTTACTTCCGCCTGGAAAACCGTGATATAGCTTTCAAAGTGTATGGGTATGAGTAGGAAACTAAAGATAGGGCATTGTGCGCATATATGTAGGTGCCATTTTTCCGCACCGAAGGTGATGACTTTTCTCACTTTCTAACATATGGGTATCATTTCTGTCTACATATACTCTCGTTATCATTGTTGCTTATGTCCGCTAATGAAATTTACTGTAGCACAAATGCCGCTGGTAAAATTAAAATTGGAAGAGGATTAAAAAGGAAAATATTTACATTCTGTTATGGAAATTTAGTAATGTTGTAATTTTACCCTTTTAATAATAAACTGGGAATTAGAATATAGATAAATGTTTTTAATTTTGATAAAAGCACTTAGTTTTTAATGTATTTTCTTTATATAAATTTACCAAAAAATAATTTAAGGCAAGTTATAGGGCAACCGACGATGGAAGTAGATTTACTGAGGAACCGGGAACCTCAAAAGGTTGTTTATATTACTAGCGATCACTATGCTGCTGCTAGTATACAATTTTCCCTCATACTTTCAAAAACCACGCCGCTCGTAGATATATTGCAATTTTCATATAAGGCTTCGCGCAGAAAACGCGTGCACCTATGTTTTCTTTAGATTTGGAGCCGATAACTGCGTTTGTTAATACCATTCCCATTCTTCCCACGATTGAATTTTCGAATTAAAGTTTCGTTTCAACATACAAAGTAAAAAATAATTCCCTAAAGTGAGTGGCAGCAATTTATGCCACACAGGTTAGGCATTTGTCGATAAGATTAGGGAAAGCTCCAACTTGGAAAACTAAGATTAGGTTTTTATCCCTAAAATTTAGGTAGGATTTTCTCCCTCAAATGTAGGGAATTTTTGTTTTCCTCCCTAAAATTTAGGGAATATTCCCTAAAATGTAGGGAAAATTTCATATTTATTTTTCATTTTCCCCTTACATTTTAGGGAATGTTTCCTAAACTGTAGGAAACATTTCCTAAAATACAGGGAATTTTAAAATGTTGTTTTGTTTTTTTTCCCTAAAATGTAGGGAATTTTCCCTAAAATGTAGGGATTAAAAAACATAAGAACATAAGCTGAAGAGCTCATTTCTTATGGCTCATACTACTATATAGTACGAAAGTTATGTTGGTGTGCTGGGCACGCTCAAACAAAATATTGAAAAACAATATATGACTTGTTTTCAAAAACAATGTGTGAATTATATAAACGAAAACATATTCCCACAAAAAATATAGCATAGTAGCTAATTCGTTGAATGTTCTCTTCCTTATATCCAAGAGAGCTTAACATTCCGGGAATTTTACGTACTATATAGGTTTTCTGGTGCCAAATACCTACCTAAATTCATTTAATGTTCCATTTAGTTGAGGAAATTAAACTGATTTTCCCTTTCTAACAGAGAAAATTACATTTATTTTTAGGAAAAAAAGTGTCTAAAATTTAGGGAATAGTCCTAATATTTTTTACAGTGTAGTCTCGAGGAGGTGGTCGCTGTCCCTGTCGATTTCAGGTGTGATAACTGCACGAATGCAAAAATGGATTCGTTGTCGACCCTTGTTACAGTGTGAATCCAGCTCTAATTGAGATACAGTCTCAGCGCTGTGATTGAGGTGTGTTTGCACGGGGTATATGTTGAGGTTTACCTCAAGAAACCGTGTGTTGGTTGACTTGAGAACACCACTTGCACTGAGGAGGCACAGTCTTTGAATTTTTTCCAATACCTCATGATGATTGCCAAAATCCATTAATTTCCGCCACACCACAGCAGCGTAGGTTAGTATGGGTCGAATGACACTAGTGTGTATCCATAGAATCATCCGCGGTTTGAGGGTGCAGTTTTTCCTTATGGCTCTGCGGCACATTGCGAAGACTCTAAGAGCTTTGTTCGCTCTGTCCTCTAGGTGTGGTTTCCAATTTAGTTTTTTATCTAGAATGATCTCTTGGTCTTTTACACTGTCCTTTAGCTCCAAACGAGTGGAGCCAATAAAGGGCAGTTTCCATCTTTTGTTTTAGTAAAAAGGCATAGATCAGTTTTCGGTGGATTGATGTATAGTTCGAAATACGTACCCCATTCTATGACTAGTTGGATTAGGTTTTGCACCAGTCCGCAGTGTTTGGACTCATAACTACGTCTGCGTAACATACCGCTTTTTACTTCATCCAGGTGAATGGTAGCAGAGACCTTCCATAATGAGTACCCATAATAAAGGTGATAAGATACAGTCTTGAAGGGTACCCCTAGGACTCTCTTCACTCTGCTTACTCCGCCAATATATCGATGAAAACAGCCAGCGTAGATTGTTTTAAGGGTAAAGCCCTTTTAAGTAGAGTGAATAACCTTGTGGAAAGCCGTCTCCACTGATCTTCCCTTTAAATACGCATGCTCACAATATGCTTCTGGAAATGAAGCACCTCAATTCCCACTCGCAGGCGCGCGGTTTCTTAGGAAAGAAGTCAGCCAAGCCTATTGATCTATACGTCTTGGCAGCTGAGTAATCTAGCCGGCCTACCTTTGGAATAAACACAACGCGAACCTTTTGCCACAGCTTCGGTGTGTAGCCCATTTTGATACATATCCTAAAAGGTTTAGATTGCTAATAAAAGAGTCACCCGAGTTTTGAACATTTTTTGGAAAAATGCCATCTTTGCCCAAGGACTTGAACGTATTCACACAAGTTAAGGCAACTGTTGGTACCCGGATGATGGTTTTTTCTTTGCTGACTTTATGATTGCTATAATCTTCGACTCAACTACCTATATAATGACACAAATTTCAAAATTTTTGTACTAAAATATCATATCCAAATATGTCACTATTTTCCTACTATGACGCAGGAAAGAAAAATTTATTTTTTTAAAAGTGAAAATTCATATTCATCATGTGAAAAATAACAGAAACAGAATAGAAGCCAAAGAAGGTCCATTTGGTTAAAATAATTTTTCCAGATCATTGCAACCAATATCGAAAACGATATAGCTTTAGTCATTGAAGAAATATGCTTACATAACCTAGATGTACATATTTCATTAATATGGTAATATTTGTACTCGTGCTCTTAACCATGGCTGACCTTATTCGCAATACACTGGTTTCAGGCTTGTAAAATTAATTTCACAAAAGATGTCACTAATATCATGGAATCAAAATGTTGTGGACTTACATTACAAGAATTATTTTTCGAACATTTGTATACTTCTAATTCGTATGTAAGATATAAAAATACAATTACATTTCCAACTCACATGGATTTATTTTACAGTTTTAGTTGTCTACAAAACTTTTGCTAGTGCTAGAGTTCACTATTTATTGGTCAAAATCATCAAAACGGTGAATTACAGTCCTTACATCAAGAATTTTTTAATAGTAATGTCATGATTAAGATATAAGGAAATTTCGTATTTTCATTATCAATACAAAAATTACTGACTTTATTTGCGTTTACCATCACTGCAATTTATAAAACACTATGAATAAAATAGCACAAGACTTTTCGTCCCATTCAATTCATTGATTAACAAGTTTTATTTCATTGTTGAAGAGGAAATTTTTCCGAAAAACAACAACAATCAGCAGCTGCCATGAACCAACAATTCAGAGCCATAAAGGATATTATGTCAGACATTCATTTCAATTTGCTTAAAAGGGAGTGAACTACTACTTACATCAGTCGTGTAATTATATATATGCAATTTCTTGAATGCTGTGCAAAGACGGTTTCTTTTTTATGGAAAGTCTATCGAATACCCTATAAAAGTGGGATTTGTTTTAGTTTTTTATATAGATGTCAACAACTTGGATATTAATACTGGAACTGGTCATATGTTGACATTTCGTTGATTTACGGAAGATACTTTTTCAAAACTAAAACAGAGCAAGATCCCAGCTATACCAGCGTACTTTGAAGAAAAGGGACACAAATATGAACGAAATAAATTATGTAAATAAGTTTGTCTTCATGGCATATTCTTGAGTGCCTGAGAGCCTAATTCCAGTCTACTTTACATAAGGACTAACGGCATTTAACTCTGAAGTTCTTGAATGCTTTTTAGCACAAAAGATGTATGTAAGCTCACAAACAAGTTTTACTGACAACCAAACAAAGCTTCTATTGATATTAAAATAATGGCCTGAAACTTACAAATTTTCCGCATTAACTTTATGGATGAAATTTACATAATTCCAAGACACATAACCTCATAAAGTTCATCAGATTCAAAATATATATAACTGTCCCACCATTGACGAAAAAGCGAATTGTCTAACCGAGTATCTTAAATATTTATATGATAAGTATGTTCTCATCAGAGTCTGTAAAAAGCATACCCGGGTGTGTCCCTGGTTTAATAGCAACATACGCAGGCTAATCGCGGAAAGGGATGTTTTGTATGGTCGTTATAAAATTTCTGGATTTACTGCTGATAAAACCGTTTTAAGGGCTTTCGGAATAGGGTTTTAGCTATAATGTGTATAGCTATTGTTGTTCTTCGTGGTCGATCAGGTACTGTTGACTGGAATCCCTGCGTCTGGGTTCTTAGAAATTACTCTTGCAAACCCCTTAAACTGGTTCTGTTCCTAGGACAAACGTGGAACACTCGAAATCAGGATATAATATATTCCTCGAATCTGATTGTAAGGTGTCGGTTGCTGTGGTCAAGTAGCAATAATACGACTTCACATTAAACTCTCTCTCTTTCTGTTTATAGTTTATTTGATATGAAAGAATTTAGATACGACTTTACAATACATGCCATAACTCACCTCAGTTGCTTAATATTAACAATTCAAGAGAGAAGTTTCGCGGAAGAAACTTTCCTGGATACTTATATTATCGCCTTTTACGTTATAATACAGAACAGGGGCTTCTACAAGACGAAGTCTCCCCGGATAATTAAACTCAAAGAAAATTACTTTAAGAAATCACAATTACAATTGCTAAGGGAGGTTATTTTATTTTCAAACAAGAAAACGCGAAAACTTAATTAATTTTTTCTTTTGTTTTTCTCATACGTTACGTTAAAGAATGAATGACAGGCCTACTTTATAGGACCTTTCGCTCTTCTCGCAGTAATACTCCGAATTTCTCCTAAAACCTACAAATGTTGTTTCTGACTACAGCTGAATGCCCGAATACAATTCACGCCGTCATAAGTTAAGGCTTGTCACCACAGGGTAAATTATACTATTCGTACAGCTAAAAAAGTGTACTTCAATTCGAAGCTTGGTCCTGGCATTCCTCCCAGAAAATTGTGGAGTAAGTTGTGAAAGCTGGGTGTGTGTGGCAGTGACTCTTCATGTTGTGCTTTCGATCCTAATGACTTAAATAATTTTTTTATGTCGAATAAATGCCCAACAGCAACATATTGTAACGTAATTTCCTTAAATGAAAATTGCTCCGACCGAGCGGTAAGCGAGGGAGCAATTCATCTATAATATTTGGAGTGAATCTTTGTACTCTGAGGTTACTCAAACTCGGGATAGTCTTACTACTTGAGTTTTCGCTTTTATAAAATAATCTACTTGAGTCAGTTCGAATTCAGTAGGCACTTTTTCGTCCAATAGGTCGACCCGAAAGCTCTCTAAGTTTTTCTGAGCAATTTTGTTGACTTCTTCTGTGCCCTCGCTAAAAGCCCTTGCTTGAAACTTGACAAAGAATTCTGCGTAACCGCAACGAGCTGCACGTAACGTCTGTGGTCTTTGCCGAGTAGCCAACAGTCTTGTTTACGTTTGTCATTTCCTGTGTCATGATCACAAAAAGTAATGAGTTACGATTTAGAACTATTACACTAAAAGTGAGGTGGAAGTGATTTTTTACGCTTATCAAGTGAGGGTGACAGGCTAATCTACAAGGGAGTTGGACTCGGGGATTCTCTGCTTGATAACTTGTGAAATTGATTTACGTTGTCCTTGGGGGCTTCCTAGGAACACTTCCTGATGTCTCTGTTTGAGATCAAACCTTTAAGCTAATGGATTAGCGGACCCGCCACATTTTCCCTTGCGGCTTCACAAGACAGATTTTCTCACGTGATCTCATATGTAGTTTTCCCGTGGGGATTTCGCACTTTCACCTCCTCTCAACGACAGGTCCAATTTGTGTTGTTTTCAATTTGCGCTAATTTTATAGCTCGATTGAGGTGTATTAACCTAGGTGGCGTGAATATGCATGAACTCCTGCTAGCAATTTAGTGTGCGTGTAGGTACGTGTGCACAGGAGTACCTATACGAATTCGCAAAACGCGCTCGGTTCTACTATTGTTGGTGTTCAATCGTGAAACTTTTAGTGATAAAATAAGTCCTTTTCGGGTACCAACCGCCACTTTCTGTAACTAGCAGCAACTTCGTGCTTACACAAACGTAGAACAATAGTGATGGTTTTACGTCTTAGTTTATACTTTTTACGAAAATGGAGAGTAGTAGGGATAATATCAGATCTCAATTCAATTTCAATTATGGGAACTAAATACGGCAGTGTAGAATAATAGTGATAATTTTATGCAGCAATTCGATTCCAACTATAAGAATTTCTTAACAAACTGTAAGATAATAGCGAGAATTTTATATATCAATTCGGTTCCAACGTTTGAGATTTCTTACGGAACTGTAGAATAATAGTGATAATTTTAAATTTCAATTCGGTTCCAACGTTAGAGATTTCTCACGGAACGGTAGAATAATAGTGATAATTTTATATTTCAATGTTATTTCAATACTAGGAATTTCTTAAGATACTGGAGGATAATAGCGATAATTTAATATTGCAATTTGATTTCAACTATAGTAAAAGAAGAAAAAAAAACATCAAATATTACTTATCTTTCCTTCATTCTCTTCTACTGTTCAAAAGAAGCTTGACTAAGGAATCCGTTTGGCAGCTCGCCCGTTCTTTAACGGATCCGCATATTCTTCCACCTTTCTGAAAATCCTCGGATAGGGCGAATAAACTTAAGAGACTCCACTTGTTGGTTTACTCGGTTTTCTTTTATTCTAAGCATGTGATATTTTTCATCATTTTTTTTTGTTTTTTGTTTGCTGCATGTATTTAACGCATATTTAACAACTTCACAGAAGGCTGTTATCATTCCCAAGTGTCGCAAGTGCTCCGAAATGAGAGATTTTCGTCCCATCAGTTTACTCTGCATTTTGAGTAAAGTACTAGAAAAGCTTATGCATTCTCAAATCGTCACCTATTTAAATCAACGACGTATGCTGTCCTGTATGCAATCTGGTTTTTGGTCCCGGCATAGCTGTGAATCAGCCTTGCTTAAAGTTGTGTCCAACCTGACAGATGCAGTGGACAGTAATCAAATGTGCATTCTGGTCCTTGTCAGCAAGGCGTTCGATTCGATCAACCATGACCAACTTTTCCTTAAGCTTCGTCGATATTTCAATTTCTCGAATACAGCCGTCACCCTTATTATAAATTTCTTGCTGTGTCGTGCTCAATTTGTCAAGATCTGCGATAGACTTTCTACACCCCTAACTCCCAGTCGTGGTATACTCCAGGGTTCCATACTTGGTCCGCTGCTCTTCTCTTTATATATAAATGATTTACCGATGTCCGTGAAGGATTGGTCCATTCATCTCTATGCGGATGATGCCCAGATTTATTTGGATAGACCAATAGGTCTGATTGAGGATTGCATTGTTCGGATCAATGATGATTTGATTAGAGTTAGCAACAGGGCGAAATATAATCATCTCATACTTACCCAAAAAAGCCTACCAGTGCACCGATATATAGGGTGTCCCGTATGTGGTCTGGTACCCGAAGGCTATGCAAAAAATTGTTAGGGTGGGGGGGGGGGGTGATGGTAATGGTTTGCGAGATAACGGGACTTTAAGATATTTGGGTATGTTTCTATAGATCACCCTGTAACTTCTGAACGTTACACGCTATGATGATGATTTAAACATTGGTAGATAGATAATCTTTGGTCCTTTCCAATGGTCTACAAATTTTTTACCTCACCCTTTCCGTTTTGAAGTTATGGCTCAACAAATTTAAAATTTTGGAATTTTTACTCGTTTTTTTTTTATTTAACAACTATTTTTATCAAAAAACACGTCATTAATATCAATTTTTCATATTGAATCTAAAAAACCGAAAAGCTTAACTTTAATATGACCTATCACACTCACACAAATCCAGCGAAAATGGCTGAAAAAGTTCAATAACTGCCAGAAAGTAGGCAATAATCTTTTGGAAGTGACATTTTCAGCCATTTTCGCTGGATATGCTTAAGAAAAAGTGCAAAAAACGCACAAAGGGTTACATTTTGGGTCATTTTAAAGCTAAGCTTTTGAGCTATTGAAATTCAGTATGAAAAAGTGATATTGATGACGTGTTTTTTGATAAACATAGTAGATAAATAAAAAAAAACGAGTAAAAATTCCGAAATTTTAAATTTGTTGAGCCATAACTTCAAAACAGAACGGGTGATGCACAAATTTATAGACCATTGGAAAGGCCCAAAGATTATCTATCTACCAAAGTTTAAATCATTATCATATGGTGTAACGTTCAGAAGTTACAGGGTGATCTATAAAAACATACCCAAATATCTTAAAGTCCCGTTATCTCTTAAACCGTTACCATTTCCCTCCCCCCAACCATACAATGTTTTGTTTGTCTAAGCATGACCTATCCATGGCCTTCGGGTGCCAGACCACATACGGGACACCCTGTATAGAGGGAGCTATGATCTAGAAGAGCTGCCGCCCATCAAAATTAATAATACCTTCATTCCTTATGTTACTTTCGTCCGGAATCTGGGCGTTGAGCTGAATGGGAAGTTAACTTGTTATAATCATGTCTCCAATTCAATTGGGAAGGTGTATGCCTGCCTGAGACCGCTGAGATTATCCGCCAACTTGTTGTCTCGTCAAATACGCTTGAGACTGGTCAAAACCCTAATATTACCCCCACTTTATCTTTGGGAGCTTAATTTTCCCTAAACTCAAATCACATTGTCAGCAGAAACTAACCGTCGCTTTCAATGACACAATCCGATCTGTTCATGGTTTGCCCAGGTCTTCTCATGTTTCTCCATATATTGACTCTTTCCTTGTGTGCTCGTTAGAAACATATCTTATGCATAGAAGGCTAAAAATTTTATAAATTCTATTCTACTCTAAAGAACCAACGTACCTTAATGATCGGGTTCATTCCCTCAGATCCGCTCGTCATCGCAACCTCTTACTACCTACCTACCTACCTACCTGAGCAGATTATCCCTATATTGAATATTCTACAAGTCAGTACTCAAAGACCTTGTTCCTTTGGGGCATTCAACAGGTTTCTGACCCTGACTCGCATACCTTAAGGCGTAATAACTTCCACTGTTTTAATGTGTGTTGTGAGTCTGATGACGCATCACTTTTCTTGGTTCTTCGATTCCTCTTTTTGTTTTTATTTTTATATCGAACCTCACTCTGGAGGAAATTGTTGAAGAAACTAAAGCATGTGGCTTTTTTCCATTTAGTGTGGATGAAGCCAGGTGCTTTAAAGAGGAATAATTATCAATAATCATAAGATATGTGAACGGTCCCGACTAGTCGAAAGATTTCTAGATTTTATAAGTTGTTCCAGCTCCAGAGATGCGCAAGGACTGGTTAAATTAATTTTGGATTCATTGAATAAACAGGATTTTGGGTGATGTTCCAATTCTTGTGTCTTGTGTCTTATGATGGCGGTAGCGTCATATCTGGTCAAAATAGAGGCGTACAGGCAATTATAAAAGAAACTCACCCTTACGCAATTCACATCCATTGTTTAGCGCACAAACTAATTCTCGTTGTTGTTGATTTAGGCGCAAATGACGTTTTTTCGATTATGTAGGTATACTAAAAATTATTTCTTTAAATTATAGTTCTTCATAGTTGCCAGTATTACTCTCTTTACGATCTATCGGATCCATACGATGCTCAGCAGTCATATCATATGGATAAAGTGGCAAAGGGTATTGGTGATAACTATTAAAATCTTCTCCGTGATTGGAGACTTGTAACTAATCAAAACTTATCACGCACAGCTTCCAACTTATTCCTAGCAATTGTTTCTGGAAAGAAATATAAAATATTGTACTCTTAATAAAATATCTCTTCAGAGATACATGTCTACTGGATTATCGTTTGTAGGCCTGCCAATGTCTTTTAGAATGGGAGTAAGCACGGTATTCAAAGTGATGAAAGCAACTGCTAAGATAATATGCGAACTTTGCGAACTTCTACAACCGCTACATCATATTCCTAAACCAACGGACGAAAGCTTTATACGTTCAGTATAAGATTTTTACCGCATTTGGAATTTTCCTAACTGCATCCATTCTGTGGGTACAAAGCACATCCGCATTAATTGCTCTAACCATGCTGGCTCAAACGCAAAAATGTGTCTATGCTTACCCAAAAATGCGAAAAAGAAGAAAAAGAACCAAATATTTTCCGGGAAAAGAAATAAAAAATAAAGCAAATATTAAACTCCGCAGAGTTAATAAGTTATTCCATTACAATTTTGTAATTTTTAAACAAACCGTCGACCACACTACTTCGTTTTACACAAATTTGTGAATTAAAACACCACATCCGCCTATACTTTTACACCTCAAACAGGGTCTTGTAGTATGTAGAGTGATTTACTTGGACGTGAAGTCCAGACTGCCAGCTAGAGCTGACAGATCACTCGGTGGACAGCGTTTTTTCATTCGATAGCACTAAAAGGAGTAAGATGCTAATTATAAATTTATTATGATTGACGTAGGAGGTTATGGAAAACAAAGGGCGGTACTTTTAAAGCATCGGGATTATTTGATTTGATTTATAAAAATAAATTGGGTATTCCATGTAATTATAATGCTTTTATATTATCTTAATTTGTCTTTATTATCCTGACATGTGAATCCATTGAAGTCCTGAATAGTGCTAATTCCAAAACATTAATTTGTTCTACTTATATACTAAAACAACGTCTACCTTATCTAACGTTTATTATCATGGCCTGCTGTTACCTAACTTATTACACACTTATGAGTAAGTAGATATTTGCAAAACTAAGTAAAGTACCTTATGGTCCAAAATAATAATAAATAACGTAATAATAAAATGGTACAAACTACCATGGTAGCGAGGCGCTACATTCCACAAGACAAGCTACACCCTAATACTTCAATTCCACCGCCCTTTATTTTCATAGCAGACGAGGCATATTCTCTACTAGGCCACCGACTGAAACCGTACAGTCGCCTAGAATTAGATACAGAAAAGGAATCGTTCAACAAGCGTTTATCTCCAGCCAGACGATCAATAGAATGTACCTTTGGTATTCTATATTCCAAATATGGGATATTAGCAAAAGCCATTGAGACCGATTTTGACACAGCTGATGAGAAGGTAGAGAAGGTATCGCACATGAACTAAATGAAGTGGAAGAACTTTCAAGAGGCAACAGTCTGACAGCAAAAAATTCGCGGACTCCATCGACTCGTGCAGAGCATACCAGGAACTTATTTGAAATATTTATAAAAAACAATCTAATTACTTTTGTTAATTATTAAACAATAAATATATATGATTTATGTACTTACTAACTTAACATTCAGTTTCGATTTCTTTCCGCAGATTATCAATCAAAATTCTATTTACATGATTAGAATTTTTTTTTGTCTGATATAGCTTCACGCTTATAAACACTTGCTATTAGATTTTCTACAGTATTGTATCCATGACTATTTCTTTTATTGACCGATAAGCTGGAATGAATCTATAAAAATATCCCAGTTATCCAAATCAGCACGCTGCACCTATACTGACACATGGATTGCTTGAATAGTTATTGTAAGTGGGACCAACGTGCTTTTTTTTGTTATGGATGTGAAAATGATCTTAAATAAAACTTCGATTTTAGCTTTAAGATTTTTTTTATTTAGATTCTTCCAGTTTATGAATGCTACCTTCAATTATATCAAAGAAAAAACTTATAAGAATATGTCAGTTATAAAAATTAGCGCTCAGCACTCGTGAAAAAATTAAAGATTTCATTCTCGAGTGAAATTCCTTGAATTGTCTCGCCATATAGCACGCTGGCACAGCGTTGTTAAGAACACTCTCATAGTATAGCGTGCAATCATTTAATTTTTTCAACTCTTGATATAGCCTCGCACCGCCTTGCTTCGCCTCGCCTTGCTTCGCCTTGCCTCGCCCCGTCGTGCACGTACCCTAAGAGATAAACAGGAAAAACAGGAAAATAGTCTTCCAATAATTTCAAACTTGGCTCCTTACCTTCCCAAAGGCTATACTTACTGCTAAAAACCTCAATAACTCTAATGAATAAATTCATAGCCATCTGCTGGCAGATTCAGTCAAATTCATTGGATTATTCCTCAGATGAAAGTTTTTGATTGGGAAATCGTTCTTCCGGTCTATGTAGGTCCAAGCGAAGCAGGGAGAGCTGCCGGGTCAATTATTGAGAAGACTGAATCTTTTTTTATGTCTAGTCAAACTTTATTATTCACAATTTTTGGCTCCTAAGTCTATTTTCAAAATTACTAAATACTACTATAAATAATAAAAAAAATAATGATAATCAGAAGTCAAAACAAAAATAAGAATAATTCAAAAGAAAAAGATAACAAACTCAAAAGTAAGGAATAAATGTTAATTCAAATAAAAGATAGTATCCAACCAAAAAATAAGAAATGCAAGAAAATTGTAGTAGATGTCGCTTTAATCTGTAAAGAAAATTTTTTATTAATTTTTTGTTTATGAAAAATACAAATAATTTCATAGGCCTCACTGCTGCCTATATAAATTTTCGCCGGAATTCAAGAGACCTTCCGGTGTGAAATGAGGTGAAAATACAAAATTTTAATTAATATAGACTTTTTCAGCGTCACTGCTACTGATCCGTCTTTTGGGAATAAATTATTGAGATACAATAATTTAATTATGTTGTGGGTTCGAAACGCCCATGAATTTTCCAGATTCGAGACCTCTGATCCGTTCTCGAAGACTGCACAAATCGCAATAATTTCCAGCGCGAGCCCCTGCTTTATTTATACTCTGAAGGAGAAGTCCGAACAGCTGACTGTGTTGACGTACGTGAGATGTGCAATCGGTGATGTAAGGAGCTGTGCTGTTTTTACTTTGGTAAGTTTTTCGTTGTTCATTGTTTTTAATTGGTTAATAATTTGTTTGTTTTTATATTATTTTGCAGAAAAACAACAAATGGGGACTCCGGTGTAACACAGTAGATGTATTCAGGGATTCTTAGGTGAGCTCATTTTCGTGATAAATTTATTGTAATTTACGTTTGTTTACTTTTAGTAATCGAATTTTTGTTTTTTATTTTCAGGTTTCGAGTACATAAACAAAATAAAAAATGTCCCACACTGGAATTACTGTCACAATCAGAAAAAGAACAATCAAAACGCGCAAAATACTAATTGTGGAATTGATATGGGTTTTAGCTAGCATCTATTTTAATTCGTCGTGGGAATTTTATATAGGTGGTTTGCTTTAGTTTGAGTTTAATTAGATTTACTTTTTTAAATTTTACTTTTTTATTTATTTAAGTTAAAATAAAATTTTTATATAATTTTGCTAAGAAAGGTATAAAGATTTGATTATGACTGAAAGATAAGGAAACAAGCTTAAGATGATCAGAATATTTTCCTTTCGTTCGGTTAATTTAGATCCGCTTAAACAGGGGCTCAATCATATCAATCAGAAAAAGGACTATAAAGGTTGGAGCGTCAGCATATTAAAGGAGGCAATAAATATCATCAGACCTATTTTATTTGATATAGTCATCTCTTCGTTGTCAACTGGTTAATTTCCGGAAATTTTGAAGGTTTCCTTGTCTCACCCATACAAAAAGTGAAAAATTCGAATTAATGCGAGAACCTTAGGCCGGTAAGTATGCTTGCTTAAAATATTTTCCTTTCCAAGCATTAGTTTTGAATATTGTTACTGTCCTAGACATAAGCCGGAGGATATATTATATTCTCATAGATAAATTATATGAGTACGGAGTAAAAGAAAAGAAGCGTCTTGTTTTCGGTCATTTGTAAAGAACAGATCTTAATCGAATTTATTTAGGAGCAACGAGAGTGTGCCTTAGGAGTACCTTAAGGTTCTATCATAGGAGCATTGCAGTTTCTTATTTATATTAATAATGTAGGTAATAATCTGGACCACTGTAAATTAAGTTTCTTTGGAAAAGATGCGTTATTGTATATTACAGGTGAGAGTATGAATTTTAATCATTGTAAAAAATGATGGTAACTAGCTCTATTGAAAGACCTAACATACACTGATGGTATCAATATTGAATTGGCTGAAAGAATAAAGAATCCGTAGACAATACACTAAATTTCAAAGATCATTTCAATTATATATGTAACGAAAATTGCTAAAAAAACATACTATTTTGGAAGAATCATAGAAAATGTTAAGCGAAATAAAAGTGAACAATACTATACTAAAGCCACATTTCGAATTTTGTCCGTCAATATTCTTCATAGGTACAGGGGAAGATTTAACGAAATTACAAAATAAAGCAATTTGGATGGATTGTTCTACGTTGTGGCAGAAGTACATCAGTAAATATAATGCGTGACAAGCTATCCTGGTGTGAAACAATGAATTATGTTTAACGTATTAATTAATATTTTTAAACAAAAGTATAATTTGTTTCCCAGATATCTGTGTAGAAATGTAAATCTGGTTAATGATATGCAGCCGTTCAACTATGAAATAATATGGACTTCAGACTTTTTGTACAGCTTCCAGAACTCAGAATATGATTGTATACAGAAGAATTAAACAGACCTACTTGAAGCACGGAGGGCTACAATACCAACATTTACAGTCGAAACCCGATTATCTATGATTCCATTAACCAGAAACTCTTTTATCCGGGATGAATAGTATTTCTGACAAATTTTTCTAATATCGAGAAATGAGAAGAGTTGGTCTCCTTAGCCTCGAAGTGATCGTCTCCATGTGCAGAAGGTATTCATAATTCCAAAAATTATTAACAGATTTAAATAATTGATATACCGTAGGAGTGCCAAGTGTGTTTATTTTCAAATGAATCCTTGTATACTGCTTTGCAAGAAAGAGAGAAATGTGTGATAGCAAAACACATCTGCCTTCTTGTTATCATTGACACCAAAAAGAGATTTGCCGTTAGAATGGTACTTTGCAGTAATTTACACTATTGTAGATGCATATCACTTTTTTTTAATTTAACAATTATGAGACCACACAAATATAAATAAATAATTTTTATTACAAATCAATAGCTCTACCTCTGTTCGCCATGATATCCAAAAGACTTTCTGGCATTGATTCCACGAAGGGTCTAAACATTCTGCAGTCAAGGTTAGCCAAGCAGCTTCAACGGTATCGCACTGATAGTGTTAAATTGTTTGAGATCTTTATAAACTGTTCGAACTAACCACCCCCAAAAGGTGTACATCACGAGAACGGATCTGCCAGTCGAGAAGGTTGATATCGAGTCCCAAGAACAAGGTTTTGTCTGAGGACTTCCCAGTACTCCAGCCAATTTATACGATAGGAGAAAAAGTCAATTCTACGGCTCGATGACCTCTAAAGGCGTAATCAAAAACACAGCTCAAAAATTTCATCTTGGAAAAGGGCTTCCAGTAATCGCACAGACCATCTGGACGATTAAGACTAGATTTTTTGTCATCTGAATATAGTTTTTAAAGGTGAAATGACTGTTAGTCTAATGGCCCCGGAATATTCAAATATGAAATTTGCGTATTATTGATGGCATGGGACAGTGTTAGAGATCATCGAAGCGTAGAACTAACTTTTTCACATATTCGATTGTCAAAGATATATTTTTGTTATAGTGGCTGGAAAAAAACCTTTTATTTTAATTTATAAGATCACTCTTGCGTCCGTCTGTTTGATGGAGAATTATTTGTCAGTTGCTATAGACAAACCTGGATTAGATTTAAATATAATTAAATTTGGTCGATCTACTGTTCGCTGATAAAGTTCTGGTGCAGAACACTGATTACCCAAGCCCGCTTCGCTCTTGACCGAATTATCAATTCAAGTTACACATGTGTGCATATATATATACTTATTTTTTGAAAATGTTTTGTTTATTGTAGCACCAACATGTTCAATATTCTCTTCAGTTTTACAACTTCATATATTGACATTTTATTTGTAATGTATTTGTTTATGTATTAAAAAAAACTTGAGTTTGTTATAAAACAAAACGTGGTTTTTGGATTTTCCGGGAAAGCCTCGAAACCGGGCATCCCGTATAATCAAGTTTCAACTGTATATGTTTATTGAAATAAAATTAAAATTTATGCAGTGACCCTTTTTTTTTAAATATTTTCGCTCCCCTTAGGCGCCGCTGGCTCTAAGTGCAACATTTAAAAATCCAAAAAACAACAATAGGTACTATACAGCCAACCAATTTTTCAGCAAGTTGGCCTTCCTACAATCTAGAAGAAGCTTTGAATTTGCCTGCTCTTGAAGTTGATTTGGTTTTCTCAACAACGAATCTAGGTTTGAGCATGTGCACTAAAAATCTCGGGGAATTCATTCTATCTGATGTAGAATCACTTAACAGGACCTTCGTTTGAATATACAGTAAAATTTAAAATTCATATCTCCAAAATAAATTCGAGCACCTCCACAATTTTGGGCACACATGCACACAAGGAAGGAAAGTGCTAATAGTTGCCAGTGGAAAAAATTCTACATTTGCATAGAAAGTCGCAGTTTTTCGATTCAGTTACAAACGTAAAGGATCAAACTGACATGAAAGGGTTACCGCCACAGATACGCTTTAGATTTCCAGGATGTATCTAAATTGAAAGAGTAGATTTCAGGACCAACATCTGTAACCCTCTAATACATACTAATACATACACACTATTTTCTCATAAAGAAATGAAACGAAAATTATAGGAAACGTCGTATAGCCAAGTTGGTAAAAAAGCACATCAATAAATTTTTACCATGGTTTTTGCGAAGGATCCAAGTTCGACCAAGGCAGCTGTGCTAGAAGCAGACGAGATTCGAATCATCAAGATAAATCTATTTTCCTTCCTGAAGAGACGTGAATCATGAAGAATTTCTTTTATGAATTTGTTATAGCAAATCAACATATTTTATTATTGAATTATTATAAAACAAAAAAAACGCTTAATTGTAGCCAGCATTAATCGTTTTCAGTATAAAATTAATTACCAGATCAGAAACAAATTCTATTTACGAGGTGTGGCGATAAAATAACGAGACAGGTGCTTCCACAGAAGAAGTAGGTATGCGACAAACGTGAACGACCGACGCCCTCTCTTCCGAATGCGGTACCACCCATGTTTGTAAACAAATTAATCAGACCGTAGCCTTCTTTTTTATAGGAGCTGTTGTTTTATTTTGCCGGAAAAGTGATAAGTGTCATAATAGAGCAACGAATCGTCGTGAAATTTTACATGAAACTTGGAAAAAGCGCTACTGAAACTTTTCTTTTAGAAAACAAAGTGTATCTCAATGAATTCTTATCACGTGCGCAAGTTTTTGAGTGGTTTAAGCGTTTCCAAGATGGCCGAGAAGACCTTGGATTCAAGTCCGGGTCGCCCTTCCACGTCAAACACGGATGAAAATATTGAAAGAGTCGGTAATCTGATTCGATCTGACCATCGGTTAACTCTTTGTGCGATTGCTGAAACTGTACGAAAGGATAAGAAAAAAAAACAACCACCCGAATTATGGAAGAGCAAGTTATGGGTGCTCCATCACGGCAGAGCGCCGGCTCATTCTGCACTTTCTGTCAAGACAAGACGTTTCTAGCCAAGCACAACATTCACAACTATCCGCTTTATTCGGCTGACCTCGCACCATGCGATTTTTGTATGTTTCCCAAGATTAAATTTGCATTAAGAAGTCCGTGTGAAAGAAAAAGTGGCACGCATTAAGAAGAAGTTCACAGAAGATGGGTTCTAGCACTGTTTCGAACAATGAAAACTAGCACCGGGGCGTTACAAGCAGTAATGGGTTTGTTATTTTATAGCCTCTCCTCGTATTTAAGATAATCTAAAAAAATAAGAATCCAGAGACGGCATTACTTTGAATACTAAAATGTTTTTAAATTGTATTATTAATATTTCCTCAAAGTCGTAGTCCTATCAAATTTAAATTACGATTAATAAAAAAGAAAGAAGATGATAAAACAAAAATTAAAGTTAATTAGAACATATAACTTAACTCTGTTAGATGTTATTTGCTAGAACATACAATTGCGAATGTAACACGGCTTATGAACGATAACGGCACATTTTCAATGCTGGAAAAGTCATAAAGTGACTGTAAAGGTAATGTTTAACGCACACTTGAAGTTTGTATTATATTCGAAAGGTCGTTGAAATATTGAGAAGAATGCTTTACATCAAGACCACCCGAAAACTAACTCCTTTATGACCGTGCTCCTTGAACAACAGTCTTTTGCAGACCAGGTAGTAAATTTCAATGCATTACTTTAGAGGACAACATATGTAGGTGGGAGGAACACGATTACACAATCCAGTGCCCGATTGATACCTCATCAAGCGACCACTTCAAGAGAAGTCACGCTTCTGACTGACTGCAGCAGCAGCGGTAGACGAATTACAAAGCATATTCAGCTTTTTGCTTTATGACCGAATAGCGTTAATACTTTTAGCATAGCGTCAAGCCAAGTAGTAAGCAGCTAAGTAGTGATAAGCTTTTCTAGCATGTTGTGTGAAGCTGCATGTTTGCAACTCGTCCTTCGCGATTCCAGGAGGAGGAATTTTAGTTGCAGAACTTATTACGTAGCCAAACTCTATTATCGACTGGTTGCGTTCTGGACTGTGGGTGGGAGCTGGAAGAAGTGTTTTCGGACTTGCGCAAAACTTAATTTTAAATTAGATAGATGCATGGCAACATGTTTAGAGACAATTTTTATATCTTATTCTATCAGAAAAATATGTGAAAGTTTCTTTCGAGATCAGTTACGTAGGTACACGTGTTGTGGTGCTACGTTTACCTTATGAACTTTGCCTTTAAATCGTTTTTAGTGAAAACAATTTATGGAAAACCTTATTGGACTATGCATCATACATATAACTTTTGTAATTTTACTTTTTTTTTACAAGATAAATAAAAAAATATGATAAGAGAAAAAAAACACAACTTTGATTTTTAAACGTTTAATAGGAATAAAAAATAAAACTTTTCCGACTACGACCGACTCATAAGTAAATTTAAAACAGACTGACTTTTCTTCTTAACTTGAACTTTTCATTAGGTTCTTAATCGAGTAAGTAAAAATGCTTGCTTCTACAAAATTACAAAATGCGCGTGTGAGAAAATGATTTAAAAATGTTATTTGACACTTTTGTTTTTCACAAAAGTATTTTCCGGTGGAGGAATAATTTAGCTGAGTCTGCGTGCTTTTGATTATGTGAAAAAAAAGGTGAATCTTGTGGGGACGTGACCCGCCCTTCCTTAAGATTCTTCTCCGAAGAATTGAATGATTTTAATTCGATTTTAACATTTGATCCCTTTTTACGACATTGTTTAATTAGGAAAATTATAATCATTATGATTGAAATTATTATTATTACGGGAATCGTGCTGAACGTAATTCGTTCATGAAAGACGCCTCTGTGTTTTATGATTTCGATTACTTTCTATTATTCAAATGTTTAATGTGCAAATCTTCTAATGAAAAGTTCATTACAATATTTTTGATAGTTAAATTATTGAAATTTGGTATTATGAAATTTTCGTTAAATACATAATTTTCGTATGATACATTGTTAATTTGAAGTCCGCAGTTTTCGAATTTTATTAAATTGTTTTTTGATATGTTTATTTCAAATGTATTACAGTTATGAATTATCCTTGTATTTGGCATATTTTTTGTAACTATAATATTATTACTTATCTGTTTTATTTCGGTTTTGTTATTTATTTTGAAATTGCATTTGGCATTATCCAAAAGGACCTGACATCATAGGCGCCGGTATTTCAAAATTGGCGTGGGGGCTCATCAGATTGAAGTAATAAAACTGCGAGCGAAGCGATCAAAAGAGCGCCCGCCGTAGGCAAATTTTTTTCTGAATAATAATAATTTTTTTTTATGTGTATAATGACTCTTTTATTGTTGGCTCTTTGGCTCTTTTAAAAATTCCTTAAAAGCAGGTGGCAAAAGGCTCTACAAAGTGTAAAAAAAGACGCTAGCTAAACTAAAGTTGTAAAGGTCAATAGGGAAAAGTAAAACATTTAAACTAAACAAATGACACAAAACTAAAACAAAATGGCACAAAAAGTAAAACAAATTCAAACAAAATGCTCAAAGGAGTCTATAAACGGTCACGAGAATTTTGAAAAAACATTAAGTAATAACCAAAAGTTTAAAACCAGTCCCAATTTTGACAATTAGGTAAGTGGCAGTTCCAAGCAGTTCCAAAATTCCAAAATGATCTAATAAAAATAATGACCTAAACGAGCGAATTTTCAACAGACAATTTTGCAATTTAGAACCGAGACCGAAACCGAATTAGAAATAAGAGAAATCGAACGAACGAAAAATTTACGCGATACCGTTATAGAGTCCCGCGAGGGCAGCCTATAGTATCATAGACATCTACAAACTGCCCTCATCATCCCTCCAGCTTAGCATCTCTAACAGAGTGCTTGTCCTTCCCACAGCACTTGTAACGATTTCTAAGCGAGGAGAAGTCCCGTGGACTAGTGTTGCAAATGCTGTGGCCTGCTATCACCAGTGAAAGACAAGAGCTCCATCCTGCACCGACGATAGTGGTTGCCATGTGCAGTTGAATGTGTCTGCGTTCGTTGCCAGATATTCAAGACGTAAACGTCTCTTCAACCTGTCAACGAAGTGGCGCTTAAGTGCGTGTGCGTGGTGTTGTGGGTCAGTGTTCTGATTCCCATCTTCGACTCTCATGTAGTACAGGTGAATTGTAGATTTGGCCAGTGTCAACACAAAGCTAGTCAAACAATTCACTCGACTACAGACTCTTGGTCCCCATAGAAACGATGTCCTAGTAATGCCGATATTCGGATGGATCAACTGACACATACCGCGCACGAGATCCATTAGACCCTGCAAAGCCGGACAAGTGAAGAACCTGTGAAACAGGGTGCCTTCACCACCACAAACTGTGCAAATCCTCTGAACTCGGCGGTCGATATGTGACAACTGATTAGGATGCATAAGACTGTGATGCAGCAATTTGAATGCTACATCAGCATTTTTGTAATTAGAAGGATAACTGTAGACCACTCTGCAAGTTATCCTCCCATCACGCCCATATTCACCCCGAGGTGTGTTCGCCATCTGTTGTATCCTGTATACTCCGGAGGTCTTATTGACATAAGCACGTCTCGGAGCACACGTGTTGTAAGTGTGCTGAAAGGTCACTGGTCCCAAGTTGGCGAAATCTCTCCCGCGCAGAAGCAGCCAGGTCGTGTAGTTGTGCAGTGTTAGTGTTTATTCGACAGTTTCCAGAGATATCAATAATATCTCCGAGAACCGTCAGTGTATGCGTGTCAGCTTCAAAACCCCGAGCATTACTGAACACTGAATCTATTAATTCAGGACTAAACCTGATTGGAATCGACGCGAATTTCGTGTACCTTAGAGCATTCCACTGAAGGTGAAATGCTGGCCTGATTCTGCCCCAGGCCTGAATCGTTGAGATTAGATCCTGTGGCCAGTCACGAGGATTAAGTGGTCGAACAGAGAGTAGGTAGTAATACTCCCCTATGCCGATCCCTCCCAGTACATTCACCCACAGTTGAGAAATCAAGCTGTCTCTCTGGCAAAACACTCTGTGGAATGCACGCACTTGGAGACACCTTGATTTCACAACCAAGTTAGTGAGACCCAATCCACCTATCTTGACTGGCAGTCAGAGAGTGCTTTCAGCAACCTATCGTCTTCCGCACCAAAAGGCGTCTATAGCTTTTGCTTGAAGAAGACCTACGAAGCCTTCATCAAACGTCTCAGACTTTAGCAGATGAACGATGGACGAGGCAATCAAATAGTTTATCACGACTGACCTTCCCATTAAGGATAATGGAAACAGTCGACTACGCCATAAGTTTACAGCTCTAGAGAGTTTCTCAAGAGCGATGCGGCTATTATTTGATTTACTCTCGCGTCCGATATACACACCTAAATACTTCAGGCAAGTATAGTCCATTGGATGTTCAGTGGAGTATCTGTACGATCTCTCCACCTTCCACACCACAAGCCTTGACTCTTACTAAAGTTGATTTTAGCGCCCGCTATACGTTCGAACTGTTCGAAAACAGCACGAGCGACCGGAAAAGCTTCATCTCTTGTCACGAAAATAGACAGATAATCCGCATACGCCAACATAAGAGGTCTCACATTGGTATACGGCAGATGAACCGCATACTGTCCGAGCATTCGACGAAGATTCACCAGTAGCGGCTCCAACGAAAGATCATAAAGCATACCTGACAATGGACAGCCCTGTCTAATACCTCGATGAAACGAGATAGGAACCAGAACTTGTCCTTGATGCTTAATCAAAATCGCTGAATCTCTATACAATTTCCCGATGATATCGAGCCACCTGGGCGGAAACCCAAATGCCTCGAGCGTAGTCAAGAGATACTCGTGCGAGACACTATCAAAAGCCTTTTGCTGGTCAAGTGAAATCATGGCCATTTGTGTACCTGTCTGTTCATGGTAGGCAAACAAATGCTTGGCTACCGCGATATTGTCGTAGATACTACGACCAGGTACACAATAGGACTGTTCCGGGTGTATTACCGAAGCAATCACTGAGGAGTATCGCCCCTAATGCTTTGCAGACGATTTTGTAGTCTACATTGCATAGGGTTACTGGCCTCCAGTTCCCCATCCTCTGCAAATCTCCCTTCTTTGGAATCAAGCGCATAACAGATCTCCTCCAACTAGAAGGAGAGTCTGAATGCGTCTCAACCGCCGAATTGAAGACTTCCAAAAGGTCAGGAATTAATAAATCCCTGAAACGTATGAAGAATTCTGGAGTCAAGCCGTCATAACCAGGTGAAGTGTGTCGCCTTAGATCCTTTGTCGCAGCAATCATATGCTCCAATGTGATTACTGTATCCAGGAGCTCCTTACTGTCTTCAGAGAAAGTGGGAATATTCTCAAGAAATTCATAAGTGGTCGAGGATGTTGTTGACGTCGATTCAGAGTAGAGACTACTGTAGTAGTCTCGAATATATTCTGATAGCTGTTGTCCGTTGAGGACTTGTTCATCAATTATCGATTCGACCTCACAAGAAGCAGTACGACGTCTAGTCGCCTGAAAGAAGTACTCGGTTGGAGAATCGCCATCTCTCAGCCAGCGCGATTGGCCGCGCAGCACAAACTCCAAGCTGTGCTTGTAAGTCTGTGTCGCCAAGCGTTCCTTTATTCCATTGAAATAAAGAATCAACCCCGGCTGAGTTGGGAGAAGAGCTGCCACCCGAAAAACCTCGGCCGACAAGCTAGAAGCTTGATAGCCACTTCGATTGAAATTCGTCTCGATAAAAGACCGAATCTGGAGCTTTCCAACATCCCACCATTGACTAAGAAAAGGAAAGTCAGCTTTCCTCTCTTGCCAATCGTGCCAGTCACTGATGAACTGCTCGGAATTCAACAAATAGTTGTTGAATATCCAGTATGCAGTTCGTCTTTCAACTAGAGTGCTGGTCGCCACTACAAGAAGGTGATCGCTAATCGAACACACTTCATGAGTGACACCAACGAAATGTTCTAGTATTCCAGGTGAGACGAAAAGTCTATCAATTCTGGAGCCTGCGAGACTTCCATGGATATTTCGCGAGACCCTCGTGTATGATCTAGTCGTAGGATGCATCCAACGATAGATATCCACGAGTCTGAAAGCACCGAAAAAATTCCTCAATCGAGTAGCATTGACAGAGTTGAACTCAACTCCAGAGTGCCGATCCATTGAGGGATTCAGAGTGCAGTTGAAATCACCTCCGAGGACAGTTTCGCCGCTAAAATTCACCAGACAGGACTGAACACTATCAAGAACTTGTCTTGTAATGTCCTGGTCATGAGGAAGGTACACGTTTACTACCTTGATATGTTTGTCTTGAACGACAAAATCCAAGGAAGAAGCGAAGCCTGGGAAGATATCTGTATAGACAGGAGACGATAGTGTAAATTTGTTGGATACAATGATTGCCACCCCTGAGCCTCGGCGAGGCGCAGGTGTGGCAAACATTGCATAGCCAGTGTGCAAATAAGCATAGCGCTCAAGTTGTGTATATGTGTCTTGTGTAAAATTCGTCTCCTGTAGAAGCGCGATGTCTATATCGAAAATTTTGATATGTTCGATAGTGCTGTGTAACCTTGTATGTGCACTTAAACCCCCGGTGTTGATCGAAGCTATCTTGCACATTCAAAGAGATGAAAAGCGCAAACGATGAATGTGCGACGTCTATTGACGAGGAGAATCGGCCAAGCGATGCTCCTGAAGCAACTCCTCCACCTTCCTATGGAGACGATCTAACCGAGCTACATGGTTGTACTTCCTCCTCTTCTTGGACTCCTGTTGTAGGATTCGAAGCTGAGGAAGTAACAAATCTGGCCTCTCCAGCTCCTTTACAAGAATGCTCCAGATTTTATCTGAGTTCTTCTTGTACTGGAGCTGGGTAAGAATTTCAGAGATCTTCTCCCTAGGAATGTTTTCCATCCCCTTCGAGACCTCAAATTGGCTACCAGTCGAAATGGTGCTACCAAACGACTCGTAGCCACTGAAGCTCGAGAGACCAGTCTCCTCCAAACCGGTCATTTCGCAGTCCGAAAGCCGTCCCAGAGATGCTTCCGCCTCCCTCACAACAACCTTCGAACCGCGGGCACCATTATCGTCCTCCTCCGAGTTGGGCCGTTTTGGAGCGACTGGCTTTGCTGGCTCTGGAGGAGGCAGCATCACCCGGTCAACTTTCTTTCTCCTCGTCCTCTTTTTTTTTCTAAGTGGCTAGTCGACTCCTCGTCGGAAGTAGCCGTGTTTTCACGTGCCGACGTGGCACCGTTTTTAGTCATAATTTCTTTTACCTCTGCGAAAACTGCAGGCACCTTAACCACCGGCTGCTCTTAAACAGCAGGCTGAGTGCCGGGCGAAGCCTCCTTCTTCGGAGCCACTACTGTAGCAGTGGCTTCCTTCGAAAGAGCCCTCCCATCAGCCTTCATCCCGCTTCTCTTGGGGCAGTCAGCAATAAAATGCCCTACCAAATGGCAAGCATGGCATTTCGCTTCGGTGCCAACGTCTATCTAGTATCTCGAGCCGGATATGCTCAGGTAAAAGCCTGACGGAAGCGTACACCCCTTATTTAAAGTGATGGACGCTTCCCGGCTAGTACCGAAGATACCCCGCCCGAGACCCTCGTCCACAATTTTAATGGGAATGGCGCGAACCTTTCCATGAACCCTCCCGAATCTCCCAAGGAAATTCAAAAGGTCTGCATGTTGGGCTCGCATAGGGACCCGTGAAAACACGACCTTCGTGGTCTTTTCCCTGAGTGGGAACGGCACAAGGTGTCTACCCTCCACCTCGATGCCCTCAAGCATTAGCTTGGTAGCACTATCGAGGGTTGTGGTATACACTCCAACCATTCCCCCAGCTATTATTCCCATGGAGAATAGCTGCTCACAGGAGATGACGTGGAAGATTGCCTTCAGGTATGCGCTCTGAGGACATCCTCTGATGTGCTCGAGCTGCATACCGTACCTCTCATCCTGCCATCTCCCGTCGAAGAAGCCCTGGAGGCCCGCACTGGTCTTGGGTCGAGGCTTACCCGCTTCCAGTGGGGCTGGACGAGGAGTGATGCCTTTGCTCAAAATTTCGATATTGGTGATACTTCTGGAACTACCACTTACCTGGGCATACGAAATCCCTGGCACTGCAGGATGGGGCCGCAGTGATGCTGCTGTTGTTACTGGAAGCTGTTTCTTCGTAGCATTCTTCGCTGAAAACAGCAGTGGTCTCAATGGTGTACTACTATTAGGCTTTGGTGCTGAGCTTGAAGCCTTTTCGACAACTTCCTTCAACGTGGGGTGTTGTCCTAGCCTCAAAGACGTCGACGAAATATCTGCTAAAGCTGCAGCCACAGATGCTATTATAGTCTTTGGAGTCAATGCTACAGCCTCTACTTGGACAGCTACGGCTGTCCACGCAATATCCTTAACGGCCTTTTCGGTGGGCCCATTTGGGGTTTTTGTGAAGAAGAAGCACCTTTTTTGGTCTTCTTCTTCCCTAAAGTTAATTTGGGGGGATCATCCGTCCCCCCAGAATCACTGCTCGTACTCATTTTGAGTACGGCAGACAACCTTTATTCTTCGATTCTTTCAGGAATTATGTTTTGTTCTGTTTTTTTATTTTTAATTTAAATTTAAATTTATATTTTTAATAATTTTAATGTTTTTACAAATATTGCTACACCTCTTTTTAATCACTCAGGAAATTTACACGGTTGCCATGTTGCCATGGCAACGACCAAAATAATTTAAAATCCAGAACTGTCATACGTTTTTTAGAATTTTTTAATATATTTTCTCAAATTTGTTTGCACTTTTTTGCACTGATACTAATTTACACTTTTCTAATTGATAGTGGGTGCTGTTAGACATCAGTTTTCGCACTTTTGCACACTTTTTCCGACGATATTCGCTATTTATTAATACTTTTAGAATGGAGCTCAAATTGACGTCCGCTCTCTTCAGAATAATAATAATGGTAATAATAATAATAAGTATACTTACCAAGAAAACTGACCCATTAGAGCAAAGTTAACGAATATTGGGGCACCAAATTTGACAATTCCAGTACCTAATAGATATACATATATAAATATATATATATATTTTTCTTTTGTGAAGATCTTTCAACCTCGATGTTCTCTTTAACCCAATTCCAGTAAATATGTATATAAATTGTAGAGGGATGATGAGCAAGAAATAAATAGAACGCATCTTTTTATTTGGAAAAGTACCTACCACAAACAAGATTTATTGCTTTTCCAAAATAATTCTACATTCCTATATACTGCGGCGACCAAAAGTTTGAAAACTCTTTGAGCATAATGCCTCCCTTTTCCCAAAACACTCTGCTGTCCCAAAATTCCAAAGTGAGTGTTACACTCACTAACATGAATAACAGTAGTGACACTGACAATAAAAACCAGGGAAGTAAAAAAAAGCAAAGGAGTCAAAATACGCCTGTAGGTAACGTACTATATTATATTGTTTGAAACTTGAAATGTTTTTATTAAAAAAAAATACATAGTGAGAAATGAACAAAAATATAACTCTTCTAGGAATAACAAACAGTCAAACACTAATCTAAAAATATTGAAGGAAACATAACTCATAAGATTACAAAACAGCCGCCCATAGGTACCACACTAATTTTTGGCGACGGCGAATGTATTCATTCTTTGGCTTTGTCTTTTTATAAATTCATCCGCAATTTCACTACAGTTGACGGATTGGGCTATGCACGGTGGCAGTTCAAAATAGTTATGCTATTCAATCTTTTTTGAGACATAGTACTGCGGAGATACGATTTCAGTCTTCTAAGACAAGAAAAACTTCTTTCTGCAGTGCATGATGTTGTAGGTATCGTCATGTACAATTTTAGATCTTTCACGTACTCGTGCAGCATATTTTTCAATGGCTCATTTTTCTGAAAGAAATGTACTATATTTGGCACAGTTTGGAGTTTCACATTTTCGGTGGAGCATATGTCGAAAAACATTTCCCTGTGAAGAGTGAGTCTGTCAGCATCAAAATCATCTTGGTACTGCTGTCCCAAAATTCCAAAAGACGCATTTTTTTCAAGCAAAAATGATTCAAATGTTTTAATTTTATCAATGTTTTCTGTTTGAAAACGCCTGGTGAGGGTTCCAATGCTTGTGTCTAGAGATTCGTAATATAAAATTCTGTAAAACTCTTTGGGGTCCTTTGGAACGTGTTCCTTGTCTGACCCACCAAATCTTGCATGAATTTTCCTTTGCTTTGGAAGCTGTGGCTCGCCCAATTCAATAATCTGTTTGCTTTTCTCTATCGAAGTTTCCCATACAAAATCAAATTAGCTTTCTTGTCGGTAGCTTATGAGTACATCTTTTAAGTTGTAAACAATCTTCAACATACCGTCAAACGTGGTTTTTGAATTTTGTAGTCCGGCATTAGCAATTTCCATTTTTTCAAAAATAAATATTGTAATATTCAAAAGGAAGTAGAAGTCAAAACTGCACAACCTTTTACAAAAACCACTGGATTTCGCACCAGCTTCAGTCTTTTCTTGGCTTATTTTAAACATGAATTGCAATAGGGAGTTATAATTTTCCAATAAACTTTTCAGCGAGATAACTCTCAAGCACCATCTTGTAGGGCAAAGTGGCCTTATAAGTTTTGAAGATGGTTCGGTGTCATGTTTGAGGTTTTTGAAGATTTCTAGCCTTTTGGGCGAATCTCTAACAAAATTGATGAGATCTTTCACCAGCATTATAAAATCACGGATTTTCGACACGTTATTGAATGAGTCTTGAACAACAGGATTGATAGAGTGAGCAAGACAGCATACAAAAATTGCTCGGGGCTCATCAACAGCTAAACGCGTTTGTAGACCACTAATGGCCCCGCTAACATTGGCTGCTCCATCGTAACACTGACCACGGCCAAACTTCAACTCAATTGGAGAAACAAGAAGAATGTCCTTGATAACCTCATATAGCGTTGCAGAATCGGTGAACGGGGTTTCACAAAGACCAAGGAAATGTTCATTGACAACTAAGTCTTCATCTACAATTCTAAAACACACAGACAATTGCTCTTTAGACGATACGTCCGTTGTTTCATCCGCAATTATTGCAAAATAAGAACCTTTGATTTTTTTCAAAAGAACATCTCTAACTTTACCCGCAAGCAAGTCCAAAATTTCATTTATAATGTCATGAGAAGGCCATCGATGTTTAGTTCGACTTAGCCAACTCTTCAACTCAGGTACGTCTTCAGATCTTAGTCTCAATAACTGAATGAAATTGGAATTCTCCTCAGTGTGTCCGCGCAAAGGTAATCCTTGAATACCAAGAAATTTAATGGAATATATAATTTTCAATAGGGCGACTCTTGCTAGTTTCATTTCTGCCTCCTAGGATTTGCTTAGCGCGGACTTTACATTGACTCCCTTATCATAGGCCACAAGTGCTTGCAAAGCATTTCGATGAAACTCTGATTTTTCATGAGTTGATAACCTTTCCAATGCTTTCTTCCAATTTGAAAAACCTTCAGTAACGAAGGCTTTGTACGACTGCGTCCACTCTTTCGTGTTCAAGACAGGTATTTTTCTTTTTATGTATGCCGTCTGGCACACTTCACAGAACACTTTGTTAAGGTGCTCATTGAAAATTATCCACCCATACTTCTCTTTCCAAGATTGTTGAAATTGGCGACCACCACTTGCACTTCCACTTGTTTTGTTCATCGTCGGTGTCGGCGATATAGTTGAAGTTGGAGGTTGCGAGGGAGGTTGAGAAGTAGTTGGATGAATATCAGTAATATCAGGATCTTCACAAGCGTCTGTCGAATCAGTGCCTTCAGTATTTGGGTTTTGTATAGTAGCTTCATCAGCTTTCACAATATTTGAAACTGTTGATAGTGGTATATTTTGATCACTTCCGCTTTTAGCAACAGGCTTTTTCAAGAAAAGCTATCCAACTTTCGCTGCATTTTTGCGTCTCTTGGCCTAAAAACATAGAACACGTAAGGTAGGTAACAGGTGTTGATTTTTAGAATACTCATTAACAAGAAATTTGAAAAGTGAAAATTGAAAATTGTTTTTACCTTTCCAATAAACACAAATGACATATGACTTTGAAACCGGCTTTTTAAGTTACAACCTTACTACGCAAATATTAAAGCTCTAGGTCGTACTGCTTCAGCCGTCAGTTATATAAAAATACAAATTGAAAATTATTGTTCGGTAGGTAAGTAGAGGGAGATTCTCCCGAAAAACTATAAATCAAGCCTTCTAAGTGGCGGCCGCATAGGATGTATACAGTTTGTCTCGAGTCGACAAAGAGGCAGATAGGCGGCAGGCGGAGAGCAACGCCTTTATTGTTTTACCGTGAACCGCCTGCTTTCTGCTTAATCAGCTTGCGTTGCTCTCCGCCTGCCGCCTATCTGCCTCTTTGTCGACTCGCGACAAACTGTATACATCCTATGCGGCCGCCGCCGCGCCGTACTGTGTTGTAAGAGTTTCTACGATCTACGCCACGACTTCTTGTTTTCAAATTTCAATAGTTAAAAAAGTGATGATTGACGCAACATTTGTATATGAAATAGTTTTTAATGCATACCCTACTCAAGTTTTTGAAACACTTAGAAACTTACAAGTCTTACAACATAACTAGATATTGAGCAGTGAGCTAGATAATATGTACACCCTTCATCATTATTTGATGTCGATTGTCGAACATAATAAATTGGAAGTTGCTCAAAATTTGAAACGTGATTCAAAATTTGGGCTTTATTATTCCAAGAGAAAGTATTGGGCTGAATCTGAACAAGAAATAGTCCGTGGGAGCGGTGCCCCCACGGACTAGAGCTCCCTGGGGGCTCGCGCCTCGGAGCCCCCACGGTTCCGGCGCCGGTGCCTGACATGAGTTTTCTGCAATTTTTAGATTTTTCTTTAATATGACATTTTCTTCATTTTCAAACAATTCCTTTCCATTCATTAAAAATACTTTGTTTTCTAAGTCTACTTCAAGATTATTTTTATTTGGAATTGGTTCAATGAAAACTCTAAGAATCTTACTATCAGAACAATTTGGTAGCATTAATATGAATACAATATGGTCGTTATACAAGATTACTGAAGTTTTTACGTACATCATATCTTTAATTGTAATGTTGTATTTTTCAATTTCCTCTGTACTCAAAATATCTCTACCTATAACTCCTAGCCTGCTTAACATTAGATTTTCTTTGACTTTCCTGACTTGCTCTCTTAGCAATTGAATATCGTATTGAATTTGAAATGCGTGTTGCATATTTTCTATTTCTATTGTTTCCTTATTTATTTTATTAACTAAGTATGATAATTGATGATTTATTTGCGTTTGCTGTATGTTAATATGTTTCGTTATGTTTGTTATGGCTTCGTTAAAATTTTCGTTGATATGGACTTGATTATTTAAGTTTTGTATGAGTTCGTTGTTATCTTTGTCCTTTTCGTCGTCTGAATCCATTACTCCTGCTATGTATTTTAATCCTTTACCTACTATGTTTATTAAACCTCTTCTATTTTTATTATGTGGGACTAAATTTTCTATTTCCTGGGCTAGAGACATTAAATTATGCTTCATCGCTAAATATCCGCTTCCGTTTCTTAATTTTTCTATATTACTCTCAATAATAACTAACGTTTTTGACCATGAGTTTAAGTTAATGCTATGTAATATTTTCTTATAACCTGTTATAACCTGTACTTCTTGATCTTGAATCATTACGTATCCTTGCCCTTGGTTTAAGTTCAGTACTTCAATTTTTTGCGTCTGTACTCTTGTTGCCGTCAGTATTATTATTATTGCCAACACTGTCACCTGTAATAGTAATAGTTTCGTATTTGTATTTACGTTTAACTTGGTCTTTATAGTATTTAATTCCGTTCTTGTCCTTGCAATAGTCACCGCTTGTTGTTTTATCTTTTAACTTTTTGTACTTTGGCTGTAATTTAAATGTCTTTGATATTACGTTTCTTGATTTTACATACTGATGATTATTATCAGTTAAAATTACATTTTCCCTATTCTTATTTATTTTATCAATGTACCTTTCTTTATTTTTCTGAACCTTATTAGCTATTTCCTCATACTCTTCTGCTTTAATTTTTCCGTTAATAAAATCTAAAGGTTTCTTTTTCGTGGTAGAGTGAATGGTTCTATTATAAGTTTCTAATTTTTTTAAAACTAAGTTATCCAAATTTTTATTGTCTGTATTTTTGGTGCTAGTCTTTAATATTCTAATATGTTCATTTAAAGTCGAATGATATCGTGCGATGTCTGAATTACCTGTGTGTCTTTGCGCGGTTGTGGTGTAAACTTCTATTTTATTTTCCACTTTTGTAAATTTTTGACAATTAACTTTAGAGTTTCGCAATCAATTAATTTACTTTATTTATTTGTTTAATTGATTAATAGATTTATTTTGTGTTATTAGAATCTAAGATAACTTTGTCCGGAAATTACTTTTGATAATGAACGGGGTGTGTTGAAGAATATTCAGAACAAGAGATTCAACACAACCTTAAATGGTGAAATTTTTACAGAGGTAAATGTAGACTTTACTTTACAAGCAACAAAAAATCAACAGGCTAACCAGTCCGACCCCATATTTTTACGCATTAATATTATGTAAATTGTCAACTTCTTTTCTGATTTATGTATAATGAACTAGACATTAGAATGACCTTTAAACAAGTAAAAAGCTAGAATTGGTTTCAGACCAATTATTATTAAACACCAGATAATGCCCGTATGAAATTTCGTTGGTCAGCCATCTGTGCAAGTTTGATTTTTGAAGTGGTTTAAGTGGTTTTTCGCATATATTTCTAGAGCGGTTCGTCGGACAGAAAAAATGGTTATAAGCAATTTTATAGGATTTCGTATTCTGAAGAAGCTTTCGTACAATAAAAATGTTTAAGACTGATCGTTTTCACATATACGTAAAAAAAACTAAATTTTTATATATCAACACCAAGAAGGGGTTGCCCGATTTTGTCCATTTTTAAAATCTTATTTGCTATTACTATGAAAATGCCATGTACTAAATTTCAAGTGCCTTTGTCGACGCGTTCTCAGGCAGTGTCCAAATATGCATATAGTGGAAAACGAAATTTTTTATGGCAACCTTACGAAGGAGTTGCCCGATTTGTCTCATTTGCGAACTTAGTTTTACTTATTTTTTGAAGTCCGTGTACATAATTTCAGCTCATGCAAAAATCCATTTTGCTTTACCATCATTAAGTGTGCGCGTTACAAACGCAATGACAAGCATAGAAGTCGCGAATGCAGGGACGTCCCCGCCCTCCTAAGAACTTAAAGTAAAATAGCTTAATTAATTGAGTTATTTGAAAAAATATATTTTTTATTTTATATTGTTTTTATTTATATCATTTAACTTCAAAAAATTATACAAAATATTTTTATTCCACAACTTAAAAAAATAAAAATTTATTTCAATTATAATGAATATTGTACGCATGTGATGTATATGTAATAGGTCTTTCTCAGAATTTGTGTTTGGGTCCCCAAATTTGGGTTATCCAAAACCCTCGCGAAACACTTCCCGAGCCACCAAACACACTCCCTCACTACCACATCAGAGCACGAACTTAGTCCTAAGTCCTAACATTCTAAAATATTTGCAGCGTTCTTATGTAAAACTACTGACATGTCTAATATGGACTGACTATGTCCATATAAATACACTGCATAAAGTTGGCTCACTTCTATATAGTATTACTTTTCTGTCTAAGCACCAAGTACCAACTGAGAGAGAACCGTAAAATACAAATAAATAAGTGGGTTCGTCGAAATAAATGTTTTTAAATTAATTATGTTGATAAATGAGTGATAAAAAGTGTTTTACAAAAGGCAATACACCTAATCCCTTTTTTACACGGTCTTTTTCACACGATTTTGAAATAACACGGTCGACAAAAATAAACTCATCCTGCTTTTACACGTTTTCTTTTTACATGGACAAAAATAATTCTAAGGATTTGGCTGTTCCTTGTTTTATCCTTTGTAGTTAGGGGTTTTAATATTTACACAATTCTTTTTGCATTTTTTAATTTTCTACGGAGTTTTGAACGTGAAAGGTGTAAGTGAAAAGTAATATTTAGTGAGAAAAAATGTATAGAAGTAATATTTGTATACACTGGATGAAATCTAAAGGGTATACTAAGTTTGTCATTCCGTTTGTAACACCTAGAAATAATGATGGTAGAGCATAATCGATTGGGCACCCATGCATAAAATTAAATGTTATTTTTATTTTTGCATGCCCGTCCGTCCGTCCTCACGATAACTCGGTAGCGCGTGTACTTAAAGAGCTGAAATTTTCTACATGGGCTTCAAAAAGAAAGTAAAATTAAGTTCGAAAATGGGACAAATCGGGTAACTCCTTCGTAGGGTTGCCATACAAAAATTTATTTTTTTACTACATATTTGGATACTGCCTGAGAACATGTCAACGTAGAGCGTTGGAATTTTGTACATAGTGTTTTCATAAAAATAATAAATACAATTTCAAAAATGGACTAAATCGGGCAACTTCTTCTTGGTGTTGCAATAACATTTTAGAATTTTTACGTATCCTGTAAAAACTATCAATCCTATACGGTTTTAATGTACTGAAAAGTTCTTCAGAATATGAAATCTTATAAAATTTGTTATAATCATTTTTGCTGTTCGACGAATCTTTCTAGGGATATATTCAGAAACCAGTTCAAAAATCAAACTTGCGCAGATGGATGACCATACGAAATTACAAAGGAGCATTCATCTAGGGGATCATAAGAATTGGTCTTAGACCAATTCTAGGTTTCTTACTTGTTTTTTAATTCGGATTTTAGAAAACTTTTTAATTTTGTAGTGCTGTTTATTTATTGAAACTGAACAACTTGTGTTTTGTTTGAATTTTATAAAGTAAGTTACAGTTTTTCATAAAGCATAATTTATTTAAAAATTTTAAATTTTTTATTTCAGCCCTGAAAAAGAATAAACGAATAAGTATTTCTTTGGAAACAAAGATACTAATTCTGGACCAACTTGGAAATGGGGATGGCACCAGATATGTTAGAAAATCTTTCAATTTAAACGAAGCGACAACCTGCATAATTAAAAAAAAATTAAATAGGGATTACACAAACCGTAACTTCTGGTACCAAGTAAAGTGCTAAGTACTCTTCGTATACGAAAAATATAGTTATGGAAAAATGGAAAAGGTTGTGTTGTATCCATGTTAACATCACAACCAAAAACGTATACCACTTGATACCAATACCATTAAGCAGAAGACTTTAAGAACTTATGACCAAATAAAAAAAAATTGAACCGCCAACGTCTTCGAAACCTGCCGATAACAATATAAATAAATTTGTTGCTAATAACGGATAATTGCAAGAATTTCTAGAAAGGCATGCAATTTACAATGTCAAGATCAGAGATAAAATAGCTTATGGATATATTGCTGCTGCCAAAGTATTCCCTCGCAGCGGATTAGACCGGCCTTTTCTGGAAAAGAATGCCAAGCCGAACGTACTTAGTAAAATACGAAAAGTGCTAGTGGCTTTAAGGTAGCAAAAAGTAGAATTACGTTTTTGTTCTGCAGTAATGCTTCGGCGACCGCATACTAAAACTAAATCTAACATGCGAATTTATTATTTTTTAATTTTTTTTTATTTCTTGGAAATTATAAAATGATGGACATAGTATACTGAAAACAAAATTTGTGTTTGTTTTGCCGAATTGTTAATTTTTGTAGGCCTTTTGAGGTTGTTGAACCAATCTAATATTTTCTTGTCTTTTTTTACACGATTTTTTTACACGATATTCTGTGGAATGTATGTACCGTGTAAAAACAGGATAAAGTGTATATTCAAAGATATTCAACAGAAATTCGAAAGATTTTATTAAAATCACTTTTCAACTTCCCGCCAAAGGTCTTTTCAATGTTGGCACCGACGTAAGAACTATTTTTGGCACAAAAAATTGTACTCGCTTGAAATAGCATATCGACCAATCCATATATTATGACAGTCTGTAAAACTGAGAGCAGTTTGATTTGAATGACTTCTGCAGTTTGCAACCTAAACTACTAATCTATTAAAAAATTATATGATGTAATTTACTTTTAATATTAATCCACACAAGCATGTGGTACAGCAACGTTAAAATAATTTTTATTTCTTATATAATATAATATTAATACAACAACGGTATAAGATTTTCGCCAGTTATAGATTCAAGAGGAAGGCATCAATTTCAATTGAATTGATAAGTTGAATGCTCGATCAAAGTCTCATGATCGCCAAGAAACGACAAGTAGCGAAAATACATCGAAAATCTCAGAGGCATACGACGAAAACTGTCGAAATAATTATAGCCAGTATGCAGTGAATAGTGTGACATTATCACCTAATTAACGATTCGTCGAAATTAAGTCTTAGTCGTTCCGCTTGTCCTCGCGGTATCTCCGGTGTTGAATAATTAGTTAATGATTTTTATTGAGAAAATTAACTGGGATGAATGCTTTTATTTTTTTTTGCAGTCCATCCATATAATCTTTCCTTTTACGCCATGCGTAATTTAATTGATCGGTGGATTATTTCTCATCTACAGCAGACTGAAATTAATTGAAAATAATTTCAATGAATTTCTAAAATGCATTGAGAATGCAGAAAAATCGAACTTTTCGACCCAGCGATCAGAGAGGTCTCATCAGTATGGTTATCTCAGACCGCCTACCATAGAAGTTCGATGATAGGGTGACCCAATTGCCCATATAATGCATTTTAGAAATTCATTGAAATTATTTTTAATCAATCAATTTCAGTCTGCTGTAGACGAGAAATAATCCACCGATAAGTTTTTCTTGGTTTATCCAAGTGCCGTATGGCGACTATGGGGAATAATCACTCAATTTGAAAATTGCAACGAGAAATTGTTGCTACCATATAATTCACAAGTGCTTTCGATAAAAAGTATTTATATGGGCAATTGGGTGACCCTATCATCGAACTTCTATGGTAGGCGATCTGAGGTAACCATACTGATGAGACCTCTCTGTAATTTAATTGAGCTTGTGCAGCTACTTTTTAGGGTTCCGTACCCAAAGGGTAACAACGGGAACCATATTACTAAGACTTCGCTGCCCGTCCGTCCGTGACCAGGTTATATCTCATGAGCCGTACTAGGTAGACAATTGAAATTTTCACAGACTGTGTTTTTCTATTGGCGATATAACAACAAATAATAAAAATAAAATAAAATTGAAAATTTAAAAGGGCCCCCATACTAGAAACGTGATTTTTCGGCGTTTTTTCCTCGTTTTATTCTCATTCATTATTATTATCATAAGTAGGCATTTTTTCATTCTTCAAATGACAGAATTATTATTATTTTTTCACATGACGCCTACTCTCATTTGAGAAAATAAATAAAAAGTGCTTAGTGTTAAATTTTGTACGATGGGACGGACCCTTCGTGCGCGAGTCCGACTTGCACTTTGCCGTTTAATTAATTTGAGATCATTCTCCCCAAAATAAAAATTTTCTTTATCGAACTCCACGACGCGGCGGAAAAATCCTTAAAATCTTATTTTGTTCTCCGTGCACGAAAAATTTGCTCGTTTTGGTCGGTTACAAATATGACCAAGCTCAAAAAGAATAAAGTTGAAAATTCTCTTGGAAGAAAGGAATCTTGAAACTTTCTAATAAGAAGGAGCCTAGTGAATGTACCAATTGGACACAAACCTGTTACCTACCCTATGACTAATGATTAAATAATCATTAGAAATAAAGTCCGTCTTGTACATCACACTCGTTAACCTTGAGAAAGTTAAGGCTCAACTACAATTGAAGTAAAGAACTTACGATTTTGAATGAAACTGAGGGTTACTAAAAATTGATATTTTTAGCCTAAACATATATTACATTCCGTAAGGGCTATTATCTTGATATATAATGTGTTCAATTTTAAAAAGTGGTAAAAGCGAAAAAATTAACAAATGGCAGGTGATTTAATCGAAGATTTGTGCTTTCTATTAATTTGCAGGACCATTTTTATTCAATTTTAATTTTTACATTTTACTTTTAATCTTTTAGTAATTTAGGATTAATTTAATTATTTGACACATCGCTTTTTTACGGAATGAGCGATTCTTACCGCACCTTTACTGACTGCAATTTGGCATTTACACTTAACGAAAGTTCCCCTCCGACGAGTTACAGTTAATTTGTGAACGTTTGGTAAATTTAAAGGGTGGCTTTGCTTTATGTAAAGAACATTACTTACGTATACGTAAATTGTAGTTGAGCCTTTAAATCGAAGAGCAATATGGGAAGTACTAATGCGAAAAGAAATAACTGAGAATATAAGAAGAATTCAACGACATAGAAAAAAAAACCCTACAGTGTACACGAGAATTAAAATCACACCAATGTGCACCTCGCGACTTACAGGCCTGAAGTTATAAATCTAAAAATGCGTATGCACAGTAAAATATTCAAAATAAAATAGTTTTGAATATGATCTCAAATAAAATATTTCTAATCAAGTTTAAATAAGCATCCATAGGTACATATGTATATGCCTTAACTTACGGTTCAAATTTATTCACAAAAAACTTCACAATTTCTACACTTCACAATCAAAATTCAGTCATTCAAATTTAACAATAAAAAATAAATTTACTGTTAATTACGTTAGTATCCATACATACATATATAACAATAAATAAAAATTAATAAAAGGAAAGAAAACTTTTATATAATTTAATTTTAATTTTAATAAATATATATATATAATGCAGATTAAAATATATCAAAAAAGAACAATTGCAGCACGAAAAATAGAACTATCAAAATTGAACAGGGGTAGAATTTCGACTAACAATAACCTATCAACCACCACGTTGATCTGACGAATGTGTTAAGTTTCCTCGTATGATCTCCTCGACTGTCAAATTAAACAGTTGATAAAGCTAGAATTGGTCTAATTGTAAGACCAATCCTTATGATAACGTAGGTGCCTATATGGTCTGTAGAAGTTTGATTTTTGCAGTGCTTTTACGCATATATTTCTAGAACGGTGTTTAGGACAGTAACCATTATTATAACCAATTTTATAGCATTACATGTTCTAAAGAAATGATCAGTACAATATGTGTAAAAATCCAAAATTTTTATATGGACGCACTAAGAAGCGGTTGCCCCATTTAGCCCATTTTTGAAATCTTTCCTTACTATATTTATGAAAACGGCCTGCACCAAATTTCAGCTCTCTACGTTGACGTGTTCTCAGGCACTGTCCAAATATATAATGAAAAACAAAATTTTTATATGCAAACCTCACGAAGGAGTTACACGATTTGTCCCATTTTCGAACTAAATTTCAATTTTTTTTTTTAAAAACCGTGTGCAAAATTTCACCTCTCTACGTACACACGAGTTATCGGGCGGACGGACATGCAAAAATCAAAATAACTTTTAATACATTTACATCTACATTCATTATTTCTAGGTGTTACAAACGGAAAGACAAGTACAGGTACCCTATGATTTCATTTTCTAGGGTATAAAGAGAAGGATTTGAACACTTATCGCCTTTTTATGGCCCTTGGAGAATACTGCTCTAAAATGGCTGCTGTTCAGTCCACTTATCCTATATTTGGTTCACCTCTATTATTTTCCGAGGAAACCTCTGCTGCATATCCAACTCCCAATGAGTACCCTAGAAAAGAAAAAAAGGATACAAAGAACCACAAAGTATTCAGTTTTCTACAAACTACTTATCTAAAAGGGAAATTTTATCATCACACGAAATCACGTTAATTTCCGCTGAAGATTTGATACGCTGCGGTATGAAGGACTTTAAGCCATCAGCTATCTTCTTCCACGACTCATATCATCTAAAAATAAACAAACAAATTCATTAATAATACTAAAAGAAACAACAAAACAATATTAATTACAGCAACTTACCTCTGTATTGTTGACAACTTTTTTCACGTAACTTAATGACATCTACACAGTCAGCTGTCTTCGCCTTCGCCGCAGTCAGAATACGAGCAATTGGAATAAACGTCGCTAGGGCAACACCGAGAGGCGAGAGCTAATAACTGGATGCGGCGGCTATAAAAGGCCGACGAGTTGCAATAGATGGCACCATTCTTTTATCAGAGTTCATCTGATTCAGAGTCTAATCTGAAAAATAAGAATCGTGTTCCTATCCACCATACAGAAGTATAATTCTGTTCAGAGTTTAATCTGAAAAATATATTCCTATCCTCCATACAGAAGTATAATTCTGTTCAGAATTTAATCTGAAATTCCCATATTTATTACAGAAGTATAATTCTGTTCAGAGTTTAATATGAAATTTCCATATTTATTACAGAAGTATAATTCTGGTCAGAGTTTAATCTGAAATCATTTTTCATATTTATTACAGAAGTATAATTCTGGTCAGAGTTTAATCTGAAATCATTTTTCATATTTATTACAGAAGTATAATTCTGGTCAGAGTTTAATCTGAAATCAGTTTTTATATTTATTACAGAAGTATAGTTCTGTTCAGAGTCTAATCTGAAAATTTCGTCTCATTCTGTTTTGAACCCCACGTTGCAGCACGCTGCTGCGCCCCCCTTTTTTCTGCTTATTCAGCTTCTCTGTCTGACAGGGCCGCTACCGTCAAACAGATTCATAGAAAATTCTTGTGTACGTCATTTTTACTGCCTTAGTGCCCACACGTATTAGCAGCATTATTATTCTAGTAGTTTAGAAGGTGACAAAAACTAATTCCGATCTTCTTCTTCTTCTTCTTTGAAGAATTAAAGAGACGTTTTTTGGATCATTTTGTTTTCTTTTTATTATTGAATTTTATTTATATATATACATACTGAATTGTTAATTTGAATTTCTAGTTTTAAGCTCTTTTGAATTTTTATGTGAATTTGTGATATTAGGTTAAGTATATGAATTATGAAAAAATAAAATTTTATATTTGAATTTGAAAAACGACTGAGTTATCCTTTCAAAAACCGGCACTCCCTCCTACGTTCGAGACTAGCTCTCACAGCTGCTATTTCCCACCAAAGTTAAAACCGACTTGGAATGCGGGCTAATTTTTTCTTTATGTTAAATTAAGCGAACATTTTTCCTTCTTTTGAATCCTCGAAAATCTTTTTTATCGATTATTGGTTAGATTTCGACGTTTCAATAGAAAATTCTCATTTTCAGGTCTGCTCTAAAATGTCATTTCACTAGTAGCACCTAGTTGCCTAGCAGTACTTATAAAAAATTTTACATTTTAATTTGGAGATATCGCTCCAACCTTTTACATTTTTTCACATTCTCGCTTATGACTCTTAATGTCATGAAGTCGTGAACAATTTGTTTATCCGTTATTTAATTGTCGAATGAGTCTTTTCGATAAATTTGAGGTACAAAATTCTCTATCTAATTGCGAATAAATTCTAATGTATGATAGTTGCACTTTAGAGTTTTTGGGTTTTTCTTTGCATACGAACAGTGTTTCACTGCAGGCTAGAAATATTAGTAATTTGATGTTCCAGGTAAGGACCTAACCGCTGTTTTTTGAGGGAATACTCCATGTAATTTAAAGTTGGATCAGGCGAGCTTCTGATTATAAAATTTAAGTTTTGGGTTTCTATATTATTAAGCCATGTTCAGGGGATACCGTACGATGCATAGCATAGCCTGACATGAAGGAGATAGGGAAAGGCTTAAGGGACATAAGGAAATTATCGAAGGTTCTGATGTATACCCCCCTTAGACTTTCGCAAATTGTATGCCCGAGAAAAAACAGAGGATGGTAGACTGTTCCAAATTGGCACAGTTCGAGATAAAAATCATCACGAAATTATACTGTACGGCCGAAAGTACTTTGAATGGTAAAAGGCTGTGCGCGGTTTGCAGCGGAAGTATTGCGTGCAGAAGTCATACTACCAAGAATCAGACTAGATGTTTCATCAGAAAATTGACCATGCATGTAGAGATAAAGGATCGAAGGACATCAAACATTGCGGTGGTGCTCGAGTGACTCGATATAAGAAGTTTTTGCCACATCGTCAATGAGCTTGAAAGCTCTATTCTGGACAATATCTAATGAAGCTAAGACTGTGTGACCAGCCCCAGATTTGTACAAGTACGCTAGATTTGATGGGCTGAAATATTTTTTACACTTTTTCAGAAATCTAAGTCATTTCGATGTTATTTTGTCAGCAGGGAAGATGTAGTCTGTCCAGCTTAACTTACTGGAAATATTGATACCAAGAGTACTTAGTGACGGAGAATTGGAAATTAATGCTTCATCAAAAGAAACGGAAGCTCGGAAGTCATAATATTTAGCAGGGTTTCAAAGCAATAGCAGACAGCAAGCACAGCAGAAAAAAGCATTCTTACTTGCTATGCTATCGCAGAATTCATTTTGGAACTGCTTTGCTTGCTGCTGCTGCCATTTGAAATTTCACTGCTGGGCTTGCTGTGTTATTGCAAGTTCATTGTGCCATTGTTGTTCCTACAGCATGCTGTGGAAAGCAGTGATAGCACTGTCGGTCGCTTGCTGTAATACAACGATTTAGAAAATCAACGATGCCTCACCCTGATATAGGGAAGGCTTCAATGTTTTCCTAGAAATTTACTGGAAATTTTTTCTTTAGAATTCTTATTCATTTTTAGAGGCCGACAGCGGTGAAAATAACTCCAGTCGGCCACCAAGGTGATAAAAATTCTGCCGAAATATTTTCTGTAAATTTCTAAAAAGATATGAATGCTTATTGCTGATCTACGCGTCTACGCTCATAAAAATCTTTAGCGGCTCAAGCATTCGTTGTTAGCCTCAGTACATAAGAATTTACTTGCAAAGTTCGATTTTCGTTGTATTACACCAATCGACAGTGCTATCATTGCTTTCCACAGCACACAGTAAAAAATAATTTCCTAAAGTGAGTGGCAACAATTTGTGCCACACAGGTTAGGCATTTGTCGATAAGATTAGGGAAAGCTGCATCTTGGAAAACTAAGATTAGGTTTTTATCCTTAAAATGTAGGTAGATTTTTCTCCCTCAAATGTAGGGAATTTTGGTTTTTTCCCCATAGAGAAAACTGTTTTTTTTTTTTAATAATTGAAGGCACAGTTATAACTTATTATGAATTCCTAGAAAGGCCAATATGTGTTCTTATAAATAAAGGTTTGAACGTCACACTCCATTAATTACAATAGAACTTATAACGAAATTACTCTGAAGAGGTATGCAAAACCTCGAAAATCGATGTTATCGATTTACTCGAAAACCAAGCGGAGTTCGATATAAAAGTATTAGACTTTTTTGACCCAAATGACCTCTATTTTCATCCCCTTAAAGGATTAAAGACAATTCCGGAACACCCTGTATAAACGAAAATATATTTCCATAAAAAATGTAGCATAATACCAAATTCGTTGAATTTTTTCTTTCTTATATCCATGTTATATATATTCCTTTGTATTTGGTACGGGAATGATTTCGGGGGTCACTTTAATTACACTCTGTTTCTTTATTTGTAATTTTTTTATTTAAAACTTCTTCTCCTAAGTACAAACAACAGCTTCTTTTGTTTTTGTACACTTTTTACCACAATTCTGGTAATTTTACAATACTCGGATACTAACACTTTTTCTATTTCTACTTTTTTTTGTTTAATCGCTTGTTACATTTTAATTTTTTGATACTCAAACTTTTACTTTTTACTTTTCACCACAACCGAGACCGCGCCGAGCCAAGTGCAAAAACTCAACTCGACTTTCGTGATATAATTCCACTGCGTGTTCTACAGGAGATTTAAAAACCAACTCGGCTCTTGATCACTTTCGTCGCAATCAAGAGCCCTCGTTCAGGGTAGAAAATGCATAGTTGCATAGAAAATGCATAAATTCATAGTTGCATTTCTACCCTGAGAAAAATTTTCATTTATTCTGGACTTGTTTAAACAAGACGATGACGATGACTTGAACTTTGATGCTTTTATAAACATCAGCCACCGTCCCGTCGATTGAAATTGCGGCGCGCGTATACATATAATGTATTCTCGCGGCGCGCACTTCTTATCGCGAAAGCTTTTTTTTGCAGTATGTATGTACGATGTACATACATATTGCACTTTTCGCGACAAATCTCTTGGTTTTATTTTTTACTTTTTAATTATTTGTCGCGATAATTCTCTTTATTAAAACGACTTGGTTGAAGACTGAAACTTTTGTTTTTCCCAAGTCATTTTATGGGAATATTTTTATGAAATGTGTGGAATGTGAAGAAAATTGCTGATGCAATTTTCTTCACCTATTTGTGTGATAAGCTAATCATGTTTTTAAGCATGATTAGCTTATAGGAATATATTTATTTAAATTTTTTATTTAAATACCCTTTTTCAGGTTTGTTTTTAGATTTTTATGTATAATTTACGTGCATAACAATGAGAAAAAGAGAATTATTCTTTGAAGAGGAATAATTCTCAGAGGAAGTTGTTGTGGGTGCTAATTTTGGCGGCTCTGATTCCGGTCGGCTCTTTCTTTTTCTTTTCTAATAGGTTTCTTCCGGTTTTAATTCAATTGAACTATTCGGTTCTATTTCTAACAGGGATCACGTAGATTTCTCATCCAAGATTTGGGGAAGATAATAATGGATATTCACCTTTTACCGTGTCATGTCAAGCGTATTGCCCTTCATATGAATTGTAATAATTCTGGATTTATTTTTATAAATTTTTGGATTTTGGATCTACTACCCTGTGCGAACGTTAAGTTACCGGAATATGAAATTATTTACACGATAATAAATTAAATTTTTCCGGCCTAGTTAATTAACCATTTTTTTGTGTGGCTAGGTTGACTTGGTCGGGCGGTTGGTCGGTTTTCGGTTGAGTTTACAGAATTTTGTTTGTTCTTTTGTTTCCAAGTTTCTTACTTTTGTTTTTGGTTTAATATATACTCTTATTTATTTATTCTTTTATTTTTTTGCTAATAATTTAATTTTTATTTTCTAATTATTTCTTTTGGTAGGAGCCTGGTGAAACTTATTCTCTCTTTAAAGTTTTTTTTTTATTAACTATGTATTATTTTAAATTACATTTTACTATTTCTATGTTTATATACTACCCCTTTTTTTTGTATTTTATTTATATACATCTAGTTTCATATTTATTTATGTCTACTTTTAAGGTAGTTTTTCTTTAATTTTATATTTAACTCTTTTTATATTTATATACTTCTGATGCGTTTTCATTTTAATTTGCTATTTGATGCATTTTTCGTGTACTTGAGGTTTAATTATTTGGTTTTCTTTCTGTTACCTCTACTGTTCAAGAAGGTACTGTATGATTTTTTACTAATTTTTTATTCTACGGCATTTTCCTTTAATTCTATAGTTTAACTCTCTTTACATGTTTTATTTTAAGTAATTCTAGTTTTAATTAATTTATTTATTTTTACTATTCCTCAGGCTTGTACATTTTTTTGTTCTTTTTTTTTTAATTACCAGTTTTCTACGTACTTAATGTACATGTTTTACCAGGCCTACCGTTTATGTCCTTAATTAGATTGATTAGTTTTCCATATTGACAGTGTCCGTGATCCATTTTTTAAACAATTTGGACTGATGTTGTTTTAGCGAGGCTTCTAGTTTGCCTTAAACTGGGTTGGGGAGCAGGAGTTCGTTCTTCTAAAGGGATTCCCTCTGATGAAATTTCGGGGTTACCTTGTGGTTGATTTCTCTGTTATCTCATCTTGATGACAACAGGGTTAAGATATTTTACTGCCACCACAATCATTATGGCCAGAACAAGTAGGCTCGTAAATGATATAGAGGTGGTGGACAGGATATGGGAGTTTCTATTTGATACTTTCTCTTGGTATTTGTTGATTTTGCTTTGGATTTCTTCCAGCGAATGGGTGTCACTAAATTGATATATGGATATCGTCTCCCGTTAAAATCTCGATGTTCCCCAGACTGTGATTTTGAACTTCTTGTAAGATTTCAGTCAGGTTTACTTTGAGTAGAGAGTGGTTGAGCTCAGGAAACTGGCTCGGCTGCATAATTTTTAGTAAATATTTACTCTGACATTCGTATTTAAGCACGTTGTCACCTATTTGAACTTGACATGGTTGCGTTATCCCTAATATCCCTTGTCCTTCCAGTTTCGAGATCACAAAGTGATCTGGACATGTGATGTGTAGCACCGTGGAGGTGATAAATGAAAATAACCACGTATTTGGCTTGTTTAATTTAATCAACATGTCCTTTTGGGGAGCTTGTATTCTGGTCCTGCATTTGGGCACTTCATTTAAAGGATTATATAGTAATTTAGTGGCACATTCGTTGGATGTTGCCCCTTTGATTATAGGCGTGGTCAGCCGGCCTACATACGTGTTTTCTTCCAAATTACTTGTTATTTTCTTGAAAATTTTTAGGTCCTCGCCTCTTAATGAGAGAAATTCCTGAGTTTTTGCGCTATTGGCTATGTATGAATAACCAGGGTCTTGAATTAATGAATAATTTGCGGAATTGGGACTTTGGCAGATTAAAAATTGCGAGAGTAATTCTCACCACCAATTTGTTTTGCATAAGGAGTGACTGAGCTCCTGCTGTCTGATATAGGACAGACAGGCAATTTTGGTCATTCGGACAATTCGAGGTTGTTTTGCGGTATATCTCCAGCAGATTTTTGGGAGACATCAGGAGTGGATAAATATGATTGGTTCTACTAGCTATTATTATATCCAGGAGGGCTTGTTGTCGATATTCGACTTCGATGATTTGGAGCAATAAGCTTGATATAATCTCTTGTCTTAGTTGTCTCCTAGTTAAATAATCGGCCACATGGTGGAGATCTTTTATATGGTGTGCTATTTTTTGTTGTCTGTCTATTAACATAGCCAGCGGTTTTTGAATCTTTTCCAAGATAGTTTTTACAACACTAATTTTTTGTTTCTCTAGCTCGGCTAGGGCTTGTGTATTCGATTCAAGTTCTTCTAACCTGCTGTAAATTTCTTTCTAGTTATTGCTGTCCATAGTGCCAAAGAAATAGTGCATGGCACTGCCTATTTCATCAAATAGCGACCACAAAATTCGCAATTTTTACTCACGTTATATGGAATTGTTGGGATCTTGTGGAGCTCTTGGTCGTTGATTTGATACATTGTTGTTGTGAGGTCTCTGGAAACTATTGTTGTTTCTTCTGCAGTCACGCACGTCATGATTATACATTTTGCAGTTCACACAATAAGGCGTATTTTTCCTTTTGAGGCAATCGGCATATGCGTGGCCTCTTAGATTACAAAAACTACAACTGATTTTATTTAAGTAATTATTTTTATTGTTTACATTATAAGTTTTATTGGGGGATCTTGGCTCCTGTTTGATATATGGGAATGCGGCGTAATCTTCCAGCTGCGTTTTAACAGCTGGTGCTGCTGTGGCTCCGTATTTGGATTCTGCTGTTTCATTGCAGAGTGCCAGCATTTGTTTTACTCGTGTTGTGAAGGCTGTGAGGTTTTCCAAAGGATACTGCCTAGTGGTGATTAATTTATTTACCAGTTCCTGGTAAGTTTCTGTAGGAAGGTATGTGCGATTTAGCCGTTCTTCTACTTTGAAAGTAGTGGGCATATTTGTGGCAAAAAGCTGGTAAGCTTCGCTGCTCTCCCGAGAATAGGGGAACGAGCTGGGCAGTTAGCTTGGCGATTTTAGCGTAATCTGCCATGTTTAAATTGGGGATTCTGAAACTAGAGTTTGACACTTTTGAGGAGCTAGTTTCCTCTATGCTGGTTTCCAGAAGGGAGTCGCCCAGCCAGTTCAAAAGGATTTCACACCCGGTGGAACGGACACTGTCATTGGCAGTTTCACTTAAATCTACACTATTATTTTTATTTGTGGCTTCGGACGAGTGCGAGAGTTCTCCAAACTCCTTCAGGCTCTCTTTGAACTTTTCAGTGCTTTCTTTAAATTTTGCGATTTGCTCAAGCCTTCGTTCCCAAGACTTGGCAATCTGTTTGTCAATAGAATCGCACTGTATAACCGAAAGTTCGGAGGAGTCTCGCACTTTCCCTTCTAAATACTTTATATATTTTTCTAAGTTTAAATTGGAATGTCTTTCTTGGTGGGGACCTGTTAGGATTGTCCCGCTCCTTAACGTGAGTCCTCTTGTTGTTGAATTTGTTGGGGGTGTTTGGCTAGTACCCTCTGTTGCGGATGTTGCTCCCGCGTTGCCTCCTTCGTTTCGGGACGGAACTTCCTGTGCGTCTCCCGGTGAGGAAGATTGTTGTCGGGTTGGTTGAAATGGTATGGTTTCCTGCGGCGTTTCCTGGTGGGAGCTTTCTTCGCTCGTGGACCACCGTGTGTAAAATTTGCAGCTAGGGGGACTTCTGCCGTCTTAATTCCCTTGGTTCAATTTGAGAGGGGGGATTATTGCCTTCTTCGAGGTCCCTCTCAATTCAGGATCGCTGGTTGTGTCGCTTGAAGCTCTTTGCTGCCCGGGGGGGGGGGGGGGTGCGTGGCCTCCTTAAATTCCCCTGGATAAAAGCTGAAAGGGGGGCGCGTTGCCTACTTCGAAGTCTTTTCAGCTCCAGATCGCAGATTGCCGGTAGAGGATACTTCCTTCCTTCAAGTGTAGATTTCAAATTTTGGATGTGGACTTCGTTATCCTGGGCTGGGATGAAGCCCGCTATTGTCCCACGTTGGCACTTTGTGCTTTGATGAGGGGGTGGCTGCGTGTTTGTCAAACAGAGGCAGTTAAAGCTGTCCGACCCCGAGCGTTGGGAGCCGACAAGATCGAAATACTCCTGAAGCCAGACTCAACTCAGGCGGAAGGTAGGTGTCTTGCCCAGTATTCGATCCTGTCCTTAGCTCCTTTTTGTTCATTGGTGGATAGAGGCTTTTCAAGCGCTTATACTTTTGTTGTTTTTCAAAGTAGGCTTCCTCTATCCTACCGGCTCCGCCAATTGTTATATATATTCCTTTGTATTTGGTACGGGAATGAATTCGGGGGTCACTTTAATTACACTCTGTTTCTTTATTTGTAATTTTTTATTTAAAACTTCTTCTCTTAACTACAAACAAAAGCTTCTTTTGTTTTGGTACACTTTTTACCACAATTCTGGTAGTTTTACAATACTCGGATACTAACACTTTTTCTATTTCTACTTTTTTTTGTTTAATCGGTTGTTACATTTTAATTTTTTGATACTCAAACTTTTACTTTTTACTTTTCACCACAACCGAGACCGCGCCGAGCCAAGTGCAAAAACTCAACTCGACTTTCGTGATATAATTCCACTGCGTGTTCTACAGGAGATTTAAAAACCAACTCGGCTCTTGATCACTTTCGTCGCAATCAAGAGCCCTCGTTCAGGGTAGAAAATGCATAGTTGCATAGAAAATGCATAAATTCATAGTTGCATTTCTACCCTGAGAAAAATTTTCATTTATTCTGGACTTGTTTAAACAAGACGATGACGATGACTTGAACTTTGATGCTTTTATAAACATCAGCCACCGTCCCGTCGATTGAAATTGCGGCGCGCGTATACATATAATGTATTCTCGCGGCGCGCACTTCTTATCGCGAAAGCTTTTTTTTGCAGTATGTATGTACGATGTACATACATATTGCACTTTTCGCGACAAATCTCTTGGTTTTATTTTTTACTTTTTAATTATTTGTCGCGATAATTCTCTTTATTAAAACGACTTGGTTGAAAACTGAAACTTTTGTTTTTTCCAAGTCATTTTATGGGAATATTTTTACGAAATGTGTGGAATGTGAAGAAAATTGCTGATGCAATTTTCTTCACCTATTTGTGTGATAAACTAATCATGTTTTTAAGCATGATTAGCTTATATGAAGATTTTTATTTAATTTTTTTATTTAAGTACCCTTTTTCAGGTATGTTTTTAGATTTTTATGTATAATTTACGTACATAACATCCAAGAGAGCTTAACATTTCGGGAATTTTACGTACTTTAGAGGTTTTTTGGCGCCAGATACGTAAATTTATTAAATGTTCCATTGATTTGTGGAAATTAAACTGCTTTTCCCTTTCTATCAGAGAAAATTACATTAATTTTTATTGAAAAACGTGTATTAAATTTAGGGAATAGTCCTAGTATTTTTTACAGTGCATGATGTAGCAAGAGCAAAGGCAAAATGGACTTGCAATAGCACAGCATCCCCAGCAGTGAAATTTCAAATAGCACCAGCAATCGTAGCAGTTCCAAAGTGAATTTCTATGAGAGCAGAACAAGTATACCGCACCACTCCCAGTTATCGCTTGACGACGATGACGCCTACTATATAACTTCGAATTCGATAAATTTATTTGAGCGCAGTAAACATTCACACAGAAAATGTATAAATAAGAATTAATAACTTTAAACAATAATCACTGCCAGATATCAAACGCGAGTTACGTCGGCAAATTTAACCGACATCACAGAACATGACACCTCAGAACAACCTTCGCAGAATTTTCACTTATATAAAATATAAATGTTCCCAGACAATTTTGCTTAATCAACAGAACTCAGGAAATGCAACCGTTCCCATGCATTCCTGCTTAATAGATAAAAAATTAAAAAGCTTTTATGTTTACGGGAATGAATGCAGATAGATAATTAAACTTAAAGTACAGTTTATATTTTTCAGTCAACCAGGTCGGAAGTTATAATATCGTGTACAAAAGTTTGGTTGTGTTAATCTTTTATTTTGCTTCTCTCCAATAAATTAAAATTCAATTTAAATTGTTGTGTTGTTTTCTTCATTCAATCCTTTTTTTTTGTGAACAAATTAAAAATCATAACTCGCGCATCACCTAAGGCATTCCTGTGTTGTTTTCGTGCTTGTTTGGTCAAGTATTTACCATCTGTGTTACAGTTGGCTTCACAAATAAATCAATTTTAGACTCGAAATAAGACAAATTCCGTGTTCGATCCGTCGCTTTTATTTCTTTCTAAATTCTTTAATATACAAAATAGATTTCCCTTACATTCGGTAATAATTTGTCGAGCTATTTTTAAGTTCAACTTGTTCCACGAAATCGTGTTAGCTTTATTTTAACTAAAATTTTTGATATCAGCCAAATCTCAAATCTATTTTTATGGCAATTGTTTTATTCCTTTCTTATTTTGCAGTCCACCTAGACGTCGAGCCAGTTTGCTTCTGATGTCCCATTGCATAGCAGTCAGATAGATAATATAAATCACCTGGGTATGAGTGAAGGTGTGACGGAAATCGCAGCTAGAGGAAGTAACGCAAATTAGGGATCTGGTCAGCAGAAATCTTTGCTTTTATTCAAATTTCCCTTTTTTTGTGGAATGACAGCTATTAACTCGGACTGATTTGTAAAATTCTCCCGTTGGCTATTTACATAGCGCATTAAATATAAATCTAGTTCTCAGTAGAGCAACATAAATATATATACATATATATCTTGGTAGAAAATATCTATTTCTATTATTGCTAATGAAAGTTTCTCGCTGAACCTCTGAACCGCTTAAGGTCAATATGAATTGTATCTGAAGAACGAAAGGTACTCTGCACACGAACCTTTATCCCTAACCCTTTCCTGCCAAGATAAGCACAGGATTTAAGCACTCATCCTCATCATCATCGACTTTCCTTAAGAAGTCAATAATCTTATCATTTTCATGTCAGGGATGCTGTGTTATCAAAATTTACTTTGGATCACTCAATCTTCAATCCCCAATCTCTCAAATCCAGTTTAGATGGAAAGTTCACAAGGATTCAGAGTTGTGAAAATCCATTTTGTTTGTTAACCCAATGTTTGGGTCATGTGTGATGGTGCCAAAATGACTTTGATTAAACTCCAAATTGAATGCCGTCAGACTATTACAAAATAGAACTTTTCTGTTAGTCTGCCCCCGGTCTCCTCTCGGTTGTTCTGTTTTATTCCCTCAATAATTACATGTCGTGGGTCATCCAAACAAATATTATACGCCATTCGTTTTTCACTACATAATTGGACATTACCTGAGAGCGCGTCAACGTAGAGCGCTGAAAATTTGTACTTAGTGTTTTTGTGTTTTTTTAAAAATAGTAAATAAAATTTCATACAAGGACCAAAGAGGGCACCCGTTCATTATGTTGCCATATAAAAATTTAGGACTTTTACACATACTGTGAAAACGATAAGTGCTATCTGGTTTTACTGTACTACTGAAAAGTTCTTCAGAATATTAAATCCTATAAAATCGGTTATAATCATTTTTCTGTCCGACGAACGGTTCTAGAAATATATGCGAAAAACCACTTCAAAAATCAAACTTGCACAGACCATACGAAATGACAGACGAGTATTCATCAAGGAGGGTATCATAAAAGTTGGTCTTAGACCAGTTCTAGCTTTTTACTTGCTTTTTAAATAAAAATATAAACTTATAAGCTCCTGTAATGTTTTAAAAATGCCCATCGTCTTTAAAACTACTAGTTCCCGATGACCTCGATACGTTGCTATTGGACTCAAAATTCTGGCCTCATGGTTTATTGGTAAACGTTTTGTATCTCGTCCGATCCGGGATGCATCAAAAAACCTAATGGATTAGACGGGCAATAAAAAAATCGCAGATTAAAGACTTGGTAGTTTATTACGAAAATGTTCGTGGTCTACGATCATAAACACGTCGACTGTGTTATTATTTTAACGGAGACATTGCTTAACAATTCCTTTTCGGATGCTGAATTATTGGACAACGAGTTTTAAGTTTTTCGTCCATATCGAAATCCTGATGACATTTCTGTTCTCGGAGGAGGTATTATTATCGCTGTTCCACGATAGATATTCCCAATCCATTCCAGTCTGAATTCCTATGAATGAGTATAACAATTAGGATAAAAATACTGTACATTCTAGCTGTGTACATTTCTTCTGGCGATCCGTCTGGTTCATATGCTGCTGCTGTGGAATATGTGTTCGAACTGGCGCGGGACTCTAATGATATTATATTCTTTGCTGATTGCAATCTTCCTACTGTTCAATGGTAAGTTTTTGATGATGATGACTCCATGGTTCCCAGCACATCTTCTGGAAATGCGCATATCTTGTTGGACGCTATTGCTGCACTTGATCTTTCTCAGGTAAATGATGTCAAGAGCAACCGTTATCAAAACATTGGACTTAGTCTTTAACTTGGATGCTTCAAAATGTTCTTCCGTGTGACATGCCATTGGTTCCTATTGACACATAGCATCCAGCTTTGGACGTAATAGTGAGCATTGATTGCGAGGGAACTGGTATGTTGATTGAAAACTCAGCCATCTTTAATTATAAAAAAGCTAATTTTGATCTACTTATCTTTAATTTGTCTTCTACTAACTGGTCCTTTCTATTTAGCAATAATGATGTAGATGAACTTACAGCACAATTTTACAGTGTTATGTTTAATTTTTTCAATGATTGTATTCCATTGTCATGTATTAAGAATGGCTTTTCGGGTCGTCCTTAGTACGATGCTGAGCTTAAAGTCTTGCGCAGCTTAAGAAATAAAGCTTGGCGAAAGTTTTACCTCGCTCGGTCTAATAATGACTTAACGCAATTTTTGTTTTTGAGAAGCGAATTTCATAATGCTCCTTTGCATGCCTGTGATACGTGCTTGGTTAAGAGGAGAAATGTAATAAGATCGGATCCTAAGCAATTTTGGCGTTTTGTAAATACCAAAAAGGAATCTAATAATTTTCCTCCTGTATTAGTATTTAATAATAATTCTAGTCATGACCCATCTGTGATTTCTCATCTCTTTGCTGATTACTTTAGTGAATCATTTTTAACATATGACGCTAAAGTAGATTTTGCTTATTTTAATTACTTAACGACACTTCCTAAAGTTGATATTCCATGCTTCACTATTGATCTTATGAGGACTCCCCCTATTGTCTTAAAGAACAGCAGTGGAACGCTTTCTTACCCGTTAACATTTTTGTTTAATCTACGACTAAGGCTTGGTAAATTTCCTAAGTTATGGAAAAAGTCGTTAATTGTCCCAATCTTTAAGTCCGGTAAAAGGGAGCTTGTTACCAACTATCGTCCTATTGTTTTATTGTCTTGTATCCCTAAACTTTTTGAAGCTTCTTTATAGGAATTCTTGTATTTTCATAATAGTGCGGCTCTTAATCCTCATCAACATGGATTTATGAAGGGAAGGTCAATAACAACAAATTTGCTCCAATTTACATCTCTGTATCGAATCGTTTGAGCATGGTTGCAAAACTCACTGTATTTGTACAGATTTCAGCAAGGTTTTTGACAAGCTTCCTCACTCTGTTTTGTCATTTAAACTGAAATCTTTAGGTTTACCCATTTGGAAATAACGGCTTCCTCCAGTGTTCCACATGGTAGTCACTTAGGGCCCTTTCTCTTCATATTATTCATAAATGATGTTTCGTACGTAGATACCAAATCTGATTTGCTAATATACGCAGACGATCTAAAACTATATAAATCTCTCGACTTGTATTGCGACTGTCTCAGTTTGCAGGCTGACCTGGATAGACTTGTTGAATGGTGTGAAAAGAGTTTTCTGATTTTAAAAGTTGATAAATGTAGGGTAACCATTTTGTCTCGTAAGTTAATCCCTTCGAATGTTGTCTACGCTGTTTTCGAAAGTTGGTAAAATTTGTGACTTGGGGATATTGTTTTACTCAAAACTTACATTTAACTTCGACATAGATCGTATCGTTAATAGGTCAAACTCAACGTTAGGCTTTGTGAAGCGCTGGGCAAAAGAATTAGATGATATCTATATTACCAAAGATCTTTTTACCACACTTGTTAGACCCATTTTGGAATATGCCAGTCCTGTCTGGTCTCCCTCTTACAAAAATCACTGCCATCATATTGAGACCGTGCATAGGAGATTTTTACTTTTTGCTCTAAGAGGTCTCGAATGGAGGGATAGACTTCATCTTCCTCCTTATAACGAAGTTAAATTTAATACACTTTCATATTCTTGAGACTCGTAGAAAAGTATCTGATATAACCTTTGTATTTCAACTTGTGAAGGGTGACATCGACATGCCTTTGATGCTTGAGAAAATTAATTTCAATTCACGATCTCGACACTTGCGATCTAATGACTTTATTTATTTGTGTTCCCATCACACCAACTATGGACACTTTGAGCGTATGACAAGAATATGCTGTACTTTTTATTTGAATTTCCATTCGAGAGATTTTAATATTAATAAGACTCAATTAAGGAAAATTTGAGTATTGTGTCCTGGGACATTGTAGCTAGCATTTCTAATTGCAATTACACAGATTGAACTTCGATTAAAGTTGATTTGTCCAAAATTAGAATTGAATTCAATTGAAAACATCGAAATCTCGATTCACATTTTGAGGGCAATTAGTTTTTTTTTTCATCGTAATAAGTATAAAATTTAACTTACCATTTTCTGTGTTATCCTTAATTGGAACGGCCTTTGCCCGAAGTAGGCTCGATATGCTTGGGTCTGTCCTCCTATTTGTGGATGAGATGAAAAACTTACTTCACCTAGACCTAATGCGTTTCATTAAGATGACACTAAGGTTTTTGTGGGAGGGCTTCTAATTGGTTAGTACAATGGGCCGCCCTAGCCTCCATGCTTGGGATCTATCATAGGTGAATACTATCATGTTCTGCTCTATTGACTTCCTAAGGGGAAACACCCTGTATGTATATGTATATTTTATTTATAATATTTAAAAATCACATGTCACTGTGTTCGTACACGCTAGTCTCCGAAACCGCCCAACCGATTTCAATAAAATTTTGTGGATGCGTTTGGATGATTCCAGTTTGAAAGATTGAATGGTTTTAGACACGATAGATGGCGCTGTTGTCAAGATCTAAAAACTGCCTGAGAACGCGTCGACATGGAAAGCTGAAATCTTGTTCACGGCGTTTTCGTAAAACTCGCAAATACATGTTTGTTCAAAAATGGACTAAATCGGACAACTCCTTCGTAAGGTTGACATTCAAATACTTCGATTTTTAGTATATATTTGGACACTGCCTGACAACAAGTAACTACACGTCGGCAGCTGAAATTTGGTACGTGGTGTTTTCATAGCAATAATGAATAAAATTTAAAAATTGGGCTAAATCGGGCGGGTGTTGCCCCACAAAACTTTCGTTTTTCACTATATATTTGGACACTGCCTCATGAGTCCAGGTAGAGAGCTGAAATTTCGTACACGGTCCATTTAAAAAAAAATGTATTTATAATTTTCTTTAACACACTTAGCTGATTCTGTTGGAATAAATATTTTAGAAATGCTAATTACTTTTGAGCGTTAATATTGCTTATTGCACGCAGTGTGACACATCTGTGACTGAAAAATACAGCTATTTTTTTTTCTTCTCTACTGATATCCAATGTCCGGTTTTCTGAACGTTACAATGTCAGAATAATAAGGCCGTATATATGGGGTGGGTTTGAGGGGTTCAAATCCCCTCCATCGGTGTAGCCTACACTTTCGCTAATCTGATAAGCCCAATTTTTACCCACAATTCTTTATAATGTAGCGGCTCACAACAATTGGTTTTGTGATTTTATATCTTTTCTCCGTAGCCCTTTCAGATAAAGCAACTATAGGAAAAACGAGTGCTAGAGAAAGAAAATAAGCAGTCCAGTATTTATGTATGTATATACACATCAGTAGATGGTACCCTGGTAGAACTTGCTCATAGTTTTACCTTAGTTCTTCCCTGGTAGACAACGCTCATCAGTTTACAAAATTTTAGTACAAGGAGTGGACGTACAACAGCTAACAATTTATAATTTATATATAATTTATAAAGAATATATTAAAACACTTACCTCAAGAATTAATCCATTTATTGTTGAGAAAACATAAAACACAACACTGCACTTTTCGACTTAAAAACCGCGAAATTAACTGTCACCGCGACAAAGTAAATAATCACTTTTATGAAGTTGGCCGCGCTCTACCTGTTGGCAATAGTTAAAAAACGCGAAATTGCTCAGGTAAGGAAATATTTACAAAAAAAATTCCCATAATGAGTGGGAAAGAGAACGATGTGGAAACGAGACAGAAGAAAATTCGTGAGAGAATTTATGTTCCACACCGGAAATTGACATAGGATGATAGGGAGCAGCCATATTGATAAATTTTAGAAAAATTGAAATATCGCAATAAAACAATTAGGAAAAATTATGGATAATTAAAAATAAATTAATTAACATAATTTGGAAATTTTTGACGTTACGGCATGGACCCATCATGTACAAGAAGTAGATGAAATTTACATTTTTTCATGTGGAACTTGACCTAAAATGGCGTCTCTGACATTATAAAAAGGAGGTGCTCCCTAACTAATCGCTCATTACTTTCCCAGCGATCGTACATGCAACAAGCATCGATCAGTTAGCAAGTGTTCTTCAAAAAATAGTAAATAATTCTCAAAATCTTTATAGCATAAATCAATTAATATCTGTGGTGTTACAGGAATTTGATGGTGAAAGATAGGTCGTGTTACAGGAATGTGATGGTGAAAGATAGGCTAAGTATTTTTATACATTTTCTAAAAAATATATTTGGTGGCAGATATTTTAATTTTAGGTTTTTTCACATAGCGTTTAACTCATGCAAGCCAAGCATATTAGATGTTTCATATGAAAAAGAAAGTAGAAGTAATTAATATTAAGAGTGATATGTGAATTATATTAATTAAGAACTAATAATAATAGACAGTGAATTTTCGAGTAAAAGTGAAATTCGTGAATTTCTCAGGTATAAAATTGAGCACGTGTCACTTCACGACACCTCAAGCACACATACCTACAGATAGCTAGTTAAACTAAATTAAGCATAATTGAAGTGGTGAAAATAAAAATAAAAATAAAAATAGAATTCAGACTAACGTAAAAATAAGGAATATTTGCTCAATAAAGTAACAGTAAACACAAGTTCACATATCTTGTTATTTTAACATACCGCTACACTAATCCACCCAAAGAATGCAATAATGTAGCTGTAGTGTTCAATTACCGCTACATTACAAAACAATTTTTGTTGGTTCCATCCAGGAATGTGTGCCTGTTTACTGTTGCGGTTGACAATAATTCAGTTACGATTAAATTAGTGAAGCAATTCTTATTGTCATTGTGCTGAAACGTGGCAGTTTTTTTAGAAGCTTTCAAAATTAATTAATAACTGTGCTTAAACGTGGCAGTTCTAATAAACATATCGAAGATTCTACTACAATTACTGAACTTACATGTCAGTAACTCGTGATAACTATTTAATTAAATAAATTAAACAGAAGTTACGTCAACAAATTGCTTAAATTCTACACGTTAATTGGTCAAACGTGGCATTAAGTTACTTCTACTGATTTTATAATTTATTCCACATTTGGCTTTAAAATTAAGTTACTTTCAATACTTTATCATTTAACCCACACGGTTAATCAACAATAATAGTAGGACATAAATTACCATGGAGTTAGTAGAAAAATTAATCCTCACGGAAAGCGTGTTGCGTGCGCGAATTGAAAGGTTAATCGAGAATGGAAAGAAAACGAACCTTGTTAAACGAACGCAAGGCTTTTACGAGTCTAAAATGACAGTGTTGAAGAAACTCTGGGAAATATATAATGATACAGATATGGCAATCAATCAAGCTTTATTAGAAAATGCTGGTGACAAGCTACATGCCTATCTAACGCAAGATCATCATGGTACGACAGAGTTAAAATACTCTGAATATATGGGAGAATTAGTGGAAGGACTGCGGAAATTCGTTCCAGCTGCTGAAACGTCAAGCACGGGAACATTACCTATTCACTCAACAACTGTTGTTCAACAGGAGTCATTCCTTCCGCGAATTCAGTTGCCCAAGTATAACGGCAACTACGATTTATGGCGATCGTTTCATGATCTATTTATTTCTGTTGTTCATGACAATACAAAGCTGACACCAGTTCAGAAGCTGCATCATCTGAAATCTTGTTTGGTGGGCGATGCTGAGAAATTGTTGCGGCATACCCCAGTAACAAATGAAGATTACATGCCAGCATGGAACAAGTTTAAAGCTAGATATGAAAATAAGAGAATTTTAGTTAATCATCAATTAAAGGTTTTGGTCAACCAAGTCAAACTAAGTTCAGAGTCTGCTAAAGAACTCAAGTCAATAGTTGATACAACAGACGAATGTACTCAACAACTACAAAGTTTAGAAGTTGAAACGACATCATGGGATGTACTTCTAATACAACTGTTAGTACAGACATTACCTTTCATTACCCTCAAACTGTGGGAAGAAGAGCAGGGACCTACACAAGAACTCCCAACATTTAAGTCATTTAAGCAGTTTTTAAGTACACGTTTAAGAATTTTAGAATCGTTAGCAGATAGTTTAGTTAAGTCCACACCACATCACAAACCAAACACCACACCAGATGTGACAAAGTCATATCACGTTACAAATGAATTTAAATGCCCAGCATGCAGTGCCAGGATTACATCCAAAAGTGTCCGAAGTATCAAGCGATGGACATACCATCCAAATATCAGATATTGAAGGCATGAGGTCGGTGCTCAAATTGCTTAGGAATTCACCACTTAAATAATTGCACTAGCAAATTTAGATGTCTGAAATGCAATAGGAGACATCATAGCACACTTCATGAAGAACATAATAAGGAAAAACCCAAATCCTCAGCTGTTAATAATGAGCATAAGTCACCACATGACAAGGTTAGATTGAGCACAAGTCAAGCTAATCAATCTAGCTCGTCACAGGAAAGCTTTTCCCGGTCAGTCAACAATACGGATGGCTTAAACACTAGTCATAGCTTCGTAACCCGAGAAAGTCATAATGCTCTACTAGCAACTGCATTAGTAGTAGCACAGACAAAAAGCGGAAAACCATACATTCTACGATGTCTGATAGATAGTGGCTCGCAATCATCCTTCATCACGGAAGAAGCCTGCAGGAAATTAGGAGCAGTACAAAGCCCAACTGCAGTCTCAATCACAGGCTTAAACTCTAGCCATACAGCCATCTCAAGACACCAAACAACACTATCTCTTCGGCATCGAACAACGAGATCTACAGCAGTATTAGAAGAAAACTTTCTAATACTTAAGAACATTACAGATCCTCTGCCTTCTAGGATGGTGACTAAAAGGGAATGCGCGAAGCTAAAGAAACTGCAACTCGCAGATCCCAGCTTCTGGAAACCGGGAAGGATAGATGCATTATTAGGAGCAAGAGTTTATGCTCAAATATTGCAAACCGGTATTCGGCAAGGAACAAATACGACTCCTACAGCAGTCAACACAATATTTGGTTGGATTTTGCTAGGGTCTAGCATAGATGATGCAGAGCACAAAACTTCATCATTTACAATCACAACTGATGATGTGGCTCTTCAACTCAAGAAGTTCTGGGAAACAGAAGAATTTCCCACAAACCCCATTCTTAAAAAATAAGACAAGGAATGTCTACAGAGTTATCAACTCAATCACCAGCGTCTGCATAATGGAACTTACCAAGTTAAGTTACCTTTTGTAAACGACGAAACTCCTACTCTGGGGCAATCGAGAATACAAGCAATCAAACGCTTTCAAGGAATTCAACGACAACTAGCCAGAAATCCAGACTTGAAAGTTGAATATGAGAGATGTTTGGACGAATATCTCGTGTTGGGTCATATGGAAGAAATACCTCCGCCCAATACCAATCAGCCTCATTATAATATACCTCATCATGCCGTTGTGAAGGAAAGCACGACAACAAAGGTGAGAGTAGTTTTCGATGCCTCAGCGAAGACGTCGAATGGCAAATCGCTTAATGAGTGCCTACTAAAGGGCCCAGTTCTGTAACCTAAGCTGTTCGCCACGTTGCTCAACTGGCGCAAATATAAAATCGCTATGAACGCAGACATTGAAAAGATGTATCGCATGATCACCATGCATCCCGATCACCGAAATTTTCAGCGAATCATTTGGAGACATCCTAAAACCAAGGAGATTCAGGATTTTCAGCTGAACACGGTGACAATTGGAACTGCTTCAGCGCCATACTTAGCTATTCAGACGCTTCAACAGTTAGCAAATGATGAACAGCAAAGATGGCCTTTAGCTTCTAAGGTTACAGCCCCAGATTTTTATGTGGATGACCTCCTGACTGGAGCTGACAACCTTAATGACGCCAAATGCTTATTAAATCAGCTAATAGTATGATGAAATCTGGAGGATTCAATCTCAGGAAATGGACAAGCAACAGTTCAGAGTTGTTAAGTCATCTTCCTCCAGAGCAACGTGAATTCACAGAAACATTAGCGATCACAGACCAGGAATCTGTAAAAACACTAGGAATTCGCTCGCATCCTAAACTGGATAGTTTTTCCATTATAACCAAACCATGGTCATTCATACCAAGGTAACCAAACGAACCATTCTGTCTGACATTGCATCACTGTACGATGCTTTAGGCTGGCTAGCACCAGTGGTAATCACAGCCAAGGTGCTCATGCAAACCCTATGGATCACAGGATGTGCATGGGACAACAAGGTATCGAAAATGATAGAACAACAGTGGAATAAGTTTAAAAATAACTTAAAATGCATAGAAAACATACAAATCCCTAGATGGATCAACTATTCATCTAAGGCAAGCATCCAATTACATGGATTTTGTGATGCGTCTACATTGCCATTTGCAGTGACCGTTTATTTACGTGTAGACGAGCCGAACGGCTTAGTTCACACCAATTTGCTTACTGCAAAAACTAGGGTAGCTCCAATTAAGCCAACAACAATTCCTAGATTAGAGCTTAATGGAGCTCTATTACTTGCAAGACTGCTTCAGGCTACAATTGAAGATATGCGCCTACATCATGTGCCAATCTTTGCCTGGACAGACTCAACGATTGTGTTGCAATGGATCAAGGAACATCCAGCCCGATGGAAAATCTATGTGGCAAACCGCGTCATCGAAATATAAGACGTGGTACGCTTTGAACAGTGGCGTCACTTGTCCACAAAACACAATCCGGCATATCTAGCCTCGAGGGGTGTTCCTGCCGCAGACTTAACCAGTAATCGTTTATGGTGGCATGGACCATCATGGTTGGCTGAAAAACCAGACAACTGGCCGAAATTTAAATACATTTCGGAACAAACTGATTTAGAAGCGAAAGAAACCCCTTCAGTAAATTTCTTAGCAAAGTTAGAAAACAATCTTCTTTTACGATATTAGTCGTATACTCGCCTCGTACGAATTGAAGCAACCATTCAACGTTTCATATACAATTGTCGGCATCCGCAAGTTAAACACGTTCAAGCTTTCACTGTGCAGGAATGGAACCATGCGGAACTAACTTTAATATTGTTAGTGCGGAACTAACAATATTAAAACTCGTACAACAAACTGCGTTCGCAGAAGAGTATAAGAATATGTTGGGAAAGAAACCATTGTTACAGCATAGCAAATTAATCAAGCTCAATCCATTTCTGGACAACAACGGTTTGATACAATTGGGTGGTAGACTTCTGAATGCAACAATGCCATATAATAGGAAGCACCCAATCATCTTACCACGGGATCATCACGTGACACTAATTCTAATTGATAAACTACATGTAGACACTCTACATGGCGGTCCATCACTACTTCTCAGCACTAGTCGAGATAGATTTTGGATCTTGGATGCACGACACCGGATTACCAGTCGAATACATAAGTGCATTATCTGTTTTAAACATCGCACTACGACAAGAACCCAATTAATGGGAAATTTACCAACGTCTCGAGTGAACATAGCTAGACCGTTCCTTAACGTAGGAATTGACTATGCAGGACCTGTAATAATAAAAGCATCAAACCTACGAAATGCAAAGTTACAGAAAGCATACTTTTGCATCTTCATTTGTATGGCCACAAAGGCAGTACATCTAGAGTTAGTATCAAATCTCACATCTGAAGCATTCCTCGCCACATTAAAACGATTTGTGGCACGAAGAGGACTGTGTAGTGACATATACTCAGATTGTGGCACCAACTTCATTGGAGGAAAGGCTATATTAGAAAAGGATTTGCAAGCAGCAATGAAAGGTGCAACTCCAGTAGCAGCACAATATCTTGCCTCCAAGCAGACCAATTGGCATTTTAATCCTCCAGCCTCTCCACACTTTCGAGGGATATGGGAAGCTGGAGTAAAAGCGCTAAAATATCATCTACGCCGAACATTACAACAGTCCAGATGCACATTCGAAGAATACTATACAGTACTGGCTCAGGTTGAGGCATGTCTAAATTCTAGACCGCTCTGCTACGTGAGAAATGATCCAGAGGATTTGCTTTTCCTCACACCCGGACATTTTTTAATAGGCCAAGCACTTAATGCCGTTCCGGAGCCAGACCATACACACGAACCAATAGTACCTACCAAACGGTGGAAGTACACACAACTATTATATAAACAATTTTGGGATAAATGGTCAAGGGATTACTTGAACCAATTGCAAGATCGACCCAAATGGTTTACAAGACAACCAAATATTCAAGTAGGGGACGTGCTACTTGTAAAACACGATCAGATGCCACCCACAAGTTGGTTAATGGGCATAATCGAACAGGGATGGATGATTTGGTTCGGGTAGTCAAAGTCAAAACGCAAAACGGTAGTTTTCTACGACCAATTGCCAAAATTAGTCCGCTACCATTAGCAATAGATTAACTACCTGTTCTTAGTGTCGTCATATGTCGGTCATTCTGTGTACTACTGTTGGATGAGGGTTGTTTTCTATTCACGTTACGCCATATTAACTGGTTGCCATTTCAGATGTCGTTTGCTTACGAGCAAGATGATACCTTACACATTTTAGAAGACATTCAGTTCAGCCCACCAGGAAGCCCAGAGCGGAGGATGCTGCGAGATCCAGGATGTGATGTTTTTGGTATGCTGGTTTCAGGAGTCAGAAGAGCTGTTTCAAGAGTTAGAGGAGAGCCATCTACAAGCGCAGCAACCAAGGAAGCAACCACGGCTACAAACCTACCGTTTGTAGGCCAGACTCCCTACACGGATCCACATCCAGATCAAACAGTGGTGGTTAATGGCAATCGCATATCGAAACTAACAAGTCTTCTGTTGACAACCAACATAAAGGAATTCGAAATGAGAGCGAAAACAGTTTTCAAAGATTCCAAACTCGAGAACGCGAGGATATTTTCTTGCCACGATACGTATTGCAGCGTATCAACGTGAGAGCAATACAGCAGCGAAGGAATCGGGAAAAATTCATCAATTTACCCGACAAGTACCAAGTTAAACTTAGAGTTAACAAGGACGGAGAGTTGATATTCCATCATTACCACAAGAGAGGTATACGCAAAATAAAGGAAGCTATGGTTGAACAAACTGTTCAACGGGGGGGGGGGGGGGGCGAGTATGTTGAACACAGCTGAAAATAAATAAAAATATATTAAAATACAACATAAACAATAATCAATACTTCCCTATTTCCTGAGTTCCTCTTCCAGTCAGCAAATGCCTCCTATACGTACATTGCACATCTGAAATAAACAGAATTAGAGCAATTAAGTTAATACAATGCAGTTGATCAAATATAACCAGAAAACTACAAAAAACTACATAGTTTATATGCAAACTGCCAAGAAACCAATTTCTTGGCAGTACAACAACAACACCACATGAAAACATAAAAATTGCTAGTTTTCAGCGAAATTCATGTTATTTGCATAATAAACTATTGCAAAACATGCAATTAGGTTTAAATATGCGAATAACATAAACTCGCAGATGCTAGACATACTATTATTAATGAAAATCAACAATTGTAGCCATTGTTGACACTTCTTGAATAACTTTTGCAACATAAAAATTTCGCATAATTTGTATATTTCCTGCAAATTATGCACAGGAAAATCATTAATTAACACTTAAAGAATATATTAAAACACTTACCTCAAGAATTAATCCATTTATTGTTGAGAAAACATAAAACACAACACCACTTTTCGACTTAAAAACCGCGAAATTAACTGTCACCGCGACAAAGTAAATAATCACTTTTATGAAGTTGGCCGCGCTCTACCTGTTGGCAATAGTTAAAAAACGCGAAATTGCTCAGGTAAGGAAATATTTACAAAAAAATTCCCATAATGAGTGGGAAAGAGAACGATGTGGAAACGAGACAGAAGAAAATTCGTGAGAGAATTTATGTTCCACACCGGAAATTGACATAGGATGATAGGGAGCAGCCATATTGATAAATTTTAGAAAAATTGAAATATCGCAATAAAACAATTAGGAAAAATTATGGATAATTAAAAATGAATTAATTAACATCATGTACAAGAAGTAGATGAAATTTACATTTTTTCATGTGGATCTTGTCCTAAAATGGCGTCTCTGACATTATAAGAAGGAGGTGCTCCCTAACTAATCGCTCATTACTTTCCCAGCGATCGTACATGCAACAAGCATCGATCAGTTAGCAAGTGTTCTTCAAAAAATAGTAAATAATTCTCAAAATCTTTATAGCATAAATCAACGTGCCAAGCAAAGTACAGCATTTACATGCCACGTAAAGATTGCAGCAGCAATTATAATATCTGTGGTGTTACAGGAATTTGATGGTGAAAGATAGGTCGTGTTACAGGAATGTGATGGTGAAAGATAGGCTAAGTATTTTTATACATTTTCTAAAAAATATATTTGGTGGCAGATATTTTAATTTTAGGTTTTTTCACATAGCGTTTAACTCATGCAAGCCAAGCATATTAGATGTTTCATATGAAAAAACAAAGTAGAAGTAATTAATATTAAGAGTGATATGTGAATTATATTAATTAAGAACTAATAATAATAGACAGTGAATTTTCGAGTAAAAGTGAAATTCGTGAATTTCTGAGGTATAAAATTGAGCACTTGTCACTTCACGACACCTCAAGCACACATACCTACAGATAGCTAGTTAAACTAAATTAAGCATAATTGAAGTGGTGAAAATAAAAATAAAAATAAAAATAGAATTCAGACTAACGTAAAAATAAGGAATTTTTGCTCAATAAAGTAACAGTAAACACAAGTTCACATATCTTGTCATTTTAACATACCGCTACACTAATCCGCCCAAAGAATGCAATAATGTAGCTGTAGTGTTCAATTACCGCTACATTACAAAACAAATGGTATTGCGCTAAAAATTTCCTTTGTCTTTGCTATGCACCTTCGAAATGCGGACTGAATTTTATCTTTCTTCTTCTTTCATTTGTGAGAAGCTAAGTGAAATATAATTTGAAATGAAGTGTAATTGAAGTCGTCCAGTTTCAGTTAAGTGTAAATATTTTGTTATCATTGGTAAGTATTTTTTCATATTTTTATGAATAGTGTATTCCTCTTTAGAAAAAAAATATCGAATTTGTTGATGATATTTGTAATGGGCATATATAGTAGCCGCATTATAATATTTCTCTATGTTTGCGATTGCACGAAAGTACAATAGTATAGTTGTACTTTACTCCAGGAATATGGGCATACTACATCCGTGATAATCCCAAATCTCTTATTTTCTGTAATTAAAAACAATATCATCCCTAATTATCATGGTTACGCTCTGCGATGAGGTAGTATTTAATTTACTCACCAATGAGAATCATGATTACGCTCAGCGATGAGTGATTTGATTTATTAACAAGGGAAATCATTGAATTGCTCATAATATGCATGCGAAGTATATAAGTGAGTTTAGTCCCGGAGCTAGAACAAAATTCAGCATTACATTCATCCAACCAATCATCATGAGCACCTAATGATGATTGGACTACCAGGGTTGTCCCGCAAGTGGCGGTGATTATGTAAACCAATACTAATTTGACTGAAAAGCATTAAGGTGTTTGCAATTCATGAAGAAACATATAGAAAATTAAGTCCCGATTATCCTTACGATGAGCGTTCATTAAAACTCATCGAACAGCTAATTGGATAACATGAAACTGCTCCCTATATAGTAAACCGACAATTAAATAAATATTTATTTTTGTCATCACCGTGTCAGGTGACATGTCTACTAGATAAATTTGAATTAATTTTTGTCATTTATCGGATTTTAAATTAAATGGTATTATAAATTTTGTTCACATTTTAAACGGAATATTAATTCTAAGTTTAATTTGTTTTCCGTCCATAAAACACAAACTTTAATTAAAATATGATAACTACAATTTTCCATGATTTTATTTAAATAGCTTAGAAAGTTATTTGTTTACTTTTTAGGGCATTTTAGATAAATAATATAGTCATATCTAAAGTGCCCTAAAAAATAAAATTTGCTACCTTATTAATATTTTTAAATTGCTTTTTTGGTACTGGCAATAAAATCGCTCTATAACTGTTCATCGAAATATTAAAATTGAAATGAATGAAGTACTTTCTCCTTGTATAGATGAATAAAAATTTTCGATTCAATTGAAATGTCATTATAAATTAAATTCTTAATAAATTAATATATTAAATTTACATAAAATTCCAGTTATTAAGTTCAGATTAATTCTGAGATATTCTTTTGTTTCTAGAGGGTATTAATTACTGGCCTAAACCCCTCCCATTCGTGATCTATATATACGGCCTTGGGTGTGCCATTCATCTTACCTGCATGCGATTTAAGATAAGGTCAGAACAACAAAGTACCGCAACCATCTAAAGTATATATCTAGTCGCAAGTAATACTGAGAGGTCGTTAGAATATCAGCCGCCACAATTACTTAACCTACCTCATTTCTTACTAATTAAAAAAAAGTTCACAAAAACAAGACTTAAATTAATAAATTTCTCTTTTCTTTTCTCGACCAGAAGCCCAGCAATCATTCGCATTATTTTATTGTGGTTTCAAGAGTAAGAACCAAGTTAATAAATTCCTTCTCCTGGACGTGATTATCGTTCAAGTAGCTTTAAAAATACCTTGAAAGGAGGAAAGCTTCTCCATTTTATAAGTACGTGTTCAGACTTATATGTGGACTTCAGATATGCTATACGTTCATCGTACATCCCATCCCGTTCAATAAACGCATGGGGAAAAAACAATCTGGAGATATTCACTCCCTTAAATATCCTCAGACGTAACGTTCAACTTATTGGAAAACAAAAACTAGCTCATATTTTCACCACTCCATGTCCGACGATGATAGGAATGCTGCCATAATATAGTCTTATTTTGTATTGCCGATTTTCCAATGTGTATTTGCAAGGGGTCACATTACTAAGGGATAATTTTCCCAGGATAATGACCTTCTGATATTGGAAGAGAAATGTGGCATTTTTATTACGTATCATAGGAGCATTTTCCATTTTCCTTCGATTTCCGGAGAATTAAAAAAATAAGTAAAATGTAAAATAAAAAATCGTGAGGAAATATAAAATTGTTTCAGTTTAACTTGTTTATTTCAACTAAGTAGAAATCATAGATGGAGTAGAAGAATTTTTGATTAAATTATAAATATTTACAAGGAAAAAAAAATCACCCCGTCCGGTTTTTGAGTTTTATTATTTTGTAATTTTTATGTTTCTGGATTCATTGGAGATAATTACATGTACGAGCACTAATTGTGAGAAAGAATTATTTACTAATATTAAAACTTCGATTTATTAAACGCAATAAATACGTTTTTTAATATCAATTCTAAAAATGATCAATTTAGTCAACATTTTGTTAATATAAAAAATGTTGTCTAATATCAAGAAAGATTAAGTTTTGAAAATTAATTTCTAATTTACTAAAAAACTATCAAGTTCTTCTCAAATACAATTTAGAAAAAATTTTCGGAATTTAATTAATGATTTATTAAATATCCCTTTCTGCATAAAAATGTGATAAAATTTAAGGTTAAATGCTAGAATCAATCACAATTTGCTAGAGCTAGAATTTAGCAACGTTTGGTGGTTGATGAGTACCACACTGTTTATTATGCGACCTGTGTGGCAGGTCAGCCAGGAGCGTCAAGGGAATATCCTTAACAGCAGTAAATAGTGCTTTCGTTGGAGACCGACGTCTGTCGTTAATTTTAAGCAATTCCCAATAGCTGAATCTTCTGACAGAATCCTAAGCATGACTGTAGAAAAGTCCGCCCCACGCTTAAGAGTTTTCAGTGATTTGTGTACAAAAGATGACGCTTGTGCGTGGAGATTTAAAGTCCTCTGTATTTCTGCCATATGGCAACATACAAAAATCGGGAAAATGCTGGAGAGAAAATCGTGAGTTGGATATGAAAATCGGTGAAAAGAATTAAATCACATAATTACTTGTTCAAAAAATAATTGATAGAAATTCAAGAATATGGATATAAAATAAAACAACTTAAGGATGTATCCAGAACTATAAAATAGATTAGATTAGCATTCTTATTGGCATTTACATTTTAGAATTAAAGCGCTTAAGCAAATTTTCATATACATATATGCATATTAAAACATTTCTCTCTGTTTTTAGTCAAAAACTTTTTGGACAATAAAATGCGTTTTAAGGTTTCCGCATCCAATCAATTTCTCAGCTATGTTTTGCTACTATTTATCTGTGAAACAGAGCAGACTTTGCAAAATGCAATATTACGGGTCGCATCATAGTTTTTATTTTCAACCAACCAGTTTTTTAATTTCGGAACATTTTGACAAAGAATCATCTGATACTGGTCGTGGTACATGTACTAAGTAAAAGTCCTCGTTTTCAAGAAAAATAAACAGTTTTTCAAGATATGTAAATATTTTTTATACCTGCATTTAATCTTACTTTTTCTTACAATAAACTTATCCATCACATAAGAGAAGAACTAAATAAGTGGAGATCCTAGGAAATTCCGGTTAAGATTGTGAAATCAACTGAAAAAAAAACAAAAAGTCACGTGAGGTTTTCCAAATTTCGTCAGATTTCACAACTGAGTTCTAATATGCAATATCCGCAATGTTTGCGTCCGTTTTTTACCCACATTCCTCCATTGTTTCGCGCGTCTGATCAATATTTTTGCATGTATATAGGAACCTATTACCAGTTCGTTGCTTTTACAAACTGTTCCCTAGGTTATTGTCAGAAGCGTTAATATGTACATATAATAAAATATGGGTTAATAGTGAAAATCTCTAAAAATCAGAAGAGGCTGTAAAATATCGGAAATAACAGAGCCAAAATCGGGGAATCGGAATTATACTTGAAAATCGGGGAACATACGATAAATCGGGGAATCTGGCAGCCCTAAATGAAGATGGGAGTAACGGGAGAAACAAAGCTGACGTGAAAGGAATATGGACCGTCCCAATGACAGCCCGTAGAGTACTTCCGTTGATGAATTTATGTTCCCTTCGGTTAGTATTGATGGCAGATAACGGCTCCAGGTTGTCTCTATGACAGCCTGAGCGGTACTCTTGTGCTTGATAAGAGTTTCTCTTAACAGATGATAGACACAATAAGCAGCTTGATACAATGGCACTATATCGACAGGCCGAGTCTTTGACCAAACTGTATTACATCCAGCACTAGAACTTCAGAATTTGATTCCGTTTCTTCCGATGGTCTGTGTTGGCTCAGGACGTCTTGGGTTAGGCCTGTTAGCGGAACCTATAAGGCAGAACTCTGAAATAAATATAGATTTTTGATCATGCGAAAGAGGCATCAATTAAGCCAGACCATCTAGTAGAAACTTCCTTTATTGGTTGCTAATACCGTTCTTTACTTGGCAAGTTCCTCCTGCCTTTATCTTTTAGTTTTTGAAATTATAATTGTAAGTATTGAGAATATATCGTCTAGCTTAATCTTCTTGACTTCTCTCGGAACAATAAATTATTTATATTTTATTTTCTTACATCTATTTCGCCGCCTACTTATACATACCGTTTCTAGTTCTCAAAGTGACCTTCGATAAGTTTAGCGAAAAGCGAACAAATTTAGTTCAGCTGCCCAAGATCGTCAACGCCGTGCCTGACGTCATGAAGCCGCCACAAACGTTTATTAAATTTCAGAAATAATTTCCTTAATTTCAATAAATGCAGGTTTTTTGTTGTTGGGATTAAATCAAACATTTTAACAACACTCTTAAAAATATACACCTGTCAGTGGAAATAATCATCAGCTTTACAAAACAATTAAGAATGTGTGAGAATACAAATTGCAGCGAGTTGTTTCCTGAAAACGAATTGCGATTTGAACAATAACTAGTCACAAGTAAATTTGGAAATAAGGAAGCTATAGAATCGATCCAAATTCAACTATTATTATACTGTTCTTCTTGATGCTTCGAGAAAATAATTAAGTTTTTTAAAAATATTGTGTGTGTTTTGTATGTGGAGTGCACCGCGATTTTGATAAAAATTGTTACTTAATAAATTCTTTTGATATTAAAAAATATAAATATTATGCTCTAAGTTAGTTTATACTGTATGTGTTTTTTTTAATTATATTCCAAATGAAGATGACGATTATTTTTCGAACTTATCCAATTAAGATCACTTCTACGCCTCCTTGCAGCTATTAAGGTGCTATGTTCATTTATACTAATATTACAAAATTTGTGATCAATAATACAAAAATCATAGTAAACTAATTATATTTACATTTTTTTACTTTACTTTCAGTCCCTTTCAAATGCTTATGAAATTTTTGTATTTGTTTAAGTTATAAATAATCGGTATGAGACGATTAATATTTGTTTCATTAAGAATCATAACCGTTTCTGATTTTTATTTTTCCTGATCACATATAATAATCGCATCGTGATTTTTATTTTTCTTTATAAAGAATAAAAGCGAGTTTTATTCTTCTGGTCAACAAATAAAAATTGTCAAGTATTTTTTATGATTCTAATCATGAACTATTTTCGGCGATGTGTAAAATAATAGGTGCTTTCTACAGATGTTGAGATGAAATCTGAGGTCTAACGATAAGAAACGAAAAATTTAATATCTGGACATGTGTACCTAATATTTTGTAGTAATTATCATATTATAATTTTAGTTTTAATTAACTGTTAACTTAAACATGTAAAAAATAAAAATTATATGTTGACTGGACAAGAGAAAAATCACTTGGTGATTTTTATTTGTCGACCGGAAAAAAATAAAAATTCCAATGGGGTTTATATTGTGATTGGGAAAAATAAAAATCAGCAAATGATTTTTATTCGTGATATGAAAAATATTAATTATCTCATAATGATTATTGATGATTTAATAGAATAAAAATAGTTCATAAGCATTTTACCAGGGACTGAAACCCTATGTAAATAAAGTTTAACCGTTTCGTTCGGACTTTTAAAATAAAACTCATACTAACATACTAACATACTTATAACTATTACCAACCCTGAAATAAATTTATTACTATTTATATGGAAACAGCTGGCGTCTATTTTTAGATTTTCCTACGATTTTTTTTTCCATAAGATTTTCTTCAGTTTCAAATTTACAGTTGACAGCTGTTGATTCTGTCATGAAAAGCTATTCTTGAAAAAAGCACACCTGCATTCAGCAAATTAATACACGTATATAATAACAGGATAAATAAAATATAGCTTTACTTTTCTTAATCTATACGTTTTAAGGTATTTATAGACATTTCATTTACTCATAATCTTTAAATGTTTAATTCAAGTAACCAGGTCGCTTGAAACTGGCATAAAGGTTTTCTGAATATAGGAAGGATAACATCAATTTGAATTTTCCATATGTCTAGTTTTATTATTTTATTTCTAAAATTAAGAAAATATGACCCCTGATAATGATTAAAGCAATGAAAAGTTGAATCCCGAATATGTTTTCTACGAAATAATAAAAATTTACTTGGTGCAAAATCAATAGCGTTTTTACTTGATATTTATCAAAATTTTCTTAATATCAGCAATTTTTTCCTTCCGTGCGTTCGTTCAATGCAATGCTTTAAAGCCGGACCCATCCGCTTTCCAGGCGACTACTCTTACCACTGACCTAATAAGCTAAGCTCTGTATTAGCTAGCATAAAAACAGTTTCAGTGATGGTAAACTAGTAATAGAGGCTTTTATAGAAAGTGGAGAAGTTTTATATTCTAAAGAAGTCAAGAATTGTATCAGCTATAAAAATAGAGCAATTTTCACGTCAATCTGTTAGAAGAGTGAATCAATCGGGAATTGATGTTATTCAAAATCTTAAACAGGACAATACTGATTGCAAATACTTGTCGAAAATTGTGATGACTTTCTAGTCTTTGTTTCCTTTCATTGTGTCATACTCGTACATCAGCACGCGTTACATACAAAAATGCTGAATATCAAAGAGGTAGTGGATACTGCTTTTAAAATAGTTAATTAAATATGTTCCAGGCGCTTACAGCGACGCCTTTTTAAAATTCAGTTAGAGAACAATATATCAAAACATTCCCTCTAGTACTGTACACTGACGTGAAATGGCCAAGTTATCTAAGATTTTTAGAAACATTTCATGATTTACTACCAGTAATTATTAAATTATTGCAGGCAAGAGGAGATCAATATGACAAACATCGAAAGAAAATTGACTTCAAAATTTAACTGTTTTAACAGATTTTTCAAACCACTTAAGTAAACTTAATCTTGAACATAAAGGAAAAAACAAAGCTATTACTAAATAATTAAGTTAAGTCGAAATTATTACTTTTGAAATCGCAGTTCTCAATATAAGATTAAAAAAAAACTTTCCAAATTTAAAAGCAATGACAAGAACCTAAGCCATAGCCCTTGGTTTTTTTGTTGCCATATGGCATCAGAATTTCAACAATTATTCCTCCTTTTTGTTTCCGTTATAATACTTGTCTTCCTCATTTTTTCTTTATTTGACTTTGGCAAAGTAAAAATTACATACTCAGTGTCGACTTTCATTTGAAATCTGATTGTTCGTGGAGCAAGTTCAAAAGTTCAAAAATGATAAATGGATTACAGTGGGAAATCGAATGGGTAAATTTAAGTTGGTATATGTTTTTATAGTCATTAATTCCCATAATTTTAAATTTAAATTTTGTATTTAATTATGAAGAAGTAGCATGAGTTGTGGCTTCCAGCTAAAAAATTTCGTTTAAATTTTATTTTACTGGTCTGACAATTTCATTTAATTTAGTTGTTGCCAATTCCTTTTATGGTATAGAAATTAGATGGCAATATTTTTTTTTACGAAAGTAACTAAAGAGAAAGTGGAGAAAATTTTAGAAGATTTTGAGGATTCGGAAATATATACAGAGAAAATGATGAAAATTAAGACTTTGATGTGGCTACAATATTGGCCTACTTTGAGAACTTTAGAAGTGAACAGATGGATGATGAAGCTGATAATGGAGGAGATTTAGTCGTAGTGGTACCAGCGAATGAAATCGGCGTGACGCAGGTCCATCAACTATGCCAGCCCGAAAAAGAAAGGAATTTCATTGGGTGAAAACTAAATGGAAAACCCACAGGCAGTTTTTTTTTTTGAGAAGGATATATTGCAGAAAATGCACAAACACCGTTCACATACTACAGCTAATATTTCAGTGTATTTTATCTGTATACAAAAATTTTACAAGCTACAAATCAACCCATACTTTTGACAGGGAAATCTAAGCTTGATTCAATCGAGGAGTGAGAAATTATCAGAGGGGCAATAAATTTCCCACATATTAAAATGTATTGCGGAAAGCAACACAAATATTTACTTTACGGGGTACTACTGCAGGAAATCGTGTCCATTCAATTCGAAATAGCTTGAAATTTTCTCTTATTGCAAATCAGGATGATTAATTGTGGAGAGACCGCCAATTGATCGACGCAATTCTATCAAGATGTACAACAAGTATTTCAAAGAAGGAAAACTTATTCATAGATTAAATGATTGTACACTATTAATGAAAATCATCTCTAAAGCAATACATGCTTAAAAGACCAATAATGTGGGGTCTAAAGTTATTCGTTTTAAGTAGGTGAAATGGTAGGTATTATTCATGATTTTGAAGAATACCATGGAAAGAATACAGAAATTAGAAACACCAAGATGGGATTCTGTTACGGTATAGTAAATAGTTATGCAGCTATCAAGGACAATTCTAATAAACGAAACTTAAAATTATTCTTTGATAACTATTTTATTTATTTATTTCGTGAAGTTAAGAAGATATTACACAGACAAAATCCAATAACGCAATCTTTAGAATAGTTGATATAGTAAATCATAATAATAAAAAAATAAAAATAAAATGAGGAAAATTAGGAAAATTATCTAAAACTACAAACTGAAAACCAAAGCCAAAAAATAATATAATAAACAAAAATTAAAAATTAATATGAAATAAGATAAACTAAAATTGTAAATAATACAAAAATTCATATAAAAATAAACTATTACTACAAAAAGGGAACCAAATCCTGAAAACTTAATGTAAAAAAAATGATATACTGAAATTTTAACACTACTAAAAATTCAAATAATACAAAATTATACAAGGAACTGTAATGAGAGATTGAAAGCAATGCAAAGAAAACGAAAGGAAACGGATAGGAAAAACCATTAATATGTTAATAGGAGTTTGGAAATTGTTTTATATTCGTTATAACTGATCTTTTAAATGTCAGAAATTCAGAACTAAAGACATCAGTATTGCTAAACTTATAGTTAAAAATTTTCTGCATTCTTACCAAAGGTGACTTAACTCGGCGGGTGGTTCCGTTTAGACTCCCCAAACAGAACATGGAGCCTTGAGTATCTCGTTGGGATATTTATGCAGATTTTGAAGCAAATCCGGACAAAGCACGTAACCATTTAGAAGTTTATACAAAATAATCAGTCTAGATACATGCGACGCTGTTCTAAAGATGGCAGGTTAAATAGAGATAATCTCTGAGTATATTCCATCTCGTTGATATTTAATTTAAGCAGGATCCTGCTAAACATTTTCTGAACAAATTCAACTTGATTATTGTAGCATGAATAGAAGGGGCTCCAAATTAGACAAGCATATTCAAGAGTGCTTCCCACCAATAAGGTAAAAAGACAGATGAAAGCAGCACTGCCCTTGAAAGATCTATACATGCGAAAAATGAAGCCCAGCATGCGATAAGCTTAATTAGTAATAAGGTTTACATGGGAAGCGAATAGTAGTTTGTGATTAAAGGTAACTCCTAAATCCTTTATTTCATCTACACATGAAATCGATATATTATTCATCTTGTAGTTGAAGTAGATTGTCACACGCTTTCTAGAAAATGTTATAGTTTTACATTTATCGATATTGAGGTCAATATAAACCAACTTTTAAGTTTAACAATATCATCTTGAAGGCATTTACAATCATTTGCATCATAAATTATCCTAAAAAAGTTTGCGTCGTCAGCATAAAGCAAAGAAGGCGATGTCTTTTATATAAATTAGGAATATGAAAGGTCCAAGTATTGTACCCTGAAGGACGAAAAAGTTTTTTTTTCGGAATGGTCTGATTGGGAGCCATTGAAACCCACGACACTATTCTTGCCTCTAGATAGAACAGAAACCAAGAACAGTGTCCGAATCCTATCAAACGCCTTCGAAAAATCAGTGTGATGGAGTTCACTTGATTGCTTTCATCAAGAGCAGATGTCTATCGGTAAACAGTTATGTTAGTAATTGTAGAACGTCCAGAAGGGAAACCATGTTGCTAATCACATATATAAGGTAAAGTTTGATGAAAAAGTTGATTGTAGACAAGTCTTTCAAAATTTAAATCCAATGTATTTGAAATAAATAAAGGACGACAATTTATAACTAATCTCAGATCATCTGACTTACATATTTGAGTAATAAGTCCGTGTTTCAGCTCTGATGGAAATACTTTATGTGTGATGGATAAATTAAATATAATACTTGGAGGATTTGATAAGCTACTAGAGCATCTCTTATATACAATGTTTGGAATTCCATCAGGGCCTGAGTTTTTATAACGATTTAATTCATCTAGTACATCATGCACGTCTTCAGATGAGACAAAGCTTAAACTAATATTTGGTGAGTTATTGTAATTTTAAAAGGATGCCAAATCGAAGTTAGCTTCCCTGTCAGAAAAATCGCAATGAAGTATTCGGTAAATAAATTACTAATATGTTAAGGTGAAGATGAAGTAACGTCTTTATAAACGGTCTTCTTTGAGAACGTATTCGAGTTCTTGAAATTTTTGCTAAAGGCCCATAAGACGTCAGGGTGGATTTTCTTGTAATGAAAATTCAATATTGTATAATTTTGCGATTAATATTTTAGATAATTTTCTAAGATAAGAACAAGTTTTATAGATTTCCGGATGGCTATTAGCCCTATATAACCGACGATATTTTTCCTTCATATTTAGAACTTTAATAAGTTGATGACTATACCATGGAAACTTGTCTTTTTCTTTTTTGTGACTGGTAGATCATCACGAATACCTAAATTTAGTATTTGGTCAAATCTCTCGAAAGAAAGAGAAACATCAGATGCAAAGAATGAGGTAGTTATTTAGACTAGTATAATCACCTAAAAAGAAATTTTAGTAAACTCATTTCGTGCAGACTTAGATAATGAAACATTCAAAAGTATATCTAAAGGTGGATGATGTGGGTCAATTTTAGAAAGTGGACATTCAGATGTTACAACACTAATGTTACTCTGAGGTAGATCTGACCATACCAAATCAAAATTACACAAGGTCATGTTGTTAAGCATAGATTGAGCAGATTGACTAAAGACATGAGAAGGCGTGATACAATTATTGACTTTGTTAAAGAGCCATTAAAGGTATGGTAGATTGAAGTCACCCACAAGTAATACGTGAGGCTATACCCAGGAAATCGCAAAAATCTTTCGTTAATACTTTTTAAATTAAGTTTCTTACTTTTTTTTTATATTTTATTAGTTTGATTATTTTATAATTTTTATGCTTCTGGATTTATTGAGGATTCAAGGGTTATTTTAATTTTTTTTTTTTTTTTACTGTAGGAGCTAATTACATATACAAGATCTAATTGTGCTGTCGTCAAATGCAATCCCATTTGTAATTTAATACTCTATCCGTATAACGGAATATCCACAGTCTGTAACAAAGTGGTATCGTTGAGATCAAAGCCGTATTTTTATTTTTCATTCCGGCCTTCCTACATTACTTATTTATAAAAGTTTCTTAAAAATAAATATGAAAAAGTGAATTTAACGCAATTATTACCTTTTCATAAAGTTTGTCGCTATGTGACAACAATCCTTAATTCCTGTTCTTCATATCCTTTAACATATTTTTTCTTGTAATGTTAAACTGATAGCAATTAAAGCATTTTTACAGTAACAATCATTTTTTTACCGAAATAAATAGATTGCTTTACCTGAATTTTACCCGTTACAAAAGCAGTCTTTTGCATCAAATTTTCATAAACATAATAGGAATTTTAAAAATCGGAAAACGTTATTTTCTGTTTATTAACTTAAAAAGCTTATGTTAAAACTTTATTTAATTTTGGCAGCCCCGTTACGCAAACCAGAGAATTTAAAAGAAAAATCATTGAATTTTCATTTTTAAATCATTTTCTATAAAAATTGGGGAACAAATTTAAAACTTAGAAAACTTTATTTTGTTGGCTTAGGTGTTTAAATAAATATTCCATTAATCAATTTGCGATTTATTCGAAAATCGCCCCATCTTACAAATTGTCCTCCGAGCTATCCATATAGACCCAGCCTTAATACAACATTTGATGGCGACCATATTTTCCAGAGCTTGGAAAAAATATCAATGAGTTTCAACATCGCTTTCAAAATCAGGAAGTTGAAGAAAAAGCTTCAAAAATAGCATTCTTTTTTATATTGACTCTCCAAAAATAGGATACCAAATTATAACACTTATTCTGATATTTTTATGAAAGGAATAACCTCTGAAAAGTGTTATTGGTCCAAAGACCAGCAAGAGCAAAGGAAAAATATCTATGCCGTGCGTCAACATTTAGGGTAAATATTAAATTTATATTAAATTACAATGTAGTATTTATCAATTGAATAAATATAAATATTGAAAAAAATTTAATGTAAATTTTTAACCGATTTTGAATTATTAGGTTGAGTCGATCATAATTAACAAAAGTATGGCCACACCTGCGTTATGGGATGGCCCGTCCAACCGTTTTTATAACACAGACACTCTTGCGAATTCCAGGGGGAATGCCGCATGTGTTAAACGAGATTGCATGATTAGATCATTGAATAACGATCTTAACAATATCCTCGCTTGGGGCAAAGCGAATCGCGTCGAATTCAATGCACCTAAGACCCAAAGCTGCCTCATCTCATTAAAACACAAGATCATAACTTAACCCCACCCGTTTCTTTTGATGGAGCATTAATTTCTGATTCACCGTTACTAAGCATTCGTGGCATTAATATTTCCAGTAAGCCAAACTGGACAAATCACATCTTCTCTGTTGTCAAAGAAGCATCGCAATGTCTTGGATTTCTGAAAAGGTGTAAGAAATATTTCAGCCTGCAAATCTAGCGCTCCTCTACAAGTCCTACATTAGACCTAGAATGGAATACAACTCCCATATATGGGCCGGGGCTGGTCGCACAATCTTAGCTTCATTGGATATTGTCCAAGAGAGATCCTTCAAGCTCATTGGCGATTTGGCAATAACTTATCATATCGATTCACTCGAGCACCGCCGCAGTATTGGATGCCTTTCGCTCCTTTATCGCTATATGCATGGTCAATGTTCTGATAAAATAAATAGTATAATCCGTTGTAGAATGATTCCTGCACGCAATACTCGCGCTGCGGTTTGCAGCACATCCTTTAACTCTACAAATTACTTTCGGCCGTACAGTAAAATTCCGTGATGCTTTTTTATCTCGAACAGTGCGAATGTGGAACAGCTTACCATCTTCTGTTTTTCCTCCGGCATAAAATCTGAAGTTTAAGGGCGACATACATCCTTTCCCTATCTTCTTCCTGCCATGCTGTGCTTCGCATCATAGGGTATTCCCTGAGCTTGCCTTAATAATATAAAAAAAATAAAAATAGACCTTTTCTCTAATCGACGTGACATAGGGATTTGAAATGTGGAAGAATGTAAGGTCTTCATACCGTCCACATATTTTTATAGTCAAAGACTGTGATTTTTTTTACTTTTATAGGGGTGAGATGTGAGATGAATTATTTTATTGTTTAATTGAGAACACTAATAATATTAATTCACTGAATTAGTACTTATGACTATCGTGCAGTATTAATTATTTGTTGTTGCATTCCTGAATTCGCTGTCAAGAAACGATAAAATTCTACTTGACTTCAACATAAATTCTATATTTTGTGCCACGTTGGGTATGTACAAATTTTGGGCATACTCAGGAAAAATGTCAATATCAGTTGCAAGTAGTCGGTTTCTTCAAGACAAAGATATTTTTCACAAAAATCTAGTTTGAACATTTCGATTGAAAAATCTTTAGTATAAAAATTCATATTTTTCCCAAATAAAACGAAATCGGTGCATTGGTATGAAAACATATTTACAGCAGTTCATTGAGTGCAATTAAGTAAATAATATTTAGTGTGGAGCAATGTGATTCTAATCGTTCTCGTTTGTCGTTTTTCTGGATGCAGATCTAAGTGAGCTAGATATTTATTGCATGAATTCATTTTAATGACTAACTGCGCTGAAAGACTCGAGTGCCTTTAATTATTTCACTTCGGATGTAAGGAACTTCATTGAATTTTCTATAAATAAACATGGTGCTAAGATGATAAGTTCTCCAAAAATATTTTTTGAACCAATTTATTACTTAAGATGACATTTAGGCAGTGTGAGAACTAGTTCAATTAATTTGAACACTCCTCACCCTCCAAGTATGCTTTCCATTAGCTGTAAAATTAACCTGAGGGGAAAACTAATCATATCGCATAGAAAATATATAACAGTTACTACTTTCGGACTCAAATAAGAAATAAGTTTGGTAGCACGAGCACGAGGAATTGTCTGGTTAATCTCCCAATTGGTCTGGGATGGGAGGCATATTCTATCTGATTACAATTGCTCAATGATCGAGAAAGTATTGTGCTTCAACATTGAGAGATGAAACTATTTAATTAAATTTAAAGTCGATTCAAGCGGGTAAAATACTTACAATTTCCATATTCGGCGCTGCAGGCATTCTTTGGTGGCTTTTGCAAAATAAGTTACATCTCTTGATATGCTTAACTTGGGCTAGCCGGTCTCTCTGATCCCTGTTATTAAGTAGGAATGGCTTGGTAAAATTTTGGACATTTTTATGCAATTAAATTAAAAATTATTTATGTTATTTATATGTCTGAGGTTTGTCCTCAGAAACTCAAAATCTTAAGATGAGATAATATTTTAGAGAACTCAGTTTTTTTAATTTGTTTATATACCCTCTAGATGATGAAATCATGAGGTTTACTAAGTTTGTTATTCCGTTTGTAACGCAGTAGAAAAAAAAACACAAATTCGACACCCAAGCATAATATTCAGCAATTTTGATTTTCTCATGTCCGCCTGTCCGTCCGTCTGTCGGCCTGTCTCTCTTCACGATAAGTCGAAAACACGTTCTTTTAGAGCTGAAAATTTGCAAACATCATTTGTAAAAAAAATGTAGATTTAAGTTCAAAAATGGGATAAATTCGGTAACTCCTTCGTAGAGTTGCCATACAAATTTTTCGTTTCTTATCATATATTTAGACGCTATGTCTGATAATGCGTCGACGTAGAGAGCTGCAGTTTTGTACACGGTGTTTTCATAAAAATTGAAAGCAAAAGTTCAAAAATGCACAAAATCGGGTAAATCTTTCTTGATGTTGCTGCCATACAAAACTTTGGTTTTTAACATATATTTGGACACTATCCGAGAACAGGTCGACGTAAAATTTTGAATACAGCGTTTTTGTGAAAATACTCATTTCATGAAAATATTTAGTCCAATTTCAAAAATGATCTAAATCGAGCAACCTCTGCTTGGTGTCGCCATACAAAATTTTATTTTGATCTAGGGTATAATTGTCGTGTTCCCTGAAAACTTAATCACTTGAGGGAGATTTTCCAGTAAAAACGCTAGAAACTACCTTTAACAATTTCTTTTATTATTTCAATGATCTAATAAAATCCGTGAACGTTCTTACCACCTAATCAGAACAGCTTCTGATATGTAACTTAGAGAGCTCAGAGGTACATAGAACATGACCCTCACATACTTGCGATGCGGTAATGTTGTACTGCCGTTGACCAAACTGCTGGTCACTGCCATTCTAGTCAGCAGCTGGCTTATAGTAAACAAACCGGTCAAGCAGGTCATTGTGCGAAATAACCAGCCTGGGACAGCATCGCCAGGAAACCAGGTAAGCGCAGAGAGGAGGTAATAGGAGGCAAAAATGACGAAATAGTATTGCTGACTAGTGACAATTTTACATCAAGCATGGAGAGACCAGGATACCGCTCTAAAGAGGGCTCAAGACGAAATACCCCAGGAGTATACAAGCAAGTGCAGCATTCCACATCGTATTCATTTAGCAGGAACAACTACTGCCGGCTGTTTAACCATAATCAGCATAGTAATCTTGGTAGGAGGTATTATGCCATTTGAAGTACTGGAAGAGAAACCAGACCTAAGCCTCCACAAGCAGAGTGATTCGATTTAAAGTTCAGAGGTCAGAGCAGCAACCCTTAGGCCTTGGCCCAAAATGCAAACATCGCAATTAAGACGATCTTGCCAACGACAACGAACTTGCGCACGACCACGCAATAGTTGGCAGATTGGTGCCAACTATTGTGGGGAAGCAACTTGAGCAGCTGGAGTAACTTCCATAGGTTTAGTTTAACTATATATCTTTTTTTGTATTTGTATAACGTAACAGTAATTTGAAGACAACCTATACTTAGATATTAACGATATATTTGTATAGAAATAAAAATATGTATATATAGTTTCTAATATTCAATAGGAAATAGTTTAATTGTTATAATAATCATATATAATGTTGCAATATATTGTGAGCGTACGACTCTTTTATGTAGGCCCAGCAGCGTGCCTAATTACTTAACTGGCACAGCTGAGTGATTGTTTCGAACGAAGCAACAAACATCAAGTAACTCTATTCGTCTGGGTTGACATACGGATATATTACACTGTGCGGGATCTCCAGGCTGCTATTCGTGTGAAAAATACCCCTGTGGGCTCCAGCTCTCCGATGGAAGTTAGTGAATGCTGGCAGTTCACTTCCAGCTCTGTCTTCTGGAACATCACAAATAACCAGTGGTTTCTGTCACCATTCTCATTAAGCTGTTCAACTTTGCTGTAACTCTTTCCTTACAGGTTTTCTCATTTACATTGAAGCTCCGGAAAAGGTTCAGTACACAATTTTGTTCAATGGCAGTAATTGTCGGTCGTAATTGTTTGCATAGTATTTGCGGTTGATCTGATGTGGCTAACAGCCGTTGGCACATCTGGTATTATTGGTAATTTATCAAGCCATACTGGCGTTCATGATTGTTGGCTGCGACAAATTCAGCGTCCAGATCATATACATCAGAACCAACTTCATCTATATGTATCGGGATCGTGTATACCTTATGCAGATAAAATGCAACTCTTTGGGGCTATGGAATATCTACCCTGACCAGGATTTCTTGGCCTACCTGAAGTGCTTGTACTTTTGAAAGTTGTACCAGCAATTGGAAATTTCGAAATTTTTCATCTAAATCCAGCTTACTAGTGGCTTTCTTCATTATCTCAGTCATCTCTCGTGCATGACTTATCAGCGGTTGGAGTTTTCCTACGCTTAGGCAGATTAATATGCTCGTCATTGTTTCTTGCATTTCGCAGATTTCTCTTAAGTGAAGGCTCATTAGCGTAATTATCTCACTCTATTCCTCTGAATTCAGCTATTATGCGCACAAACATTCTTTTTCTAATTTTTTTATTTTTCCTCACTCAGATGAACACAATAAAAACAATACAATAAACTATACTCCCATGCATTAATTAGTTCTAATTTTTGTTTTTAATTGTCACCAAAAGACAAAACCCGCAAAATATCACTTAATCTAACACTTCTTAACTATAACCTTAAAAGTAAATTAAATTAACAACGGAGCTGCTACGCATTAACTCCCAAAATTAAAACAAATAGAGTAGCCAAAAAGTATTAACTCCAATAAAACAATAAACAAAAAATGGAACAGCTAAACAGCACTCCACCAAAAAACTAAAAATATACCACTTACTTAAGCTTTTCGACAGGCTGCGCCAAAACGTCGTATCACAAAGCAATCGAAAAATAAAAACTATAAAAACTTCTTTAATAAATAAAACACTCGAATGAATACAAATGAATCTATATTTTACTCCGTTATATGTATGTTTTTCCCTGACCTAACTTAACACTTCAAGCCTTCCCAAACGAACAGAAACTTGATACTATTTTAACTAAATACTGAACGGTACTCACCAGACCAGTCATTGGTCTTTTATGCCCTAATATTCGGAAATAAGTTTTTCTTACACCGCGGATATGTAAATAAGCCACAACAACCTTGTCGTTTGCTCTACCGGTTGCAGCACCTGAATCGCTTAGTAGGAAGGAATTTTCGCAATTACAGTGCAGCAATGATCAAAATAGAACATCCGAAATATGAGGCTCGTATACCACAACTTTAGCTAGGATTCCAATAAACATAACTTGAAACTCATCCAGGGCCGATATCCGCGAGATAACAATGGATTGAGATCACCAAAACTTAAAACTCAGAAAAAAAACTTCAACCTCAGTCATCTGCCGACCTGTCACTCTCAGTCTCCTTATTCCAGTGTCGCCCGGTCTGAAATTACGGAAACGTCATCTTTTGTGGCGAGTCTCGAATATATATTGTATTCGACTGTGACATAGAGCTTGGCGTTGTGTTTACACCCGATTTTAAGGTTGGATCATTTTCTTGGGGAAAAAGCACATAGACGCCTAGCTTGTACGTCAACTTATCTATAAACTACATTTCATTTTTTTCTTAAATCTATTCAATTCGATGCAATCGGAGGGCTCCACTTCGCTTTTAAGTACTGGATCAGGTTGATGCTTCCTTCCGCGTCTGAGATTGGCTGTCCCGTTGCGTGTCCAATGCAAAGCCGCTGACGCTGGCTAAACTGTATTCGCCTCGCAGCTCTCGAAGCCCTACGGTGATAAGAAAACCAACGCAGTACAAACTTAACAAGTAATTTGTGGGGACGACAAGCATACAGATATCTAATATAGAACGTCACTCTTACATTCGGGTAATAGCGAATTCGGGTTGTAACATGTCTTCTTCACTAAGCGCCTCTCGCAGTCAGCTGTTGGGCTAATTCGGGAATTACTTGAATGCCAAAAGCCAAAAGTCGCTTCAGGACATATTGTTTAAATTGAAGCAGTGATTTATTTTTAGTCAATTAAAAACAATTAAAAATGATTCTTGAGCTAGTTCCACTTGCAGAAAGCTGCAGATTTGGCAAGAAAACAAAGTGAGATAGAAGGAAAATAGGCAGATCGTGAGTGTTACTTTTCATCGAATTGGAGTGAATTTAGTTTCGTTCCCGAGAATGTGGAACGTGATGAAGAATATGTATACACTATTTTAATTTCTCTAGTACTCTGATCAAGATTTTACGGACAATGGTAGGATTAATACAGGTTTCATTTAAGATGAACATAATAGATAGTCACAAGTAGCCCTCAACATTGGTTTTCTGATAGCAGAGCATGATGTAAAAATCATTTAGTACGGAACAAAAGTTGCTGCCTCATCTGACATCAATATGTCTAAACATCGACATCGATATGTCTAAAAGTATTGTTTCGGGTTGAATTTCTTTCTCATAAATTTTCATAATTAATGTTTATGCAGCTCATGTATCAGCCAGGTGTTGTATAAAAAGTTATTATCTATTTGATTTGCATTTCTTTTCTGACTGATATTATACTTTGTCTACATTTCGTATTGGTTGATGTACCTGTGGGACAGGCTCACCAAAGCGTAGTCTATTTTGGATCACCCTTAATATGTTATACTTTTTAATCTCAAGTAGGTTGGAGAAGGGGTGGGTAATATAGAAAATTAATGATTTTGTGTTGTACGCCACGTAGTTTTAGTCGAGTCTACGAACTCTTTTCGTCACAAAGAAATTGTGTCCAAATTCAAATATATTTATTTAGCAAGATTTTATCTTTACATATGTGTACCATGAAATTAAAAGGAATATGTAAAATGGCGGCTAGACACAACGAAAACGGATGATAAATTTCACAAGACAAGTTCTGTCTTTGACTATTTTAGTTTTCTCTTTACATACAAACATTATGAAAGTATGAACTTATCTTATCTGCTATTCTGTCCAGATTTAGCTTCCAATTAACTTTTCCTTTAGCTGCCGAAATATGTACAATTTCAATACCAAAGCTCTGATACTGTTGTCTCTTGGCCGCTCGTGCTTCCCGAGTAAAGGGGGAGAAGCGGTCAGAGGGAAGGGTTTAAACGAAAGTTCGATTAACAAAACGAAATACTTTCCCCTTTTTTTCTTATTTCATCCCACAACTTTAACAATCCTCGGTTTTGAGAGTTTTAACAATTTTCTCTAACTTTCTTTAACAATTATCGGTTTTTTTTAATCTTAATAAATTTCACTATTTTCCTTTGATAATTATTGGTTTTTTATAATCTTAATAATTTTTACTATTTCCTATTTTTTGATAATCTTAATAATTTTCACTATTTCCATCTAACAATTTAATTTTTTAAGATTTTCACAATATCGGCACTTTCACTTATCTTCGACCGTTTTTAAAATCCAACTCCTCGAGGTTTAGGCAAATTGCGCCCAGGTACCCGTGATCGCTTCAACAGCTCTTTTTTCATTTTTATTATTTTCTCAGGACGCGACGTTGAAAAAACGTACGTGAGAAAATGCAAAAGTTTTTTTGATGCGAGCTATATGCATCAATGCAAAACTGTAATCCGATATGCACTTGTGCGCCCGGCTTGAAATAATAATTTTAAGAGGGCGCGAATAATTCTGATAATTGTATGTATGTATGTACATACAATTAGATTGGAAACAATAGGTACTGTACGTATGTAGAGTGTATATGCGAAAAAAAGTAAGACGACACTGTATGTAGGTAAGTGTGCATATCGTGTGAGTGGAATGTGTGTCTGATAACAAAATGCAATTTATGCTAATTGCATTTTGTTATAATATGGGAATGTAAATTTAAATGCATTTGAAATTTTAAATGAAATTTTAAATGAATTAAAATTAAAATTAATTTTCAGGGTCATCTTTACAATGCATCGATATATTGCATAGGGCAATATATTGGTGCATGGACCTTATGGTTGTGATTCGGGGCATTGGGTACCTGAGTCACAACAATACTCGGTATGGTCTCTTGACATCTTAAAGACGTTTCTTTTATCGTTTTTGGCCCTCTTTTTCCAATTATACTGGAAAATGCATTTTGATTTCCAGACCGGGCGAATTCGATTTAAATTTCATAATTTTAATTTTTCTTTTTTGTACATTAAAATACTGTACTCGTATATTCCGCGCTGTGATTAAAGTTCGTTAAGGCGTTGAATTTAACAAAAATTAGTGGTATTGACAGCGATTTTCGCGTACCGGAAAATTTGAATTTAATAAATTTCGGGGCGTAAATAGCATGAAGTGTATTTCTTTCTATGAAGAACTGGTGAAATTAAGCAATTTTCCAGCGTCCATCAAGGTTATGTTGAATTGTCTTATTGGATAAATATGGAGAAATCTGGTTGCTGTAATAAATAATTTTACACTAATTTTATACAATTGAATTCAAAGACATTAATCTGATAGTCTGGTGACTCTTTCCAGAATACTCCACCCTGTTAGGTAAGCTCCAGTGTAAAAACGGTGAGTTATGTGCCTTACATATCCAGTAGGTATATTAATCCTAATATAATTTTCAGGCGAAGGCAGAGGAAATTAGCTGCATCCCATAACCGCGACAACTGCAGAAACGAGAGAAAGCATCTTAATCCTCCGTTGATATCATATCAGGTATTTAATTTTTCTTCTTATTAAACCTGTAATTAAATAAATATCTTTGCAGAATCATTCTAATATAAGAATAACACATAGCGGACAACACATCGTGAAGCAGAACGCTTGTACTATTTTATTTATTATTCAACTAATTTAATTGATTTTAGTTCAGTATATTTTAGGCTGCAGTGTCCCTGAATCTTACATGTAACAAACAATGTAATGAAGAACTTGCGTAGAGGGGGAGACTGGTCTTTAGACAATCTATAAAGAATATATATCACAAACACGGGAAGAAACACTATCAATAGTATTTGGAAGACGATTAGGATCTTTAAAAAGTTATTTTGTGGGCAAACGTAAGTTAGTAAACATTTAGTGCAGCATTGTGCCACTTGAGCTCGACTTTGTCGAAGTCTCTGTCAATGATATGCCAGACTCTCTATTATCAGGGGTGTTTTCAATATTACTGCTATAGCTGCTTCGATAGCATAAGAAAGCAACACTTTGAGAACTGTCAAATTTAGCAATAGCAAGAAAAGCTGCCACGAGATTTTGGACAACCAAAAGCTGCTTTTATGCATTTTTCTCTGTAGTGGGAACCGTCAAAAGCCCTTTGTGTATTTGATTGCGAATTTTCAAAGAACAAAAAATTTACATTTATATAGATTAATTGTGAGAGACTAAAGATATTTGTTATTTTATGAAGATGACGGAGCTATGTATTTAGCTACAGAGCCTGATGGTAAAATTTTGAGAAAAATAAGATTTCTCTGATTAATACATATACATATGTATATATTTTTTTTAGAATCTCCGGTACTGAATCCTGGCACAGAAGCGCTGTTGAAAGCCACAGCAGTGAAGTATTATAAGCTGCTCCCAGGCAATATGCGGAACCGCGGGAGGAAGAACATCCATGCAGTCCTATACCAGACAGAGTACAAAGGAAGAAACATTTACAATAAAAATAAAAACATACATTAAATTATAATTTATTCTAGAATCAAAATGGAATGTGAGTGAAATAAAATCACTTTTAGAAGCGTACACCAATTTCTAGCATGAAATGCAAGGTACGTTATGCAACTCAAAACAAATGGTATTATGAGATCGAGAAGTCGCTGTAAATTTAAATTCCAGCATTTAAAACGCCAGTATACGGCAACAAAAGATCATAACCCTAAGACAGGTGTTGCTCCAGAAATGTTCAAATATCACAATGAGTTTGAGGACATCTTTGGACAAGATCCTGACATAACAGCAGTGGCATTGGCTTCTTCATTGGTCCCAAATGTCAGCTCCGAAGATTGTTTATATGAACTGGGTGAATGTGCGAGCCCTGTGCCGTCGACATCAAGAAAAAGAAGACGAGAGACTGTTCCAGAGCTTCTTCTGAAGGCATGCCAGGTTAACCAAAAGTCCAAAGAAGAAAGGGAAGAAAAACGGTTAAAGCTATTACAAGAGCAAAATGCAACCAGGAAGAGATTGGCTGATGGATTGGAGGAGGGTAATAGGACCCATAAAATGGTTATGGCGAAGCTCCTCGAGAAGCTTTGGCAAATTTTTTTTTTTTACTTTTAGATATATTTGCATTATGTAAAGAAATGTTTTTTTTTTTTTTTTAGATATACATATGTATAATGATTTTTTTTTTGTTACAAAATGTTCATAATTGAATTAAATTTATTAATTAACCTAGCTCTGCATGCAATTCCTCTGCCATCTTGTCCCTTTCTCGTCTTCCTTCACTAGTTTCCCTGTTTGATTGCCTATACTCGGGAGAATTCCTTCTTATATTCATTCGTAGTTTCAATGTCTTCAGGAAAATGGATGCATAGATTATGTAAGACACATGCAGCTAGAATGGTCGAAGGGATATTCCTGACGTCTTTCATTTCGAGGTGGAGCAAACGACGAAAACGGTCAAAAAAAGAGCAAAACATCTCTCTATTATTTGACGTGTAGATGCGTGTGCTCTATTGAAACGTTTTTCAACATTTATCAGCCTTTCAAAGTCCTTATAAGGGGGAATACACCACTTTAATCAGGGATAGGTTTTATCCCCCAATATCTTCGTATATTGCAAAAAGGTGATACCTATAACTATCCCTATGTGCCAAAATCCAGATAACGGCTAATAACTGGTTATCGATGGGTAATGACGTATAGTTTGAAAATCTTTCCCGATATACTCTCGATACCTCTGCCAGTAACAGCTCGTATGCTTCTATTTGCACTCGGAAATTGTGTTGAAACTCTGCCCTCGTATAATTATTAACCACCCTTTCAACAAAATTTTTGCTCCGAATCGCTATATTTGTCCATCTCAATAAATTAATTAGTAGATCTCATCTTCTAAATCTCTATCACTTTCATTCTCATAATTTCTCTTAATTATCCCGCTGGGATTTTTCACTATTCCAAATGCTTACCATTTTAACTGCATTTAAAGAATTATCAAATTTGTTATTTTGTTCCAAAGCCAACAAAATAGCAGCAGACCTTTCCATTTTAATTCAAATGACAACTACACACACATAAATATTACCATAGGTAGCTGCTTTGTTGCTTAGAGTCAGGAGTGCAAGCAACAAAAAGCTGCTATGATAGCAGCTATATTAAAATCTTGGACAGAACAAATGTCAAAAAGCAAGTATGAAAAAGCAGCTTTCGAGCTACTTGGACAGGCAAAAGCATACAAAAGCAGCTAAAAGCAACTATACCTGTAATATTGAACAGACCCCAGGTGAGGAGAACTCTTGTGGTACTTTAGCAGCAAGCGGTACGCTTCACCAGATATCATCGATAGTTGACCGACGGTGATGGTAAAACTTGTGCTGACTAGATGAGTCTGAGCGCCTTAGTATTAATCAAAACGAAGTTTTTCCTTGTTTTCACTTCGGATCATGTAAAAGCAATCATAATGAACTAACGAACAGTAACGTATAAGTATTCACAATGAAACAATGTTCTCTTGAACCTAATATTATGCTTCAAACAATATATTAGTTTAGTCAGTTAAACTGAAGATTATACTCGGACGGGCGGAAAAAATTTTATTGTATATATTTCATATATAAAAACTTGAATTGACGCTAAAGGTGGGCTCAGACGGACTATTTCGTTTTTCTCTATTTTTTGTTTTTTCTTTCTTTTTTGTAAAAATCATGGTCTACTTATACAACCTTTTCCAATTCTCAAAGTGTTTTTCCGAAACAATACCAATTTGTCATAGTTACCGAAGGTCGATTACGAGGGAGATGTTGAATACTGCTTTGAATCAATTATCAACATCTTTTATATACAAAAATATGAAACTTAACCATACATCTAGCAGTTGTAATTGTACTTAGGCCTTAACTTTACCTTGAATTCTTGCTTACCACAATCTTCGCAAGCTCCTTCTTGCCAACCAACATTCAATTACAGTCAAAAATCGTTACATTTCCGCACAAGGGAGGTTTCTAAAGTGTTCGCAAGTCTCAATGTGTCTAGCATTGCTGGGCTTCATGATATTTCGCCCCCGGTACTCAATTTCTGTACCTCTTCTTTAGCTAAACTTTTACGAAAACTATTTCACCTGTACTATTCGACAGAAGAAAGCGACCCCTCAATTTATAGATCAATTGCCCTTACTTTGATTGTTTCAAAGGCTTTCGAAACACTCATCAACACCCAATTGATATTTAGAAACCAATCACCTTACTAGAGATCGCCACTGCGACTTTTATGCTGGCCGTTCTACTGAAGATTTACCTCACATACCGTTGGAATCAATCTCTCCATAATTTTAGTGAATCTGAAATCATCGCATTATGTATCTTGGAGGCCTCTGATAGAGTTTGACATCGTGATTTTTTCGCTAAAACTCATGCATTAGGGTTAGAACCTCTTTTATTAAAATGAATTGAAAGTTGTCTTTCCCGCCGTACAATTCAAGCTATATAGGACAGAGTTACTTCTGACAGTTTTATAATCCATACCAGTGTACCGTATGGTTCTGTTCTCTCTCCTACTCTCTTCCTTATTTTTATTAATAATCTGTTAGCTCTCACTTTCAATCCTATTCATAGTTTTCAGACGACAGTGTCCTTGATATCGTGTAGTCGTTTGACTCTATAGATTATTTCCTTAAGAATGCTTTAGTTGACAAACGAAGCCAGTTAGTTCACTAAACAATGACCTTACAATAACACTCTCTTGGGCCCAAGGTTAATGCTTCCAAAACGCAATGTTATCTGTTATCACTAAAACGTACTCCACAAATAACGATATCGACTTTTTTATATTACTAAAGAAGAAGAATAAAAAAATAAATTTACATACAGAGAGAGAGAGAAATAAAATTAACAATAAACTATATTCCTTAATTTAGATTAAAAATAAATCCCAAATATACACTTTCATTTAAATTTTAACGTTTTTTGAAATTTATTACTGAACAGATGCGAAAAAGTAATGATCCAAACACAAAATCTTTTGGGACTAATAATTTTAAAATTATTTATTGAGAGTTGTTGACCGCTACACTGATATAGAGCTGAGCGCATGATGACCTACTTATCCTGTCAGAGTAAAATTAAAGCACACACAAAATTTTTAGTTTTCTTTTTTTTAATGATTTGCTTCCTTTAACATATAGGTAGTTATTTCCGGTATACAGGGTATTACCTCCATGGTGGTCGGTGGTCCATAGAGCTTTGAGATTAGAAATAATAATAGTTCGAATCCAGACTAAATGTGGATCGTGGGTTGCGTCTTGGCTTCATATCAAAGGTGGGGTGATTAAAGGCATGGGCGTGCCATATGGGTGTGAACTCTTGAGGCTCGACTAAAATGTAGCCGACAATAAGTGTCGCGCCTATATTTGGGCTTTTTACAGGTTGTTTTTGTGTGTAGTTTGCTTGAAGATTTCTTAGCTCGGAAGTAGTAGATATCGGAATGGAAATGGTTTTTTTGCAGATTTCAAGTTCTGCACCTAAATTTAAACTTTACAGGATGGGTTTGCAAGTGTTGATGAGAATAAAGTGTCGCGGCTAAATTTGGGATTTTACAGGATGGGTTTGAACCTTACTTGAAGATTTCTTAGCGGGAATGTTGTAGATATCAGCACCAATCAAATTTCACAACATAACATCACCTTGGTTTGATATTTTCTTAGCAGATATATTAAATCATTATTGGGATCTAGAGTGTGTATGTATTGAAAAGTCTTACTTTTTTATAATAGATTGATTTTCAATAAAATTCCCTATTACAAAAATATTTCTAATGGCACATTGGCGAATATGAACTAGGCACGATGATTCATTGGTATTAGTCTCTGTTAGTTTTCCACAATTGTGTTAATCTTCAATATCGATAATGATTTCATCCTCTCCAAGTAACGTTTGCATCCACTGTACTTTTTCAGCTCCGTTTACATATATGGTCTTGCTTCGTAGCAATGTTTCAACTATAGTGTATAGCTTGTGATACGGTATATAGCCATCATCCCAGTGGAATCCATGAAAATTTCGCTGAAGCCATTTCACTTAACTTTTTTTGGCAGTAGTCAAAGCTTTATATCTGAATGTAGGTTGAAATATAAAGTGTTGAATCTAAGTTTGATCAGTTAAAATTGCCAGTTCCTTCGTGATAAATTCATTGATGTTTGTTTCGAATCCTTGTACGTCAACGATGGTGGCCATCTTCTTAATTTAATTTTCTCACTTTATTTGTCAGCGGACTATATTCCACTATTCTGTAGTGTAGAAGGCCATTTACTGTTGTATTAGCAGGTATATTTTCGGATGTTTTAAATTCTAGCCTTATGTCAACAGGTCCAGTTTCTATTGTCCCATTTTGGTGTGCACAATAAATGAAAACGATCGGAGCATCGGTTTTGAACTTTCCCCATGAGAGGAATGATTGATACTGATGGTCATAGAATGATTGTGTAAACTTTATATACATATCATACAACAATGTGTATCTATTTTGGTCGAATTTCAGGTTTACAGTCAGGAAGTCTGGGAGCTGAACTGTTCGACGTTGCAATCCAAATCTACACTAGACTGACTTATGGCTGGATTATATTAACGAAATCGGCGCCCCGGCGTGTTCGTCGTCGTCAAACACCGGGCAAGTTATATTTAAAATCTGCACTGGGCGCAGGCACCATACACCAGCACCATACTTACATTTGGGTGCTGAATCATTTTCGTGTAAGCTCTGCCGGTTTGCAATAACATTGTTAGATAATAGTAAATGAAATTTTTGGTTTTTTCTTCTAGTCCACGTTGTTATTATTATTTTACCTTTTCTTGAATATAAAATCTTTTATTTTCAGAAAATCAGATATGGCTTCATTTTGTCAAATTTTTATAGAAATCTAAAGGGTATACTAAGTATGTCATTCCGTTTGTAACGCACAGATATAATGCTAGTAGAGCAATATGGCTCGAACACCCACGCATAATCTTAAACGATATTTTGATTTTTGCGTAACTGTTTGTCCGTCCGTCCATTTGTCCGTCCGGCCGTCAGTCTTTCCGTCCTCATAATAACTCGAGAAAGCGTTGACAAAGACAGCTGAAATTTGTAACTCGGGCTTTTTAAAAAAAAACACAAAAAAAAATTTAATTTCGAAAATGGGACCAATCGGGCATCACCTTCGTAGGGTTGCGATACAAAATCTTCGATTTTTACACTTTTTACACTTTGGACACTGCCTGATAACGCGTCGACGTAGAGAGCTGAAATCTGGAACATGGTGTTTACATAGCAATAGTAAATGAAATTTAAAAATGGATTAAATCGGTTTTGGTGGTTATAGAAATTTTGCTTTTTTACGTATACTCTGAAAACGATCTGTCCTAGACGTTTTTATTGTACTGTAAAGTTCTTCAGAATATGAAATCGGATGAAATTTGTTGTAATCATTTTGGCTGTCCGACGAACCGTTCTAGAAATATAAGCGAAAAACTAGTTCAAAAATCAAACTTCCACAGATGGGTCACCATACAAAAGTACGTACAGGCGGGCATTTATCTCGGGTATCATAAGAATTGGTCTTAGTCCAATTCTAGCTTTTTTACTTGTTTTATAATAGATTTCGATCAAGGATATTGGCAGCAATGGAGCGCCGAGCGCTAAAATTTGGATTAGAGATGGGTTATCGACCATTCGATGACTCAGACGACGTCGGCGTGAGCTATGTAATGCAAATAATAAATGCAGTACCCTGTCGCTAAATATTTTTGACATAAAACGACATTACAAACTGACATACCATACAATTTAATATGCCTACTCTCTAATTCTCACGTTGCACAAAGTACTCTTTTTTATGTGGAAACCACCTGACTACTAAGCCCAATACAGCGGTTCATTTGAATCGGGTACATGCTGTGAAAAAAGCATGGCCGTGTCGCCACACTACTATCGTAATTACGCCAACAGTCAAATTTTAAGCAACTCTTATGTTTCTATTTCTAGTAGGGAATGAATGACCGCAACAGAGTTACAAAATTTAGATGATAGAAAATTAACTTTATTTCATATCCAATGAAAGTGTGATCCTTGGGGAGCAATGCTAAAGATTTACATATACATATGTATTATATAGTCTGCATCCCATTAGATTATGACGCATTGGAATAAATGAGCAGGGGCAGTGTCATCAAAAATCATTACAAACGGGTGTATGTGTATGTAATACACATATATGCATGCCTTCAACTAAGTGTAAATAGGGAATTGGAAAACTCCATGAACTGTTGCCAAATGAGATAGATAGAATTTATCTTTATACAAATGACGCTAAACCCACTGAATGTGGATATGAACCCAGCCATAATAAGCGACCATAACCTCAAAATTATTTTGAAAAGATTCTATTTCAGAACTTAGAATGATTCACATGGAAATGGAAGCCGATTGCAAGGATATATTTCTTCTGATATTGAATTAAGTAAGTTTTTATCGGCACGACATTTTCATATCTTTGCTTTTGCGTTGTCGTCCTTGTAGAATTGTCCAGCGATGATGCCGGGAATGAGAGATTTTCTGGTAGATATTTCCCGAGACAATTTTCGATTCAATTTTTTTCGCAATTAGAGATAGTGTGCAAGGATGCTTTTTACAGATGCGGCACCAAATGAAATTTTATGGCTTTTATCTGCTCTCGTTCTAGGATGCATACAAGCAAGAACACATCCGGAAAAAACGAATTCCAGCAAACGAAATTAATTTCACTGCATGTGTTCACAGATTCTCGCCACATAAATAGCCAGAGAGCTGATCTGGATTTTTCCCATTTATTCGTCATTATGTCCTCAGAATTTCCATATAGACTTCTATTTTTGTCCACGCTACACTGTTATTGCATGACTTGAATTAGACTATTACCCAATATACTTTTCACGATTGCATTTTCATGTGAAAGTTTAGTTGCTTCGAAACCAGTTATTATTGTTGCCTTAGATCCCAGTGCAATGCATTTATGTAAAACAGAGAAAACGAAGCACATATATTGAGCACCAACACATTGCACTGGATAAAATTTTTAAGCCAGTACAACTTGATAGGCTGGCCAGATTGTATGGAGAATTTGTAGTAGTAGCAAGCTTAATGTCTCTTGGAAAGCTGTAAGAACAGAATTTTTTTTAAATTTACGAAAATTTGTTTCATATAGGCACATTTTTCCTTTATTCGAGTGAATAAATTCATAAGTTTTTGTTCAAAAAAGTAATTGCTACTTTTTTGGAAATTATAAAAATAACTAAAACTGCAATTACCATGTCAGCAATATTTCACTGTCCCTAAAAACATACACTTCCTGAACATTTATGTTACCCTTATATTTCATGTGGCATGATATCGAAAATATTTGGAAATATTATGACATATTGTACGAAAATGTCGAGACTTTCAATTTTATTCTTTATCTGAGCAGGCAAATTTTACAGGTTTTCCATTGTTAACTAAATCCATGTAGTAAAGCAGTTAAGTGATCAAATGAAATTATATTCATAGATAATCTATTTACGACTATCAGCGGAGTTCTAGTCTTTAGCATTCCTCTATCCAACTTCAAATGAATTTCACCACAATCAATCTTAAATTTCGTTGTCTTCTTTCAAAATTGTTTCATCCGATTGGTGAACAAATATTGCACAGTATTTTTCGGTTTCATTTACTCGTACTACACTTTCGACTATATTTTTTAAATGTGGCCACAACAATCTAGCCTTACGCAACTTTTTCATTTCATCACGCACCAGCCTTCTAAAATGCCGCTTACTTACACCTGCGATATTTACCGATTTGTTTGACATAATATGTACTTGCACTTGATATTTTTAATGAACTATAGGTAACAAATAAAAGTTTAAAAATATTAAATCACGGGCACATGCTTTCATAGTTTTGCTGGATAAATTTCCGATGTTACTTTAACGCTAAACAGTTATACCATTACCAGTTATATAGAACCCACGCAGGAGTCGGATCACAAAAATAACCTAAAAGAATTACTTTATGCACGTACGTCACATGTAAAACTTGGATCGCAAAAGTATCACGCTAGCAAGGGAAGAAGTCGCGAAGGCAATGACAAAAATATCTTTGTCATTTGTATAGCTACAGCTAGCTAAGTACAATATTCCTATTGTGATGTTAATTCGCACAACAATCTCCTTATCAGTTGAAAATACAAGAATGCACATTCTGCATTCTTGCATTATTCAATTGACCCAAAATCCATCCACAATTAATCAATCACAATAAATGCGATCGATTGATTAATTGCAATTAAGCAAAAACATACGCTAAACAAAATATATGTCACAACCTTAAGAAGTGACTGTAATTGTTTACATGCGTTTGTTTACCTTTTTGCAACCAGCGTAATGCGGGTCAATTATATTGCGTCACATCTTTCTGCCGGAGTTAAACACATAAATGCAAATATGCATTGCGTCATGATCTATAATAACTGTAAACAAAATGCAAGTATGCATTTTGTATTAAGAAAGAAGAATTGTGTTAACGGTAAGAAACAATTGGTGTATAAATTAAGTAGCAATAACCGAATAAATAACAATTAGTTTTCACTAGTCATAGACAGAACAAGTAGTCTTTTATTCACTTGGCATCTGCTGTTTACAGCTGCGCCCGTCGTAGTAGCGGAGGTCTGCTTTTCTCAAAGCTTCTCCTATCTCATCATTTACATCTATAGTATTATTACTTGGCGAACATCTATACAATCTATAATATTACTACACTATGTTAAGGTTTGTCTTCTATATGCATTAATTTTATATTTGCAATCATGGTATTATCTGTACCTATTTCTATATTAATTAGTATTATATCATTATTATTATTATATTAAGTAATAGTGTTGTCTTTTAATCGTTTAATCACTTAGTCACTTTTGTGCAAATAATGCTTTATATCCAGATATGTGCCTATATATGTACCTACTCCCATTTGCCACTATAATGTCATTATCTATATCATGCACTCATTTAATATTAATTTGAAGTTCCTATTATTATTAGTTATCTGTAACGAATATCCAATCTCTTCTACTATAATGATTTTATTGCTTGTTTTCTTGATATGTCAACCTACAGTAAGCTTTTTAAGTCGAAATGCCCAACATTGTACGTAGCTTTAAGTAAGGGTATGTATACAAGTTCCCTTTGATTTGATTATGTTCCATACAACGAGGTAATAACTAAAGGAGATGCGATCATATGTACGATCCGTGTACATGAGCGTACCCAAAATTGCCCTGCATTTGTGTATGTTTCATTCCGCCATTTTTAGTCTTCGCTGTCAAATCCATACTTAGATTTGGTTTGATTTGGACTTGGCGCATTGACGCAGGAAAACTCATGAAACAACCGTAGGGGCACGAAGCAAATATTATTCAAAAACTTTTTATCACTGAACTTTTCTTCTTAATTATTAACTTTTTTATGTTCATGTTTGCAAATTCAGTAAATATTTTTAAGTATATGAAAATAAAAGCGATGTGTACAAATTTTACGACGCTTATGTATAAACAATATCAGTGTCAATGTGTTAGAAATGGGTACGTGATATTTTCTCATTTGCATCTCCTTTAGTTCTTACCTCGTTGGTTCCATATGGCTAATGCCTTATAAGCCATGTGTAAACCTTCCGAACTAAAATATACAAAAAAAAAACTATTTACTATAATAAACATCTCTTTATTTCCATTATTTAATTATCAAAAATACATTATTGGAAATAATGCCTGATTGTTTTCGAGTGAAGTCGTCTCCCTGCTGTAAGTAGAGGATTAGTAGAAGAAGCGCCTCTGTTTAATTCATCTTCTTCTGGTGTTTGACTCGGGAACATTCCCTCCATGGGGACATCGCCATCTTCAGGATACACCTCTTCCAAATCATTCGATACGCATATATTGTGCAGTACGCAGCACTTGTTAATTATCTTCGATGTCACATTAGAGCGATAATGAAGAACACGCTGTTTCAAAAGGCATAGAAATCGTATCTTTAAAACTCTATTTACTCGCTCAATTGTACTTCGTACTATCATTTGTCGAGCATTATAGTTACTTCCGGTGCTACCTGGTATTACGTGTAGGTCTGGTGTCAATAACCATAGCCTTAAAGCGTATCCAGAATCACCTGAATAGAAAACAAATTATTTTAATGGAACATAAATTAGTGATTTACTACCCTGGTCAGGAAAAGAACTGTAAAGAGTTTTTACCGCCGGAAGAACTTTGCTGTTATTCCAAATAAAGCTGTCTCATGTGTACATCCAGGATATTTTGCATTCACGCTGATGATTTCCAAATTAGAATCACATACCTTTTTAAGAGCAAAAATATTAAACACTTTTATATACCATATATGAAATTACCAGATGAACGTTTATGGAATGATATCCCTTTCTGTTGACATAAATATGCTTTGGAAATAATGGGTCTTCTTTCGGCGGTGGAACAATAGCGACATGAGTGCAATCCACACATCCTATTACCCCAGGAAATCCGTGGATATCATAAAATCTGGAAATACTTGTATAAATATGTGTTACTATTTTCATCGTTGGAAAATCTGGCCTCTTTCTGGTGGAGTTTAATGCTCCTATTGTTGTTGGGAATTTAATTAGTTCTTTAAAAAGTTGGCTCTCATGAACAGCGTTAATGACCTCGTTGATTGATCTCCTCACCGAGGGTTGGCTCATGGAGACATCTTGACATCTGCAACAAGCTGCTGTCCCAGTAGCGAAAAACCGAAGGGCACACAGAACCTAACAAGAGTCAAAGCAAACGTTATAAATTATTCAAAGCTCTAACAGTTATTACCTTTTCTTGAATGTCTGTAGCTGATGAACGTGATGCATCAACCATATATGGATTCAACTTATTAATAAGATCATCAACCATATTTTTCCTCAGTCGAAAAAGCTTCGTAAATTTACGGTCGGGGAGTTCAAAGCAATCAATAGGCTGACGAATTCGGCGTAATTCATTTTCCATAGATTCTTGAACAATTTCAGAGGCAAACAATAATGACAATTCACTAAAGCTAGCCATTTTTTACGCGTAATAATATACTAATTATATTTTATACAAAAATAATAAGCAAAACAAAAATATTATTTTAATTAAATGACACAGCTGACTGTATTTATTTTGTAATTTGACAGAAATAATCTTACCACACTCGTTATGTTGAAAACACCATTTCGATTTTATAACGATGAGGTTCAAGAATACGAACGGTGTATACGATTCGTTATCAACCATTCGTTATATAACGAATTCGTAAAAACCATTCGTAATTCAAGAATATGCCCACCGGGGTCTTAAATAACCGTAATGTAGTGCCCTGTGCTGTGCTGCAGGAACCAACGGCGTTATTCTCGTGGAAAAGCATTCTTCAAGTAAACTTAATAGCATTAATAATTAATTATAGTGTTTAAAATAAAATAAAAGTGAAATATTAATAAAAATAAACAGCCATGGCAAAAAAATTTACATTTTCCAATGGTTGTTTACAATTGAATTGTAATTGCTGCCTAAATTATGTCAGTCATACAAAGACAACGCCAAGAAATATTATCTGAAAATAAGGGGGCGCTAAAAATTTTTTTTATTTCACATAGCAATTTGTATTATAAAAATTGTCCTTCTTCGAAATGTCATGATTTCATTACTGCCATGACGAAACGAATACAAACACAGCACATTAATACATTTCGCCGAGTGGCTTAGGTTTTCACCCGATATGCCGTTTCCTTACTAGTTATTTATTCAATGGCAATGTGCGACTTACCTGCAATTTTGTCGGTCGCCATTTTTATACCCTAGATGATGAAATCATAGGGTATACAAGTTTGTCATTTCGTTTGTAACACTTAGAAAGGATAATGGTGGATCAAAATGGATTGGACAGCCCCGCATAATATTAAAACTTATTTTGATTTTTGCATGTCTGTCTGTCTGCCCATCCGTTTATCCATCCATCCTCATGAGAACTCGAGAGCACGTGTACTTATAGAACACGTGGCCTTTTTTTTAAAAAAAATATATAGTTCGAAAATGAGGCAATCGGGTAACTCCTTCGTTGAGTTGCAATACAAAAATTTCAGGTAGGTAACCATACGAATTTACATATGGATATCCATCATAAACCAATTCTAGCTTTTTTACCTATTCGTTTCCAAATCAATGTATGTCATTAGCACTAACTCGCAGATTTCTTTAACAATCGGTCGTAAATTGTTTAGATCGGCCGATAAAACTACTAGTGAATAAACAGCTATTGCATGTGGTGAGCATTTGATAGTTTTTTTTTATAAAGCAAACGAAATCGATGAAAAAGGAAGTATGATTGAAAATGGGAGCAAGGTGAGTATAAGGCGCTTAATTACGTTAACGCCACATAAGGGAGGCATTTTCCCAAGACCGTCCGTACGTGATGAAGAGTCACATCCTGCCCGAGCTGTACCTACACTGGCAGCTGGTAGGCATCCCCTGGGGTGCTGCTGGTTGCCTGACTGAATACGGCGGATCTAGAGAGGAAAACTCGATAAAACCCGCAATCCCAGGTGTAAACAATCGTGCCTATGGGATGAATGGCACTGCGTGAGTGTGTTTTATAACGATGAACTCCGGATACCAGGCGACCTCCGGTTTCAACCCTAGCCTTATCTCGGCATGCCGGCTCTGCTGAGATGGACCAACCTTTCCGAGCATACTCGTGGGAGCAAAATTGAAAATTCCATAAATTCTGAGGGAGGTGCACCTCTAAATGTACCAAAAACCCAATCCGGGGTTCTTAGCGACCCCTACAACATCCAGGACATTACAAGTCCTTCATCTGATGGTGATGTGATGGATACACTCCCCCTAGACGAGGAGGACCTTCTTAGGTCTCCAGAATATAGCCAACAGGACAGCGGGAACACTGAAGTTCCCATTTGCAAAGAGCGCAAGCCAAAGTTCTCTGGCGCGGCCAAAAAAAGTTTAAATGGCTTTTAAAACACGGTCACACAGAAGCAGAGGCTGGAAGGATTGCTGCACTTCAGATAGATCAGCGGAATGAGGAGAGTCTAAAAAAACGGACTCGCTCTGACGACTCTTCTCCTAAAGTGGAGCAACCTAGTGCTAAACGCAGCAAGGCAGCAACGGAGAATCCTTCAAAGAAGCACGTCTCCCTGCCTTCGCGTAAGCAGCCTTCCTACAAGGAGGTTGCAGAGAGCGTTCGGGTGGATAATCTTCCCGTCGGTTATCCTGAGGTGGCACTGCGGATCAATTGAAGTCCGTACAGGGTGCTATCTTGAGAGAAATCGCAGCAAGAAAGCAAGGCCCCCTAAAACCAAGATTCCTGGCCTCCACATTTAGACCAGGGTGGCTGGTTGTTAACTGCGCCAATCAAGACACCGTGACGTGGCTGAAAGGTGTAGTTGCGGAGCTAAAGCCCTGGGAAGGAGCCAATCTTGTGATGGTCGAGGAAAGCGAAATTCCTCGCCCACAAGTCCTCGTGGGATACTTTCCAAACAGCGCTGAGGACCCTACGAATTTGATGCTCGATTACATCGAGGGTCAGAACTCGGGATTAAACGTGTCTGAATGGATAGTGTTGCGCAGAGTACAAAAACCCTCAGTCACAGAGCTGACTCTCTCCGTGAACCATGTGTCAATGGAAGAGCTAAAGAAGACTCAATTCGCAATTGGGTTTAAGTTCGGGTCTGTCCAACTAAGACCCAAGGGTGGAACAGTAAAGGTTGTGTGGGAGGCTGGGGATGGCCCAAGTCAGATTAACACTCTGGCTGACGGTCCTCAGCCTTCGACATCAGGAGTCAGCAGGCCTAAACTTCTGGTCAAGGCAAAGGCGGGCCCTGGTAAAGCAGCATGAACTGCAGAACCCAAGTCGGGGACTTCCGAAAAGAAGTCTACAAAGACTAAGAAGAAGCCCCCTCCTGTCCGTGCCAAGCTGGGCAAAACCAAAGGTCCTAAGGCATCCACCACCAAGGCTGACAGCGGCCATAAAAAGCCATCTTAGTCATGGCCAATGATCACCTAGGTTGCCTTCAGATAAATCTCCATCATGCTAGAGCGGCATCAGACGTGCTTAGCAGGAGATTTACCTCGGAGAAACTTAGTCTGAGGTTCATTCAGGAGCCCTGGGTACATCAAGGCCACATCAAAGAACTTCCCACAAAATCATGTAAGTTAATATACAGTAATGAACATGAATATCCTAGGGCAGCACTACTGCTCAACACTAAACTAAACTTTATTCCTCTTTCACAGTTCATCTCGAGGGAGGTGGTTACAGCAGTTGTCGAGGTACCAACTTCAGGAGGTTGCCAGGAGGTAGTAGTTACCTCAGCCTACTTTCCTGGAGAAGCAGATTTACTACCTCCCCCAGAGCTAAAACGGCTCATCAACAACTGTAAACGCAGAGGAAAGCACTTCATCATTGGATGCGATGCAAATGCACATCATAAGCTATGGGGCAGCACGGATACCAATGCCAGGGGTGAGTACCTTTTCGATTTTATATTATCTAACAACTTAGAGATACTAAATCGAGGTAATAAGGCAACCTTTATGAACATCATTAGACAAGAGGTCTTGGACCTAACACTTGCCAGTATGTTCATAAGTACAAAAATAAGCAAGTGGCATGTATCGAACGAGATTTCCATGTCAGATCACAGACACATCAGGTTCGATATAGATGCCACACTCAACACATGTTAGGAGTACCGAATCCCTAAATTAACTAACTGGGAACTCTATCGACAACACCTTAAGGCTGTAGTCTACTCTCCCGGGGGTAGCATTAGCACGACTGAGGCGCTAGACTCAGCCACTACGCAGCTTCAAACGGCTGTAATGACTTCATTCGAATACAGTTGCCCTCTGAAACAAAAGACTTGCAATCGGCAGGTACCATGGTGGAATAGGGAACTGAGTTGAAAAGAAAAGAAGTCCGGAAGCTATTCAACAGAGCTAAGCTCTCTGGCATCTGGGGGGAATATAAAAAGGCTCTAACGGAATATAACACGGAACTAAGGAGATCCAAAAGAAGAACCTGGCGGACCTTCTGCGATGGCATAGATCAATTGCCCGCAGCTATCAGGCTCCATAAGGTACTTTCGAAGGATCACACGAATAGTATAGGCACACTTCAAAAGGAAGATGGTAACTACACCGAGAGTTGCAAGGAAACAGTCAGGCTTTTATTAGAAACTCATTTTCCCGACTCTCTCACTCCCGATCAAGGAATAACAGCTCCAGACCCAATTGAGGTGGACAAGCACGGAGTCTCTAACAGGAGCAAAAGCCTTGTGGGAAGAATCTTCACTCCTAACAAGGTTAGATAGGCCATTGGTACATTTAAGCCCTTTAAATCTGCTGGAGAGGACGGCATTTTTCCCGCCTTACTACAACAAGGTGTTGAAGAAATACTCTTTCCACTACAAAAAAATTGTCGAGCCAGTTACGCTCTAGGGTACGTTCCCCAATGTTGAAGAGACGTCAGGGTGGTATTTATACCTAAAGCAGGAAAAAGAGCTAGTTCTCTAGCTAAATCGTTCCGACCCATCAGCCTCTCTTCATTCTTGCTTAAGTCCATGGAAAAAATCCTAGACCTACACATTCGAAGTGAAATTCTGATTAAATCACCACTTCATTCTAAGCAGTTCGCTTATCAAGCTGGCAAGTCTACTGAGACTGCCATTCACACACTAGTCAAAGACCTCGAAAAAGCGCTCGAAGCAAAAGAGGTGGCTTTATGTGCATTTGCGGACATAGAGGGAGACTTCGATAATACCTCCTTCGATGCAATTAAATCAGCTGCCGATGATAAAGGCTTTGAGCCCTCCACGGTAAACTGGTAAGACTCCATGCTTAGAAGCAGGAGGATAACCACATCTCTAGGGAACTGCTCAGTCACCATCACCGCAGCAAAAGGCTGCCCACAAGGGGGAGTTTTCTCTCCACTATTGTGGTCGATCGTGATTGATGATCTGCTAGAGAAGTTGACCAGTTTGGGTTTTAATGTTCAAGGCTAAGGGATGACCTAGTAGTTACAATACGGGGCAAGCATGATCAAGTCATATCCGACCTCATGCAAATAGCACCCTCTCCAAAGTCCGCACGTGGTGTTTAAACAAAGGCCTTAGCATAAACCCCAACAAAACGGTTATCGTTCCGTTCACAAGAAGATCGAAGCTTTCACTAACGGCTCCTCTTCTTGATAATACGGAATTGATATTTTCAGACGAAGTCAAGTATCTGGGGATAACCCTAGGTAAGAAACTTACCTGGAATTCGCATCTGTCCAGAGTGACGGATAGAGCGATGCGAACGTACACCACGGTTGTTAGACCCATGGTCACCTATGCGGCCCTCGCATGGTGGCCAAAAACTAATCAAAAGACGGCTGAGGCTCTGCTTCAAAAAACCCAGCGGCTTGCCTGTCTAGGAATAACTGGTGCCATGAGAACCTGTCCTACAGCAGCCATGGAAGCCTTATTAAAGCTTGCACCCCTGCATTTGCAGGTGAAAAAGGAAGCGATCTCCAGTGCTATTAGAGTACAAACGGAGAAACAGTTAAAGCCAGGCGATCTGGTTGGTCATTTAAGTATCTTAAAACAGATATGCTTCGAGCAAGTGACGACAATATCTGATATAATCACACCCAGAGTGGATTTTGTAAGACCATTCCAAGTGGTTCTTGGAGACCGATAACAATGGCGCTCCACTAAACCGTCCTTCCAACAAGGATCGATGGTGTGTTATACAGACGGCTCAAAAACGAACAGTGGGGTCGGATTGGGTGTATACGGCCCCAGATGCCATATATCAAAGGCTCTGGGCTCTACCCCTACCGTATTCCAAGCCGAGGTATTAGCCATTGAAGAATGTGCCAATACCTGCATTAAAAGAGCCATAAATGGCTCAACCATTAATATCCTCTCGGCCAGTCAAGCTGCCCTCAAGGCCTTAAAGTCCTACACTGTCAAGTCAGGGATAGTCTGGGAATGTCTACAAACCCTCAAAAATCTATCGAGGAGAAACAAAGCTATCCTCATGTGGGTACCTGGACATGAGGGCCACAAAGGCAATGAAATCGCGGATGGCCTAGCCAAAAGAAAAGCGGAAACTCAATTTGTCGGACCAGAGCCATTTTGTGGCACTTCAAAGTGTTACCTCAAAGCTACCCTAAATAACTGGGAGAATAAACAAAAATCCCTGAATTGGGAAAGGCTACAAGGACTTCGTCAGGCAAAAAAGTTTATCGACACCTCTGGCGGAAAAACAAAAGAACTCCTACTCCTTAGAAGAACAGAGCTCAAAATGATCACTGAGCTCATCTCAGGCCATTTCCCCTTGAGGTATCACCTAAACAAGTTGGGTTTGGCTGAGACTTCATCCTGCCGCTTCTGTCAGGATGCTCACGAAACCTCGGAGCACCTGCTCTGCAACTGCGAAGCATTGGCCAGGCGGAGATTACTCCACCTTGAACATGCTTTTCCTCCACCAAGTTACGTATGGAACTTCAAGCCCAGAATGGTTCTAGACTTTATTAACAGTCTAAACATATAAATGTAGCAAATTCAACGGGGACTCACAATAGATCTTTCAGGTCGCAGTGACTGCGAGGCTAACGCCATACACCTCTTTACAAATCTAATCTAAATCTAATCTAATGATTGAAAGTTTTATGAATGTAAACTTAAAAATAAAATAAATCGTTCTTGAAAATGTAAATCGAAATATTGCAGAATTCCACAACTCTCCGTGTTAGTGAATCTCGGCCCCTGATCAGAAATTCAGTACTGCGATAAACCTGCAAAACTACAATTATACTTAGCTATACTTTTACATAGTTAATGCAAGGTTTTAATTACAAGTGGTTTTATATGAGAAGGAACGATAATTCTGTATAATTTATCCCTTAACTACACATGTAATTTTTGCAGCAAGTCTCACGCAGCTATGAATTCAAAACTGCGGCTATACATTGCACATCAGCTTAAGTACCTACTATTCCTTTGCGCACCCGCACTAGGACTAGACTAAATATGAATCATCAAAATACTAAGGATGGTATAGACTTCCATTGGTATTGTAGTAATTTTGAAATGTTCCATAAACAAATACACCGTAAATTTTAAATCTTGTGTTTCTTTATTTCCTAATGCATAATAAAAATAATTTTTCATAGGGCTGGCTGGTTAAGACGGTGTAGTTTTTGCATTGGGTGATCGCCCATTCTGTTTTGTGCAAGAAGGGAAAAACTTGTTGTGCGTTAATACGGTATAGTTTTTGCACGGCGCGCACGAAAACGGGAGCAGTCCTTTAATCATTTATTTCTTCGTCTATGACCTTCTTCTTCACGTTGACTGAAAATTATGTATTTGGACTCTTGATATCTTTATTGAATATGTTCCGCATTTTGAATGATATTTTTATTAGCATATACCAATAACTTCCAAAACTCAAGTTATAAAAATATCATTTCATTTTTAAATGTGAATATGAATTCTAGGTGTAAATAGAAGATATGGCTTTGAGTTTAGAAAATGCGGGGCTTGATTTTTTAAATGCTTACTGAAGCAGCGATAGTGAAGATAATTTAATTGTTACAGGCTTACTAAGCGCTGTCTAGAACCTTCTACAACTCGCACGTACAAAAAGAAAAAGGAATTATTGGTGCAACCTTCGAAAAAGCGAAGAAATATTAGTGGTTCATTCAAGTTTCTAACGCTCGAATTATATGCAGTGGACCAGTTTTCATAGATGCTGAAATTATTCTCATTTTGTTCGCATATTGTCCATGCAATACTTGAATTTTAATTGCGCTATTACTTTTTTGGAGTTCACTTCAAAGTACTCTAAGAGATTTTTCACCGTTGTCTCTTTTTATGTAACTGAAAGAGAAATTGATGAAAACTTCATGTTCGTGCGCGATGCTCGGGCGCTGCTCTGTGCGCGACCTCCCCCATCTCCGCTCATCAACCTCCCCCACCTTTTTCGTGCGTGGCCTGCAAAAACTACACCGTTTAAGCTAGCTCATACTTCTAAGCTTTGGCTTAAGCCTGACATTATATACATATATGCGTACATATTATTATGTGTTAAGTGAGTCAGATAAATCACCACAGCGAACGTAATTTGTTGTATTTTACTAAAATCAGCAGTCAAAATCCTATAATCAAGAGGCAACATTTAAAAAACAGTTATTCAGATTCAGTATAATTATCGGTACGCATAATAAGCAGTTTGCAGTCAGTTATCATTGCGAAGTACAACGTTAGTCGGTTGGGAGTTAAGCCAGTAGCGTTCACTCATCTAAATATTAATTACAAAACTTAGTTTTATCTTAATTATTTCTACTAAGATTTTTGTGCAATTTACCTACCTCTGCGTAATCAGTGCTTTCGATTACCCTAGTTCTACATAATATATATTATTAAATGTCATAACAACTGTATTTAGTGATGGTTGTGATATTTTTCTCACTAATAAAATATGCCCTTAACAGTTTTGGATAGTTGTTCCTATCCCTCCAAAATAATCTGAAACTTTCGGAAGCTATGCGGAGATGAGAAGAAGTCAAAGTCTGCTGAAGTATGCAAAATCAAGTCGTTATTAAGTTTTAGTCAACAAGCTTAAAAAGCCACTTATTGAATATTCTCAGCGCCGGCTTCCTTTCCTTAATACCACCCTTCACATATCTATTCCAAGCTTATGACGTTATCATTTTCTAAAGTTTATCAGCGTCTAGTACATACATAACTTTTCTGCAATGGGCACTATTGGTCATTTCATTTCAACTTGAGTTCACTATGGGGAAAATTACATGCTCGCAGACTGCTAACAATAGAAAACAAAATATAAATCATTTGTGAATGGCTTTCTAGCGCTATATTTGCAGGCGGGATAGTGGCTTTATGATACAATCTTAAGTGGCCTTTTGAGAATTGTTTTGAACTTTAGGGCAAAGCGTATATTAAGATACAATAAGCTGACCAAGTTCACATGGGGAGGACATCTGCCCTAGTTAAATACGTATGTATATATGGTACATTGGGATGGCCATATGCTGTTATAAATAGTGAAGTTCAGTTGAAGTGCAAGTCTAATATCTGTCTGTGTTGTTATTTTCCTTGAGTCTTATTCCCTTTCTTATCCGTTTCATTTCTAAGAGCCTTATACCCTCGACAGACGATATATATATCTAAATTATCTACATCATCAAAATAATCTCTGTCGTGTATCATACCCAACTTTTAATTATCCCACAAAGTAACTACATAATTGCCACATCTTGCCAATGACATAATTGAGTTTGGTTTTTGAGAATTATTGCCAAAGTGCCACTAAAAAGAAGTAGTAGTGATTCTGTAAACTAACAGTGACAGCTTTCAGACGCAGCTGATCTATGACGTTTAAGAACAAGTTTTTGGAGGAAAACGAAAAAAAAACTTTTCTTTTTTAAATAATGGAAAAAGTGAAAATGGAGGAATGAAAAAAATGCAATGAAATTGCTGAAAAGGAAAACCATAATAATAATAAATTTAGGAAAGGTCTATAAAGAACGACGAGAAAATATCTGAACTATTAGGAGACATTCTGAAATCAAGCTATACATCTAATTAAAGTGTATGCTATGTTATAACATGTTTTTTGAAGACAACTGATTTTATTTTGATATGATGGCGGTTAGGTTTTTGTTTAATTGAATTTTGCAAAGAATCTGTTTTATTTTTTTAAGAAGAAAAATATAAATAAATCCCTAAAAAATTAAATTGTTCTGGAAAGCTTTACTTACAAACATACTAAGCAATGGCGTCTCGTATTTTTTTAGCTATCGTAATAGATTCTTCGACACTAGTATTTAATGTGGGTTGAAATTTCTGATTTAAAATAGGTTATTCGGTCCAATAGCTCCAAATTGCATCATTGTACTTTGCGCAAAAGTTGTGTAAAATGCAGCAAACTCTAATTATTAGAGCAGTATTATTAATGTTAACTTCTAAACCCCTGCCGATTTTTCCGAATCTGGCCTTTAAATGGCCAAATGCATTTTCAATTACCCTCCTACATTTTGATAAATGGTAATTGAAGTTACGTTGAGCTCTCTTTGTTCATGTCGGATAGGGTTTCATCAGGAAAGGAGAAAGTCTAAATGAAAAATCTGCAATTAACAGCACAGGTACGTTTTCACCCGATATTGACCTCGAATTATTTTGAAAAAAAGGGTTTGTTATGTGTGTATTTTTCAGGAGTGATCTTTCGAAGATGTAACCTGGCGATCTCACATTCATATAAGTGAGCCGACGATATCTTAAAACATAAATGTATATTTAAAGAGTGCCAACCTTTGTAATAATCGGTGACGTCTTCCTTCGGGACGTTTACTTCTATATGATACCCATCTACAATACAATTTATTTATTAATAATGAATAACGGTTAGAAATCTTGGAATATATTTAAATACAATTTCAATTTAAATATAAAATTGCATGTTATTTTCAATACAAAGCGAATTTGAAACTAATTATGGACAATAATTGAAAATAGTTTAAATACAATTTTAATTTAATTTCATTTTTTTGGACATTAGTTAACTAATTTTGTAAATGTTATATTAAAACTCAATACAATTGTATTAGATTGCATGACGCATAAATTCCTAATCATTCTCTCGAAATTCCGGAATAAAACTGTATTGAAATTAAATACAAACTCAATTCAATATCATTCCAACTATATTAAAATGTAATCACCATTATAATAAAATGTCTGTCTTTGCGGATATGTCTCACCAAATCTCTCAGTTTTGTTAGTCAAGTCAAACCATAGGCACCGTAAACAATAATCTACCAGATGCAACTACAGTATTAGTCGCAAGTCGTGTTTTGTCATGTGAATTTGTCCAAATAAAGGTGAACAGGAAGAAGCTTCGTGTAATTGAAAAATGTTGCAGGGCATTGCCAAAAACCGTTCAATCCACGTGAAATCTTCCGAAAATTTACAGCGTCTTTTCACGAATTTGAGTTTAAAGCCGTACAAAATTTTCACAATTACATTAGCTTGAATAAAATTCTTATTAAGTGAACATGTAATTATAGCGATTCATTTATAAAAAAAAGTGTGCCTTCTGTGTATTCTATGGTATGTGTAAAAAATAACTCTATGAACGGAACTCTAGTGCGTGTAAAGTTTAATAACGATGAAATCGCTAAATATGTTGAGATAAAGCAGAACGTAGAGAATTTTGAAGACGAAGGTGATATTCGAACTTTAACGTTTGAAGAAATAATGTTTTCTAGTAAGTTTTGTATTTGATGTTTATAGTTCAAATAAATTTTAAAAATATTTTCAATTCTATAAAACCATAGATGGCATAAGAACTAGATGTCGCATACCATACCGCAGAAAAGCATACAGATTTTAAATCGGTGATCCATTCCGGAATAGACCACAACATGTTTCAGAGGTGCTGAGAACAAATGTTCCTTTAATAGCAGTTTTGTATACATTTAGTCGACTGCCTCAACATAGTAGATGCGGGAAAATATGAATCACTCGACGTAACTCCCATCATTTTTCTTTTCATGTCGCTGTACTGATTAAAGTAAAGGAATGATGCACAGGCACAACAGATTCGGTGCGGTGGGAGGGACGTAAACGTTACTTCTTTCTTGTCTCGTTTTTGGAAATACTTTTTATTTTGCTGTAGTTAATAGAATTTGATTTGATTTAAAAGAAACAACTTTATTAAATCATTTGCTCCTGAGAGTAATTTTTTGTACGGGTATTGCATGACGGCTTTGCACCAACTAAATATTCTCCTATCGAACTTCACAATTTTCCTAGAAATTTATAATTCGCTCTGTCTTTGACAAACTAATGACATACAAGTCTAGACCACTGGCATATATAATATGGACTGCTTAACTTTCTATTTCATTTGGGCTCAATTGCTTATGTCAAAAAAGTTCTTACGCCGGTGCCAACATTGAAAAAAATCATTGTCGGAAAGTTGAAAACATTAGTGCGCAGCTCAAAAAGCGATTATAATAAAACTAATGAATAAATTGCTTTTGGTAAAACAATTTTATTAGTAATAACCTCAAATAATTAATTTAAAAACATTTATTTCGACGAATCCACTTATTTATTTGTTGTTTACAGTTCTCTCAGTTGGTACTTGGTCCTTCGACCGAAAGAGTTAGCAATATAGAATTGAGCCCACTTTTTGTAGTGGATTTCTATGAGCGTATAGTCAGTCCTTATTATACATGTCAGTGGTTTAGACACGTTAATACATATATGACACAAAATATTCAACGCTTTTCTAGAATATAAAATTGACAATGCCTCGACGAAGTCTCGACTTGATGACGTGCACAAAGCGTAAGCCAGCAAATCCTCGCTCCATAAAAGCGCAAGTTGCATGCACCGAAACAGAATGGCAAATGTTTCATTTTCGTAAATAAATGAGAAGGGGCGCAGTTTTCACGTTTTACTCTCATAAAATGCTCCCGCGCTTTTGTGAAAACCGGTTTTCATGAAATATTGATAATGTTAGGACACATGTTGTTGTTGTAAGAGGTCTAAAAGGACACATGTTGTTGCTGTAATCCTATGATATTTGAACAGCACGAGTTTCCGTTTACATTCGTTTTGCTATGAAGAGATTAAGTGGGAGAATTCATGCTGGATTCTCTGATATTTTCGGGAAAAATGAGAATTTCATTTGAGAGGAATTATTCATCTCCTTTCAGCATCTGGACCAAAGCGAAATTTATCTTCTTGTTAAAAATGGGAGGTAGTGTGGCCCGAAGTACATTATTATGAATAGGTTGAAAGGATTTTGAGGGATTTAATAAGATTTTGTCGTTCGGGTAATCCTACGTTCTCTCGATTTTTGTTTTTAACTCGTTGTCTCAGTTGCACTACAATAGTGCATAGAAAAGTTCATTTCCCCCATTCATGCAAAAGACGAAAGTATATGAAATTACTTGTTTCATTCTAAAAAACACCATAAATTTGCCCATTTTGCTCTACAGCTTCTTAACTTATTATTAGGTAAACTTTGGTAAACACTATCTTTACCTTATTCCTTCTGAGGTGATTGCATCTGTAGCCAACATAAAAACATCAAATGGCATAAGCAAACGTTCCAGAATGAAATATTTTGTGTTGGTACAAAACCCTCGAGAATATACTTCACAAGCCATGAAACAGACTCCCTCCCTACCACATGCGAGGCCCAACATAATCCTTACATTCTAAAATATTTGCCGTGTTCTTATGTAAAACTGACAAAAGTTTGATTTGAATAGCTCCACTTCTCTAAACTGCTATTCATACAGAAAAATGTTGTTCTAATAATCTTGAGCTTACTTTCTGATCTTCCGAACCGTAATAAAATTTTCATACCTTTCCTAACAAAATTATTTAAAAAAATTTATCTTAACCAAATGAAAATGACTACGATTTCTCAAACAAAAACTCTCAGCTGAGTAATCATTGTAATGTCGTTGTGGCGTGGGCTGATGATATCGAATGTATAGCTGCCTACAGATTCGGACTACGGCTGCACATACACACATGCAATTTTTACTCAGCTGAGAGTTATTGAGCGTGAAATGGTAAGGTTAGTTTATAATCAATACTATTTTATTATTTTGTTAAGTAAGGTATATAGTAAGTGTAGCCTTTGGGAAGATAAGGAAGCAAGCGGTAAATTACTAGAAGACTATTTTTCTGTTCGGATTGTAGTTTGGGCTCTATGGCATATATAAAGCCAATGTTTATTTAGCACTTTTCCATAGGTATCAATATAGAACATTTTAGAAAACGGACTCCGAACGCACACATATAGATCTTTGTTTCATGGCTTGGGAAGTACTCTCGAGGGTTTTGGTTGGTAGCTCCAACTCTGAGGGCGAAAGAGAGAACTATAAAACTTGTGCCATGCTTTCCTATAGGAAAATGGCAATAGGCTCAGTACATTGTTATAAGTCAGTGATATATTTGCACCCAATTAAAATGCTTCAATCACGTACACAAACTTTTCGGTTCCCTTCCTTTAGCTCTCTATTCTTAGATTATGCTCGTCACCACTCCAGTCACCACAGCGACCGATGCCAGCATCTATTGAATGAAGATCGCTGTGAGAGCGTTTTTATCCCACCCACCGCACCGAATATGTTGTGTGTGCTGTGCATCATTCCTTTAGTTTGATCAGTACAGCAACATGAAAAGAGAAATGTTGATAGATACGTCGAGTGATTCATATTTTCCCGCATCTATCATGTTGAGGCAGTCGACTAAATGTATACAAAACTCCTGTTAAGGGAACATTTGTTCTCAGCACCTCTGAAACATGTTGTGGTGTATTCCTGGATGGACCAGCGATTTGAAATCTGTATTCTTTTCTTTGGTACTCTATGCGACATCTAGTTCTTATGCCATCTATGATAAAACAAACGAGTGTGCATTGGGGTTAGATTCATAAGATTTGCTTTATAAAGTACATAGGCATGAGCATAAAACTAAAAATTCTTCTTTAACGTACATGCATTTAAATGTGCATAAAATATAAGTTTTGGCATCATATGATGGTGATTGCACAAAATCCTTTAGAATATTTGATGGTTTTGGAATAGAAATTTAGTATGAGGACCTCGCAAATATAATTATAAATTTTGGAAAATGTGCATGCTTTTGTTTAATTATAAGAAAAATTTCCCTATAAACAAAAAATTGAGTTCTGGTTCAGATATGTGGACGATATACTGATCTTGTGGAGGGGTTCAAATGAAGAACTAGACATATTTTTGAAATGGATAAATTCATTGAAAGCTAATATAACTTTTGCTATCGAAAAAGGGATGAATGGAAAAATCAATTTTCTGCATTTGACAATTAATAGACTATCAGATAGGTTTGACTTTGATATTTATAGGAAGCCATCTTTTTCGGATTCTATCATCCCAGCTAGTTCCAATCACCCGGTTAACGTTAAACTTTCGGCTTTCCACTCAATGATTCATAGATTGTTCAATATACCACTGTCCACAATATCATTTCATAAATGCTGTTAAGAATGGTTATAGTACAGTGTTGATTGTAGTAAGAAACAAAAATATGAAAATTATGTTAAAAAGCATCACAGCGTTAACGCCCTTAAGTAGCGACAATAGTGACAGATATGTTAAGTTATCATTAATAGGCAAAATTTCTTATGAACTAGCCAAAATTATAAAACTAAACAAGGGAGTGAATATAGTCTTTTATAATAAGAATATTGTGAAAAACAAATTAATGAATGCGAAAGAAAAATCAATACTTTAGAAAAATCAGGCGTATATGAGATACAATGTAATAATTGTGATTACATTTATATTGGACAAACTGGGAGGAATTTCAATACTAGGTTTCAAGAACATATTCCTACATTTAAGAATCAAAAAACACATTCAACTATGGCAAGACATTTAACAGAAAATAGACACAATTGTACTATAGATAATTTAAACATTCTACACATAGAAAATAAAGGTAAAAGATTAGATCTCCTAGAAAACTTTGAAATTCTAAAAGCTAAAGCAGTAGGCAAAAATATTCTTAATGAGCAGGTAGATTTTTCAGTACCTCCAGTTTTAAAGTCATTGTATTAGGTTTGTACAGCTTAGATCATTTAAAGCTAGGTTCGATCATATGACGTTGGCATTTAGTAGCAACAGAGATCTCTCTGAAGATGGTCGAAACTCAACACTCGTACGTGTTAGAGTTTTTATTTTTATTTTAATAAACATTTTTTTTTTGTGAAACTAAAGTATTGTTTTGCTACTCCATTTCAACCTTGTCTCTAATAAGAAATACAGGTATACTTTGTATGATACTTTTACGATGCTTAATTTAAGAAATTTCTTTTTTTATTTTTAAAAATCAACCCAACGAACATTCAGATGAAGAAAATACCGACTCTAGTGTAATAACGTCACCCGTGCACAGATGTAATGCTGCTATTGGAGCTGAACTTATGATTAATAGCGAGGTATCTTAATTAAAGTATAGACAAAATTTCGCACAAATAGTTACACACCCCTTGTAGATACCTACGGGTAATGTACAAAAATAAATTAGCATTATTTCTTATTTTTATTGCTAATTGCTTTTCTTATCGCTTTTTAAAATATAGTTTATGTTTCCTTATGTAGAGTTTCAAAAGTTTTTTGGAAAATAACTCCGAACAAGATTTACTGAAAGAGTATTACGAAAAAAATACGTTAACTGATAATAAGATTTGCGACAAATTATATAAGAACACTTTATGGAAATTATCCTACGAGGCAGCAAAAAGTTGCTACGGCTAAAGTAATATTGAATTTATTTCCTGTTTATAAAATAAGCCAAAGCAATACTGGAGGAATTGTAAGTTAATATGTTTTATGGGAGCATGAAACTATGAATCTATAAATCTTTTTTAATTAGGATCTTATATTTAATTCGAGTAAAAATACTGGTTGGTTGGCTGCCAGCTTAAAAAATGTCAACAAAAAAAGAATAAAAATTGGTGGTGATAATTGCAGACCTAAAAGATCGAAGAAAACTGCAGACGAAGAAACAGAAATATAGTTCAGAAGAATTAACTGATCATGATCTGGAGTTCTTCAAAAATTGCGATGCATTTGAACAGGAAAATGTTATTAAAATAAAATTGACACAAACTCTTGAGCAAAAGAAAAAAAATGAATGGTTATTTCGCTGAGGTTCGCCGCCTTTTTATACACTCCGTGGTCTGTGGTTTCATGGCATTACCCTAGCAACGCTAGTTTCGTTTATCTCAATTCTGATTGTGGCGACACTATCAGACTGACGTAATGTCACTAGATGACATTAGAATTATAAGTAACCGGATGAAAGTGCGATTTCAATGAGATTGTTGCAAATTATGAATTTTTTAGTTGAAATAATAATACTTTTTGTACATTTATAGATGGAATAGGCCCTGACGTATCTTGTAGGCGAGATTGGATGTGGTGGAACTACTTGGTTAGATAAGTATATTGAGTCAATTTAACCTTAAAATATGATCCTCTGTGCTTTCTTTTTTCAATGAAACAGATTTTCATGGAAGGATTCATGCCATTCTAAAAGAGGTTATTATTGCGTTGTGATGATAAATGCCTCTTAAATGGAACCATGAAGGGTGCTACAGGAGAAAGTAAAATTAACAAAAAAAATATTTTTTCCCTTATAATTCATAGGTATTTTTCAGTTGTGGTTTCATTTCATGATATAGAGCTAACTACTTATCTAATGGATATAAGGAACCTAAGGTTTCCTATATTACAATTGAGGTTTTACACTTATGAGAATGATTTTTTTTAATATATTTTACTCATGTTGTTTAATTAATTAAAAATATTGTATATATTCAAGAAAAAAATATTGATATTATTTATCTTTTTTTTCTATTTTAATATTATATAAAATTGTTAGTAAATTAAAAGCTAAAAGAAAAATTTTTATTTAATTTTTTTTTTAATTTCTTTATAAAATATAAATAAGGTTAAAGCTTAAACTAGGGGTTCGTTTGTCAGTGGTTATAGTCTGGTGCACATATTTCCGTTTCGTTGGTGTGTCCTCAGTGCATCGAGTTGTAAGCCTGTATCCATCCCACTGTATGTGAGGAGTTCTGTATGTGTTTATGCAGTTCCAAGTCCGTTCAGTAGCCTTTTTTTGTGGGCTGTAGTCATGGTGGTGTTCGGGCAATAAGGACAGGCTGGGCTCAGTTGTTGGCCGAAAATGTGTTTTTTGACAGGTTGGAAATGTCCCAATCTTAATCTGGCGATCCATATCATTTTTTACCTTGGTGTATCAGGCATGAGTGGCTTTTCAGCCGTTTTGTGGTGAGTGGCAAAGAAGGTGGTAGATGAGCGCCAGATGGCCTTCCTGGATTCGTGTTCCTTGCGCTCTAATAGCTTTATAGCCAGGTGGGAAAAGTGGCTGTTGGTTAATTCGCGCGACCGCTCTTTCATTCCCCGGTATCCCCACGTGGACTGGGCACCAAGCCAGTGTGAACTTGCCAGTGTAAAGGGAATTTCTTATGTTTACTGTCAGCGGGTTTTTATTTTTCAGGTTTTTGATCGCTTTGAGCGAGGATAGAATGTCCGTTAGCTCAGCCCTGAAAACGTTCGACCACGCTGGCAGTTTGCATATGATTGACAGTTCTGTATATGTGTCTTTGCCAAGATAGAAATGCCTACATCTTCTTCGTCCTTTGAAGCATCTGTGTATATGTTTGTGTCAGCCCGTATTCATTTGTATGTGGCTTTGTGAAGTTTTGTCTTACTTGTATTGTCCAAATGATCGTAGCTTTTTGCGTGCGTTAGTATCTTTCTGGTAGAAACTCTCCAAGGCGGGACTGTACCCACAGGATTTTGCTTTTCAGGATAAAAGGGAGTCAGGAATGCTTGCGATTGCACGATTGCACGTGTCAAGCTGGGACGGATGCGTCTAGTGGGACTGCGATTTAGGAATAGGGTATCCGAGGTAAGGAGGTGGAATGGGAATTTTGGGTTATGGAGGGTCTTGTGGAAGAGGTTCCAGGCGAGCTCTTCTCTTCTTTGGTCAATGGTTGGGAAGGCCGATTCTACCAGCAGACTGGAGATCGGAGTGGTGCGTAATACGCCGAGAGCTAATCTGGCCGTACCATTTAAGGATGTCTAGATTTTGCGGATGTTCATGTTGGTGTTATAGCTCTTGCCGAGTGCTATTAAATGGAATTTTACTTTTCTTCTGGAAGAAACTTTAGAACATACTTTTTTAAATACTTCATAGGAACATGTTAGTTTTCCATGTTTAACCGTTCTATGGATTTTAATGTGATATAAATTTTTCCAGATTTTTCATGTATACTTTTTGGACTTTGAAGTACTTACATTAAAGTGCGGAAATCTTCTCAACTACTTACCACAGACAAAAGAAAGTACTCCAAAACGTCCGGAAGAGAACATGCATGAGATTTAATATACATATGTCAGGTTATGTACCGTTATATGAGTTTTTTGTGAAAATGTAATGACTAAAAAGTAGAAAATAAATATATTAAAAAAACTTTTCAAATAAATAATATTTTTTAATAAATTGCTTTCAAAATGAAAAATGGTTATTTATTTCTGAGTTATATACACAAGAAAAGTTTTATTGAAGAACAAGATATGCTTGAACTCAGATTAAATCTCAGAATTTTATTAACAATATTTTAAAACTATATTAATTCCTTTTCTAACCTCGATTTGGATTATGTTTCTTTCTATTTCATTATTATTTTTATTACAATCTTTTTTATAAAATTAAATTTATTGGTTAATCTGTAGGGTAGTGTGTTACTGTACACTGTTTCTTCACTATCGTTATAACCTCTTAAACAAAAAAGTAAATAAATGTGACGGACTTCGAGGACTATCCGAAATACCCCATTTACATATGTTCAGCGATTATTTGTAGTTTGAGTGTTGTGATTTCCTTTCTACTTTCCTTTGTCTTACTTTCAGTTCGACGAGAAATGTTTTTGGTACGGCGCCGTAAAAAATAAAATATTAAAAAACGTTGAAAACCTTGGTTTTCTCGGTACTTTCGATAACGTGACAACTTTTTGTCCTTTAGATGAAATCTATAGGGTATACTTAGTTTGTCATTCCATTTGTAACGCGGAGAAATAATGCTGCTAGAGCAAAGTGGTTTTGACACAAACCCATAATATTAAAAGTTATTTTGATTTTTACATGTTTGTCTGTCAGTCTGTCTGTCTGTTCGCACGATAAGTCGAGAACACAAGATAAATATTTTGTGTTATCCTCTCGAGTTAAAAGATCTTCATTTCTGAGAGGGATCCTAATTAGGAGTACCAAAATCGGGGTTTTATTTAAAGATATCACTTGATAATAATTACACTTTATTCTGACTGATCTTTCTTTACAATTTAACACAATTTAAATTAATCTTTTTAATTTTTAGCCGGATACAAAATAACCGTAGAACTAAAGAAATTTACTTGTTCTTATTTCATGTGAGAAATCTTGGACAAACCGATAATGACTAACTTATACATTTTCATCCTATTCCTAAATTCAACTTAACTTGGACTTGGCATCACAACGTGACTTAACTTTTGTGCATGTAAGCACTTATTTTCATAGAAAAGATAACGAAAATTTTGTGAGAACAAATTTATGTAGAGCATTACAGAGTTACTGTAGATCATGAGAAAGCTTTTATGTTGTGTCTTTATAGACTTTACTAAGCCATAGGTTTTTCTTTTGGTTTTGTTTCATATGGATCGGGTAGATCCGATGTCGCTTCAGAATTATTTGAGATGTCTGGGAAATTATTGTATGTAACTCGCACGCACTTAGAGAACTGAAATTATGCGCACGGTGTTTTTATAAAAAATGTAAAATTTAATTTCGAAAACGGGACAAATCGGGTAATTCCTTCAAGGGTGTGCCATACAAATACTTCGTTTTTCACTATATGCCTGAGACGACGTCGGCATAAACCGCGGAAATTTGGTACGTGGTGTTTTCATAGTATTAGTAAATAAGATTTCATAAATCGGCTAAGTCGGGCGACTCCTTCTTAGTGTTGGTATATAAAAATGTAGGTTTTTTACGTATACTATAAAAACGAACAGTCCTAGACATTTGAACTGCACTAAAAAGTTCTGAAGAATATGAATTGGTTATAATCACTTTTACTGTCCGACGAACCGTTCTAAAAATATATGCGATGCACCACTTCGAAGGCGTGCACATACGAAATTACATACCGGCCAGTTGGAGTATCATAAATTTGGTCTTAGGCCAATTCTAGCTTTCTCACTTATTTCGAAACTTATTTTATTTATCAGCTGATTACCCTGCTAATTTCATCACGGTACTTCTAAAGCTTCTAAAATTGTAATTTTTGAGAGTAAGTAAAAGAATGATTCAATCAAAATAAACCTAATTAAAAACTGGGTTTTACAACTTCGCCCGAACAAATTCTCTTTCAAGCGTCTGAACGGCACCGTCCGAATCTTTCAGAAGATTCCTTCAGCTTTTCTCAGTTTTCTGGCTACTTCTTCCAAACTGCGCTATTCTTCTGTCCATAAGAGTGTGAAAATCAGATAACAAACTAGATTTAAAGAGTGTTATCAGAAATAGGGACTGACTTATTGGTATTTACAGAAAAATTGCTTTTACTGTCGAGAAGTATCATTAATAAAAGCAGAATTTCGCAGATAAGGGATAGTTCTCTCTAGCCTCATTTCATTTTTAGGAATGACTGTTTCACCCCACTTGCCATATAATTTGTTATTCAAAGCGATGATAGATTGCCTAACTTATGCTATTGTGAATTTTTAGATCACTACACCATTATTGTGATAACAGGGTCTACGTAATTACTCAAAATTCCATCATTCAAAAGAGTAGAAGTTCGAGGTAATAAAATCTATTCAACTTTAAACTTTGAATATTTCCTATTCGATAAAATGTTTAACTGTAGCTTCCGAAAGTGTAAATGGAATTCATTAAGTTTAACAAAAAGATAAGCAACTAGCATTTGCATATTATTATCCCCACAGCTTCCAATGGTATAGGGCACTTTTTATTACTCTGGGAATTATCCATTTATGCCCAGATTGTAATCCGAATTCTTTCGTTCCTTATTTGGTCCCTTGATATCGCTCCAGAATAGTTTGGGATGTGGACGAAGAAATAATGAATTCTCCGAGCAGCGGTTACATTCTATAGTGTAAGTGTACGCATTCTATCAAGTCCATGGGTAAAGTGATGTTTTCCATCCGACAAGGATATTGAATGCATCAAATTACGAACAACGGAAAAATTAGACGATAAACCCGGGGGAGGAATATGATGGACTGAATTCAAAAGTTTTGCTCTCGTTTTCAGTTTCCTCTTTATGGAATCTACAAGACGGAAGGGAGGTTTATCAAGGAAGAAATTTCAACAATTTGTTTGCAAATTATTCCACAAATTGTTTGCCCTTCCTGAAATTCAGAGATTTTGTTCAACCATGTACATCCTCATATTATCTGTGTTGAGGAGTATCACATGGACCAAGCAGAGTCAGAGTCATTAAATTCTAAATGTTGTAACTCACTGTGATCTGTATACGATTTCAGATTTCATCCTTTCATCCAAACCAAGAATTTGTTAGATATGACGGAAGGATGTTTGTGAGTAGTTTGTAATAAATTTTAGTTTCCTTTGTGCTTGCTTTAGTCACGCTTAGCGTGCTGGGAACTTTTGTCGTATCAAACTAAGTTAAAGCAAAAGTTCTGCTGTTGCTTAATTCCGGTACCCTACATTGATTGGGATTTGACTGAGTAATTTATAAATGTTCAATGAAAATTTCTAAGAACATGTTTAGCTTTTGTATATTGGAAATGTTACGTAATTTACTTGACTTTACGACCACAAAAGATTCGTTCGATTACAATTTATTTCCGCATCTTGTTGCAGTGCCGAATCACGCGTTAGTAATGCCATAGGAAATATGCGAGAGGTGTATGAATAACTACAATTATCTATAAGTTGGAATGGTTTACTGGTTTGCTTAAACTTATTGTTAAGCTTATTGTTTGATATAAGAAAGTTTCTGGGTGTCTAGTAAATTTTATTTTTAATAAAATCGACACTTACCACTGGAAGTTTGTTAGTGAAATAAAGCAGCAAATAATAAAAAAAAATCGCAAATTATTCTATGTTATTGTTTTTATGTTAGTTTGGTTTATTTAATTTTCACCAACACCTAAAAAATACCTACAAAGACCATCTAAGAAATTAGTTTCTAAAAATATTAATTAATTATTATTTGTTCATTGCCAAGGAAATAAATTGTATTTAAACACATTTGTGCACTTTTATCGATAGGTACCTGTTAAAGCTAGCTGAAAGCATTCGTGGTTTAAAAGGCTAGCAAACTACGAAATATCAGACGAGAAGACATATACCTCGGTAACTATGATAAAAGCAGTCGTACGGTATGTGGAGAACTTAGACTTTACGTAGATAAATGCTACAGTTTCATGGTCGCCATGTAGAGAGCATTTTTACGGTTATTGCTGCAGCTTACAACAATAAAGCCACAGGTGTTCACCTGAAAAATACAAAAAGGAAAACAAAGAATATCGCCCCAAAATTAATAACAAGAAACACTCGCCCCGGCAATCCCTAGTGAATATTTCAAAACAATAAAATCATTAGATTAAAACGCACGAAGGCAAATTAAACTATAAAATGTCAAACTAAATTACGAAACTTATGTCGATTTCGATGGGACTTCGGTGCAACACCAGTATTGCACAACACAACACAAGTTTTGTACTCACTTCCCCTTCTTTGCACTGGATATTTTTCCGGTGTTACAAATACATATTGACGTCGACCAAAATATAGGGAATAATCCTTGAAGTCAATTTTATTACTTATACCTAATTGCTTTCTTAAGAACTACAAATCAGTCTTTATTATACCCTAGATGAAATCTATAGGGTATACTAAGTTTGTCATTCCGTTTGTAACGCACAGAAATAATGATGGTAGAGCAAAATGTATTGGACACCCCCGCATAAAATAAAAAGTTATTTTGATTTCTGCATGTCCGTCTGTCCGTCCGTCCGTCCGTGCGCACGATAACTCGAGAGCGCGCTCACCTAAAAAGCTGAAATTTTGTACACGGACATTAAAAAAAAAGTAAAATTAAGCTCGAAAATGAGACAAATCGGGCAACTCCTTCGTGGGGTTGCCATACAAAACTTTCGTTTTCCACTATATATTTGGACACTACCTGAGAACACATCGACGTAGAAAACTGAAATTTGGTACATTGCGTTTTCATAGTAATAGCAAAGAAAATTTTAAAAATGGACTAAATCGGGCAACCCCTTCTTGGTGTTGCCATATAAAAATGTTGATTTTTTACATATACTCTGAAAACGATCAGTCCTAGACATTTTTATTGTACTAAAAACTTCTTCAAAATAACAAATCCTATAAAATTGGTTGTAATCATTTTTTCTGTCCGACGAGCCGTTCTAGAAATATATGCGAGAAACCAATGCAAAAAATCTCAAAGGGGTGACCACAAGAAATTTCATACGGGTATTCATCTAGGGTATCATAAGAATTGGTCTTAGAACAATTCTAGCTTTTTCTCTTGTTTTTAGTTAACTTTGATAATTGAAATTAAAAACTAATTAAAAACATTTTTAAAAACTTTGCTGAAACCACTAAACACACCACAATTTACAAACAAATGACAACCGGTTTTGACAGTTCCATGTATAAAATACGTGTGTACATAAACACTCGCAAAATGACAGCAACATGTTCGATGGACTTCACTGCTCCTAGTTCTCCGCTGCCAGAAAAAGTGCAACACTGAAATGATACATCGAAATTGACATAAATCAGAGTGGATAAATTTCTGCAAACACAAATGACAGAAATAGCACAATTGTCAAATAATTAACAATTTTCAACTGTCGTGGGGAAATAGGAAGTGTTCTGAATTTAGCATTTGAAATAAGTGGCCTAAATAACTGACCAAATTTTCATGGAGAGATTGGTCAAGTTGGTAGCTAAGACTAAACTTTCTTTACATTGTGTACTACTACACTTTGTAGAGTGGGTGCAGAGGTCTAAAATACATGCTATTTTATTGTTTAGATAATATACATATATGATGGTTAATGTGGTGGAATGGTGCACAACTTTCCATTCCTCCATCTGGTTGTGTGTGGGCGCAGTATGGGCCAATCTGAACCAGACTTAGGATTGTGTTTACATTTTATTAAGTTATAATGTATTTAATTTATTTCATTTTGTTTAGCAAATTGTTTATTGTTCATATGACTCATAGTTGAAATTTGTGAGTGTAAGATGATTATTTGTTGTGTTGTGGTGTTTGTTTTGGGTTGTATTTATTGCTAACCTTGTATGAATACTTAGTGGGGAATTGTTATGTTTGTTAATATGTTTGTTAATATGTCTTGTGGGTTGGGTGTTAAACTGTATATGTGTTGTGTTATGTTTACTTTATGGATTATGGAACGGGAGTTGTATGTTATAATTGAATTATTTTCTAATAGTAACGGATATTAGCTTGTATTAGTTAAGTTATAATTGAACATGGTTTAATGAATTCTTATGCTTTGCTTATTGTATTACCTTCCCGGAACTGGTAATGGGTGTATAAGTGGAATCATATTCAACGGTTTGAATATGTTCGATGTTTGGAATTGTTGTGATATGGTTTGATTAATTTTAATTGACTTTTAGGATGAATTTTGGGATGCCGTTGAGGCTCCTACTGGGCTTTTCCGGCCGTTTCGCTCCCGCCACGGAGTTAATTCAGCGGTTTTACAATAAGATGGGGGTAATTATTAGATGGTACATGTTAGTGTAGTGTGGTTGCATAATTTGGAAGTATGAATGTTGTGTGAAAAGTTAAAATGCTTAAGTTGGAGATGTGGTGTAAACATGGTCTGAGAAATTAGTTCAATTTACTGATTTAATGGTTATTACATTAAAGGTTAAATAGTACTATATTTACTTCCTTGGTTAAGTTGTTTTAAAGATAATTACTTGGTTGAAGCTGACTCTATTATTACATAATATATAGTATAATGATAGTATTGGATCATGTTATGTAAATTTGAATAAATTAGCAGTTTAAATACATTTACATAGATTTTAGATAATGAATTGTATAATCATAGATGTAACAACATAGTACTAATGTGTATAAAGATGTGTGCTACTAAGTACTGTAGCTTAATTATTTAGTTTGTTTTGTGGTAGTCCCAGTTGAGTTGTTGATATTGGGTGTTGGTTTATTGGTGGAATATTATGTGGTGTGGGTAATTAAAACTATTTATATGTTAAAGAATTGTAGTTTTTGGTTTATGTGTTTTATTTTATTTGATTCATGTGTTTTATTTTATTTGATTCATTATTATTTGTTACATGTTAATTGTTTAACTTAATCTATGTTTGTGGATTTATGATTGCTTATATTGGGTTTGGGTATTATGTTTGGTGATATTTCGTAGTTTTTTCAGTTTTTTTCTGAAATGGTGCTTCAATAGTTTGATTATAGTTGGTGTTAAGTGTGTAGCGATATTGTTGTCTGTTAGGTGAATTATTTCCTGTTTCTTATTTTTCTTATTTTTCTGTTTGGCATGAATATGTGCTGCTATATATTTGTCTGCTTTTCTATGATCTGCCATCTTTGTTATGATTATTATGTTGTTATTAATATTGTGTTGTAGTATATTGTTGTGTAGGTAAATTGGTTTGTTAGGTTTGGAGTATTTGATGATTGTGGGTTCAATGCCTAGTTTACTTGCATGTGCAATGTATTGGGTATTACAATTTGCACATTGTATCTGTATGATTCTAGACCAATGTGTTGGTTTGTTGGTATATGCATTGTATGCGGTGTTTATTTCATATTTCTTCATATCTTCTTCGGTTATATTGGTTTCTTAACATGTGTTCATATTTATTATATATAATAGTGGTGAGGTTGGTTGTAATCTTATTAATTATATTGGCTACATGTAGTGTTTTGTTATTATAGTATGGTATTTTAATTATTCTACGTCCACCAAATTTGTAGTTATGCTTAGTTTTGTTATCATATGATATGTTTATGTTAGAAGTGTGGTTAAGTCTTACGATTAGTTTGTTTATGTATGTTAGTACAATTTTGTTTTTCTGTGGTGGTGTGTTATTTTTACAAATTGAACGTCGGTAGCAATCAATGGTTATTGCATGTGGGTAGCTGTTATCTTCACTTTCCTTGTAAAATTCCTCTAGGATGGTATCTAGGAAAATTACGTCAGTAGTTATTATTACATAGTTTATTCTTTCTGTTAGTGTGTTTGTTTTGATATGCTTAGGGATGTTTGAGTTGTAATTTATAAGTCTGTTGGATGCATAGCTTTTTTTGTTCCATATTGTAGTAATGTTGTTCTCTAGGATCGTTACTATGATGAGATCTAAGTAATCTATGTATCCATCATTTTCCTTTTCCATTGTTAATTTCATTTGTAGATTGTGTTCTAGGGTTTGTTTGATTAGGTCTATGTTGGACTCTTTGGCATATATGATAAAGTCATCTACATATATTCTCATGAAATTTACTCCCATATTTTGTAGTCCTCCGTATATTTTGTTTAATATAAAGTCGATGTAAACACTAGCATATTTGCCCGAAGTTTTGCCTCCCATTGGTAGCCCTTTGGTTTGTTTGAATATTTTGTTATTTATTTTGAAATAGTTTGCTGTTCTTATATCAAATTCTATGAATGTTATCAATGTTTCTATTTTGTATCTTTTGTTAATGTGTTTTTCCAGTGGTTTCCTCAACATTTTTAATAAGTTCGTTATATTAATGTTGTTGTACATGTCCACAAGATCTAGAGTATACATTGCATATTCTGTTTTAGGTATTATGTTTTTGACTTCATTAATAAATATATATTTATTGTTTACGTTTAGGTCAATCCTGAATTGTGGTGCTGTTTTAATACAGTCTAAGGCTTCATTTATATGTTTCCTATGATGGTGTTTATAGCAGTGGTTTTAGTTAAAATGGGTCTCATTTTGAAGGTTTCTTTATGTAATTTGATTACAGGGTACATGGTACTGATTTCATTTTTATAGTGTATAATTTCTCTTAGGACTTTGTTGTCTTCTTTGCTAGGTGTAATAGTATTTTCTTTATCTGTTATAAATCCTTGTTGTTTTATTAATTTAATTTTGGCCTGTAGTGATAAGTCTAGATATCTATGTATTCTAGGTATGTTGGTAGAATTAATTAGTGTATATAGTCCAATATTTATGCCATTTTTTATCATGGTTTCGATTAAGGTGTTGTATAGTACTTTGTACATTATTACAGTAACTTTACCTTTATCTGCTTCAAGGATAATCAGGTCTTTATTTTGTAGGGGTTGTGGGTATTTATGTTGTTAGATAGGATATGAGTAATGTGTTGGTTATGTAGTGTTAGATAGGATATGAGTAATGTGTTGGTTATGTAGTGTTGAGTGTGAAGTTGTGGTTAGTATCAATTATGATGCTCATGAAAAATATCTAGTATTATGATCAAAATGTTGTATGATTTCATAATTTTATATTTGGAACGGATTGTTGGATTTTATAATATCTGTGAATTAATTGTGCTCTTATCATAGTTCAGGTTGGGTTACTTCATTTCCACTTTGAAATGGCTAAAATTGTTAGATTTGTTTACCCCTTCCGGATCTATCTCCCTTTCCCGTCACACCAAATAGCGACACATCAGGAGAAAGTCCCCATTCCACTTGTTTCCTTGTGTCAAGCTAGGACCGTTAATGACAGGATTAGGTGATGCCCATTTTGCGGAGCGTTAAAGCATAAACTTTCTTTACATTGTGTATTACTACACTTTGTAGAGTGGGTGCAGAGGTCTAAAATACATGCTATTTTATTGTTTAGATAATATACATATATGATGGTTAATGTGGTGGAATGGTGCACAACTTTCCATTCCTCCATCTGGTTGTGTGTGGGCGCAGTATGGGCCAATCTGAACCAGACTTAGGATTGTGTTTACATTTTATTAAGTTATAATGTATTTAAGTTATTTCAATTTGTTTAGCAAATTGCTTATTGTTCAAAGGTCTCATAGTTAAAATTTGTGAGTGTAAGATGATTATTTGTTATTATACATGCACTAGTGGTGTTTGTTTTGGGCTGTATTTATTGCTATTGATTATTTAGCATAAATGCTATAGGTGCTGGGGGCTAAAACACATGCTATATTTTATCAAAATATATATGATGCTAAGATGTGAGCTTATAGGTGCACTACTTCCTATTTCTCATTGGTTGTTTGGCAATGCGGCTGAGATTAGACCAGTGGGGTGATTCTGATCTTTTATCGAGTTTGAATGTGAAAATACACGACAAAGGAATGAATTTGTTTTCTTCTTCCTTTTTTTGTAATTCAACTCATTCAGGTTGTGGTGGTCTACAAATGAACTGAAAGTGACACAAGTTAACCCTTTGACAATCAAGCGAAGTTTTGTTGTCTAAAGTACAGGAAAATAACTAACGAAGTATTAAATTATATTGAATAATCATTTGCAAAAGAAAAACAAGTAAAATTAATATTGATCAATACTAGCTTCTGGATACCTCTGTTGCTGTCGCTGATACAACAAGGTAAGTTATACACAGTTACCTATTGGCAAAATTAGTTGTAACTTCTAATTATACGTACTAGAAAAATATTTTTTCCCTCCAATACTCTACTTAAAGTTGGATATTTTTCAGATATGCTCTACATATGTATTTCCATGTGAATTTTATCATCGGCCAGATTACTGCATTTATGTATATGAGCGTCTGCAATGCAACTAAAGGGGTTGAAATAATGCACGGAAATCGGGATTCTGATAAACAGCCAGCATTCAGTGCGGTTTGTAATCATGGCAAGGATCCCTATAGGAATTTTTTACTTTCACTCGAATCAGCTTTGTCTGACGGATTATTAACTCTAACTGCGGAAAAGTTGCGCATCAAATTCTCACGAGAGCGAAACAAATCTTCCCAGAAAGTGTAACTAGCTGAGCTCCTTCAATAAATGATTTTTATATTCTATTCTATTCTATTCTATCTGCCATGATAAAGTAATTTTGCAATTTTGCAATAAAATGTATCGTTTGAATTTTGATATGAAGAAAACAAGAATAAAGTGTGTGTCATCTTTTATTTCTGTGCATTCTATATTCTCTGGGTTTTATTTTAATTCTCTTGTTGTTGTTTTTGTACAATTTAGTTTGTAGAGCGGCATAGGAAGTAGAATGCTCACAATCAGATAAGAAATATCATAATGATCTACATATATGATGCGGGTTAGGGGATTCCGTATCGAATTCCTCATTTTCTTTTTGCAGGTCTATTGCCTTACCTAGATTATCTAGGACTTCACTATTGGATTTAAGAATTCGGACAGGTAGTTGTTTTTGTGAGCTTTTCTTGCTCAAATTCATGTAATGGGGTAATATGTATAATTATGTTATGTCACAAAGCATCAGGCAGCAAATCCCATACTTCTACTACTACATCTTCCCTTTGAATTTCTTTCAAATTCGTGTTTTAGTTGAAGTTGGTAAAGGTTTTGGTTCACAGATTTTTGATACAAATTTGTATCAATGTATTCAACTCGTAAAACCTTTTTTTGCTTTTCGTTTTGCTTTCTCACTACATTGAAAGACCGTACGTGAGAAAATGCAAATTATTTTATGTGCATTATCATATGCAAGAAGAAAATAAAATATGATTTGCACTGCTTGTAGGTAGTGGTGTATGAGTAGAGTGTTAATATGATAACAAAATGCAATTTATTCTTAATTGAATTTTGTTACAACATAGAAATGCATTTTTAAGTGCAATTGACAATTTAATGTGAAATTTGGAAATTTGTGGTACATCAATTTATCGTATTGGACGATATATTGATGTATCGGTCTTATAGTTGTGATTCGGGGCATAGGTACCTGAGTCACAACACAGATAAAGATAAGTCTAGCTAGCTAGGTCGAAAGTTGAATTAAAATCCAGACTGCAGGATATCTTCGAGCTCGTTTAGACAAGAGCATTGCCACAATATGTAATATGTATACAAATATTTTAAATAGAGTTGACAAACTTAATATACTATATGATTTAATCATCTAGGATATAAAAACGCTGATCCTTTTCACAGTATACGTAAAAAATAATCAATTCTGGCACTCTGTACAATGATTCTAGTGTGGCAAAACTGTCTCCAGTATTTCGTATGTTTACCCATGTGATTGATTTTTGATGAGGTTTTTTGCATATATATATTTTAAAAACCGTTCGTCGGACAGTAAAAATGATTATAACCAATTCTACATGTGTACAAATATTTTAAATAGAGTTCGTTAAATTTTCCCCCAGAAATGAATTCTTTAAATACACATGTTGCATTCGAGAGTCGAATGGGAGTAGCAATTTTGCAGAGGCAGTTAAGGGAAAGGGACAATCCTTTTCACATGAGCACTGAGGCGTAAGTAAAGTGTGAAACGTAAATGCAAATATTAAGTGGAAGATATTTATTTTTAGTTTTATTGCACACTTCCGATTCAACCAGGATCTTGCAATAGCTCTAATAGAGGAACTGGAAGAAATTTGTGATGCAGATGAGGATCCTAGGGCAATTCCATTCCATTTGATGGTTATAAAAGAGGAACAATATTTTATATCTCTATAAACTGTGCCATTTTATTTTAGTGTCTGGTAGCCCTCAATTTCTACGCCACGGGTAGTTACCAAAAAAGCGTGAAAAAAATAACGTCTATTATTACATAATATATAGTATAATGATAGTATTGGATCATGTTATGTAAATTTGAATAAATTAGCAGTTTAAATACATTTACATAGATTTTAGATAATGAATTGTATAATCATAGATGTAACAACATAGTATTAATGTGTATAAAGATGTGTGCTACTAAGTACTGTAGCTTAATTATTTAGTTTGTTTTGTGGTAGTCCCAGTTGAGTTGTTGATATTGGGTGTTGGTTTATTGGTGGAATATTATGTGGTGTGGGTAATTAAAACTATTTATATGTTAAAGAATTGTAGTTTTTGGTTTATGTGTTTTATTTTATTTGATTCATGTGTTTTATTTTATTTGATTCATTATTATTTGTTACATGTTAATTGTTTAACTTAATCTATGTTTGTGGATTTATGATTGCTTATATTGGGTTTGGGTATTATGTTTGGTGATATTTCGTAGTTTTTTCAGTTTTTTTCTGAAATGGTGCTTCAATAGTTTGATTATAGTTGGTGTTAAGTGTGTAGCGATATTGTTATCTGTTAGGTGAATTATTTCCTGTTTCTTATTTTTCTTATTTTTCTGTTTGGCATGAATATGTGCTGCTATATATTTGTCTGCTTTTCTATGATCTGCCATCTTTGTTATGATTATTATGTTGTTATTAATATTGTGTTGTAGTATATTGTTGTGTAGGTAAATTGGTTTGTTAGGTTTGGAGTATTTGATGATTGTGGGTTCAATGCCTAGTTTACTTGCATGTGCAATGTATTGGGTATTACAATTTGCACATTGTATCTGTATGATTCTAGACCAATGTGTTGGTTTGTTGGTATATGCATTGTATGCGGTGTTTATTTCATATTTCTTCATATCTTCTTCGGTTATATTGGTTTCTTAACATGTGTTCATATTTATTATATATAATAGTGGTGAGGTTGGTTGTAATCTTATTAATTATATTGGCTACATGTAGTGTTTTGTTATTATAGTATGGTATTTTAATTATTCTACGTCCACCAAATTTGTAGTTATGCTTAGTTTTGTGATCATATGATATGTTTATGTTAGAAGTGTGGTTAAGTCTTACCATTAGTTTGTTTATGTATGTTAGTACAATTTTGTTTTTCTGTGGTGGTGTGTTATTTTTACAAATTGAACGTCGGTAGCAATCAATGGTTATTGCATGTGGGTAGCTGTTATCTTCACTTTCCTTGTAAAATTCCTCTAGGATGGTATCTAGGAAAATTACGTCAGTAGTTATTATTACATAGTTTATTCTTTCTGTTAGTGTGTTTGTTTTGATATGCTTAGGGATGTTTGAGTTGTAATTTATAAGTCTGTTGGATGCATAGCTTTTTTTGTTCCATATTGTAGTAATGTTGTTTTCTAGGATCGTTACTATGATGAGATCTAAGTAATCTATGTATCCATTATTTTCCTTTTCCATTGTTAATTTCATTTGTAGATTGTGTTCTAGGGTTTGTTTGATTAGGTCTATGTTGGACTCTTTGGCATATATGATGAAGTCATCTACATATATTCTCATGAAATTTACTCCCATATTTTGTAGTCCTCCGTATATTTTGTTTAATATAAAGTCGATGTAAACACTAGCATATTTGCCCGAAGTTTTGCCTCCCATTGGTAGTCCTTTGGTTTGTTTGAATATTTTGTTATTTATTTTGAAATAGTTTGCTGTTCTTATATCAAATTCTATGAATGTTATCAATGTTTCTATTTTGTATCATTTGTTAATGTGTTTTTCCAGTGGTTTCCTCAACATTTTTAATAAGTTCGTTATATTAATGTTGTTGTACATGTCCACAAGATCTAGAGTATACATTGCATATTCTGTTTTAGGTATTATGTTTTTGACTTCATTAATAAATATATATTTATTGTTTACGTTTAGGTCAATCCTGAATTGTGGTGCTGTTTTAATACAGTCTAAGGCTTCATTTATATGTTTCCTATGATGGTGTTTATAGCAGTGGTTTTAGTTAAAATGGGTCTCATTTTGAAGGTTTCTTTATGTAATTTGATTACAGGGTACATGGTACTGATTTCATTTTTATAGTGTATAATTTCTCTTAGGACTTTGTTGTCTTCTTTGCTAGGTGTAATAGTATTTTCTTTATCTGTTATAAATCCTTGTTGTTTTATTAATTTAATTTTGGCCTGTAGTGATAAGTCTAGATATCTATGTATTCTAGGTATGTTGGTAGAATTAATTAGTGTATATAGTCCAATATTTATGCCATTTTTTATCATGGTTTCGATTAAGGTGTTGTATAGTACTTTGTACATTATTACAGTAACTTTACCTTTATCTGCTTCAAGGATAATCAGGTCTTTATTTTGTAGGGGTTGTGGGTATTTATGTTGTTAGATAGGATATGAGTAATGTGTTGGTTATGTAGTGTTAGATAGGATATGAGTAATGTGTTGGTTATGTAGTGTTGAGTGTGAAGTTGTGGTTAGTATCAATTATGATGCTCATGAAAAATATCTAGTATTATGATCAAAATGTTGTATGATTTCATAATTTTATATTTGGAACGGATTGTTGGATTTTATAATATCTGTGAATTAATTGTGCTCTTATCATAGTTCAGGTTGGGTTACTTCATTTCCACTTTGAAATGGCTAAAATTGTTAGATTTGTTTACCCCTTCCGGATCTATCTCCCTTTCCCGTCACACCAAATAGCGACACATCAGGAGAAAGTCCCTATTCCACTTGTTTCCTTGTGTCAAGCTAGGACCGTTAATGACAGGATTAGGTGATGCCCATTTTGCGGAGCGTTAAAGCATAAACTTTCTTTACATTGTGTATTACTACACTTTGTAGAGTGGGTGCAGAGGTCTAAAATACATGCTATTTTATTGTTTAGATAATATACATATATGATGGTTAATGTGGTGGAATGGTGCACAACTTTCCATTCCTCCATCTGGTTGTGTGTGGGCGCAGTATGGGCCAATCTGAACCAGACTTAGGATTGTGTTTACATTTTATTAAGTTATAATGTATTTAAGTTATTTCAATTTGTTTAGCAAATTGCTTATTGTTCAAAGGTCTCATAGTTAAAATTTGTGAGTGTAAGATGATTATTTGTTATTATACATGCACTAGTGGTGTTTGTTTTGGGTTGTATTTATTGCTATTGATTATTTAGCATAAATGCTATAGGTGCTGGGGGCTAAAACACATGCTATATTTTATCAAAATATATATGATGCTAAGATGTGAGCTTATAGGTGCACTACTTCCTATTTCTCATTGGTTGTTTGGCAATGTGGCTGAGATTAGACCAGTGGGGTGATTCTGATCTTTTATCGAGTTTGAATGTGAAAATACACGACAAAGGAATGAATTGCTTTTCTTCTTCCTTTTTTTGTAATTCAACTCATTCAGGTTGTGGTGGTCTACAAATGAACTGAAAGTGACACAAGTTAACCCTTTGACAATCAAGCGAAGTTTTGTTGTCTAAAGTACAGGAAAATAACTAACGAAGTATTAAATTATATTGAATAATCATTTGCAAAAGAAAAACAAGTAAAATTAATATTGATCAATACTAGCTTCTGGATACCTCTGTTGCTGTCGCTGATACAACAAGGTAAGTTATACACAGTTACCTATTGGCAAAATTAGTTGTAACTTCTAATTATACGTACTAGAAAAATATTTTTTCCCTCCAATACTCTACTTAAAGTTGGATATTTTTCAGATATGCTCTACATATGTATTTCCATGTGAATTTTATCATCGGCCAGATTACTGCATTTATGTATATGAGCGTCTGCAATGCAACTAAAGGGGTTGAAATAATGCACGGAAATCGGGATTCTGATAAACAGCCAGCATTCAGTGCGGTTTGTAATCATGGCAAGGATCCCTATAGGAATTTTTTACTTTCACTCGAATCAGCTTTGTCTGACGGATTATTAACTCTAACTGCGGAAAAGTTGCGCATCAAATTCTCACGAGAGCGAAACAAATCTTCCCAGAAAGTGTAACTAGCTGAGCTTCTTCAATAAATGATTTTTATATTCTATTCTATTCTATTCTATCTGCCATGATAAAGTAATTTTGCAATTTTGCAATAAAATGTATCGTTTGAATTTTGATATGAAGAAAACAAGAATAAAGTGTGTGTCATCTTTTATTTCTGTGCATTCTATATTCTCTGGGTTTTATTTTAATTCTCTTGTTGTTGTTTTTGTACAATTTAGTTTGTAGAGCGGCATAGGAAGTAGAATGCTCACAATCAGATAAGAAATATCATAATGATCTACATATATGATGCGGGTTAGGGGATTCCGTATCGAATTCCTCATTTTCTTTTTGCAGGTCTATTGCCTTACCTAGATTATCTAGGACTTCACTATTGGATTTAAGAATTCGGACAGGTAGTTGTTTTTGTGAGCTTTTCTTGCTCAAATTCATGTAATGGGGTAATATGTATAATCATGTTATGTCACAAAGCATCAGGCAGCAAATCCCATACTTCTACTACTACATCTTCCCTTTGAATTTCTTTCAAATTCGTGTTTTAGTTGAAGTTGGTAAAGGTTTTGGTTCACAGATTTTTGATACAAATTTGTATCAATGTATTCAACTCGTAAAACCTTTTTTTGCTTTTCGTTTTGCTTTCTCACTACATTGAAAGACCGTACGTGAGAAAATGCAAATTATTTTATGTGCATTATCATATGCAAGAAGAAAATAAAATATGATTTGCACTGCTTGTAGGTAGTGGTGTATGAGTGGAGTGTTAATATGATAACAAAATGCAATTTATTCTTAATTGAATTTTGTTACAACATAGAAATGCATTTTTAAGTGCAATTGACAATTTAATGTGAAATTTGGAAATTTGTGGTACATCAATTTATCGTATTGGACGATATATTGATGTATCGGTCTTATAGTTGTGATTCGGGGCATAGGTACCTGAGTCACAACACAGATAAAGATAAGTCTAGCTAGCTAGGTCGAAAGTTGAATTAAAATCCAGACTGCAGGATATCTGGAGCTCGTTTAGACAAGAGCATTGCCACAATATGTAATATGTATACAAATATTTTAAATAGAGTTGACAAACTTAATATACTATATGATTTAATCATCTAGGATATAAAAACGCTGATCCTTTTCACAGTATACGTAAAAAATAATCAATTCTGGCACTCTGTACAATGATTCTAGTGTGGCAAAACTGTCTCCAGTATTTCGTATGTTTACCCATGTGATTGATTTTTGATGAGGTTTTTTGCATATATATATTTTAAAAACCGTTCGTCGGACAGTAAAAATGATTATAACCAATTCTACATGTGTACAAATATTTTAAATAGAGTTCGTTAAATTTTCCCCCAGAAATGAATTCTTTAAATACACATGTTGCATTCGAGAGTCGAATGGGAGTAGCAATTTTGCAGAGGCAGTTAAGGGAAAGGGACAATCCTTTTCACATGAGCACTGAGGCGTAAGTAAAGTGTGAAACGTAAATGCAAATATTAAGTGGAATATATTTATTTTTAGTTTTATTGCACACTTCCGATTCAACCAGGATCTTGCAATAGCTCTAATAGAGGAACTGGAAGAAATTTGTGATGCAGATGAGGATCCTAGGGCAATTCCATTCCATTTGATGGTTATAAAAGAGGAACAATATTTTATATCTCTATAAACTGTGCCATTTTATTTTAGTGTCTGGTAGCCCTCAATTTCTACGCCACGGGTAGTTACCAAAAAAGCGTGAAAAAAATAACGCACCTTAGCCAATCCTCCGTTTATCGTGCCATAAGGGATGTTACAGAGCTATGTAACAAGAAAATGGAAAAGTACATACGTTTTCCTGTCTGCCTAGATGAAAAAGCTGCAATTCAGAGCGCGTATGTGTAATGTTTACAAAACCATCTATTTTTAATAACAAAAATTTTAATTTAAGATTTGAAGACCAGGACTTCCGGGTGTAATAGGGTTAATTGACTGCACCCAAATTGCAGTGAGTGCTTTAAAAAAGGATGTGGAGTTCGCCTATGTCAGCAGGAAGGGATACCACACAATAAACACTCAAATAGCAAGTCTAATTTATTACCTTTTATTTCATGTTATAATAATTTGAATACAATTTCAGATTTGTGATCATCAAATGCTAATCCGCAATATTAACGCGAGATATTGTACCTCCACTCATGACAGCTTCGTTTGGGGAAACAGCATAATTTTAGCCCATTTTGAAAATCAATTTGTATCTGCGAATGAGCAAAAATGTTCGTTATTAGGTAATTGCAATATATTAGTTAAAAATTAAAATTATTAAAATATTTATACATTTAAATTGTAGGGGATTCCGGATATCCGTTGCAGCCATGGTTGCTTACGCCAATAGCCCATCCAGTAAATGGGGCGGAAGAAAATTACAATGTTCATCATAAAAGAATTCGCAGTCAAGTAGAAAGGGTTAATGGAGTGTGGAAGAATCGTTTTAGGTAAATTGCTACATATTATTGACTTAAAATCAAAGTGTATAATAATTTAATATTTAGATTTAGATTATTGGGGAACGGAAGTTGCATTATAACCCCACTGCTGCTGCAAAAATTATAAATGCGACTGCAGTGCTCCACAATTTTCTGATACTGAACAGATATTCAGATGACTACTCTACCAGTGAGGATATTCCAACGCTGCCTTCAGTTCATGGTGCTACTGTTCATGCACCATTCAACAGATCCGACGTATATTTGACAGCTGGTAAAGAAGTCAGGGGGAGAGTAGTGCAAGCGGTAGCACCATCATTATTAGTTGTTAATATTACTGACTAGTTTTAAGGATTCCAACAAATTAAATTTATTTGTTTTTTAATTGTGCGCATAACTGTTCCAGTAAAGATGTATTTTTTTCTGCAGCAATTGTCTGCCTCTCAGACAAAGCCTCCATTCGTCGCAAAATTTCCGTCTGCTCCTTACACTGCTTCAGGGCCTCCTTTTGAAGCTCCAAGGATCTTACACTATTCTGGGACAGCGAGGTAGAGTACTGCGTAGAAATATATAAGGAAATAATTAACTTAGAATTTTGAAATGATTTTAAATATACAAACCATCGTTCTAGAAACGCTTCTTCTAGCAGAGCCTGCATTTCTGGTAGGAGTAGACTCCGTTACTATTATTCTCCTATATGTAGGATTGGCTCTGTGTTTCCCTGCAGCAAGTTAACTTTCGAGGGCTACAGGTGCTGAAAGACTTATTGTCGAAAATAATGGTGACAGGCGTTAATGACGTCCTCGCCGGTGAACTGCCCGCCTTTCTCCGTCCAACACCACTTCGTTCTTGTAATAATTCCTGGGAAGCCCTCGATGTCTAAACTAAATATTGTTAAAATTTCTTAATACATCTTAAATTTAAACACTTACTGAAGGAATGGAAAGATGGCTTGCATCTGGAACAACCAAACCACCCTCGCAAACAGCAGCAAGCCCGTCTAAGTTTTCGAAGCTGGACATTTAATATCATGCTCTCCTTCTGTAAAACTAATTTTGCATGGAGGGCCTCCTCCGGTCCGGTTGATGTAATTGCGTTTTCTTTTTACTTTTTCCTTCAACTTGCTCTTAATATCAATCCATGACTAAACGAATAGGAAAGCGAACATAATTAACACACCGTAACAATATAAAAACAAAAAATATAATAATAGCGTACGCGCTTCCATCCTGCTGCATCTTTATGCTGGTCGTCCGTCCCCAAAGCATTACATTCATCCCTTATTTTTGCCCATATATCGTCCTTTGTTTGGGTACCTGAGATGCTGGGGTGGCGTCCATGCAGACACAAGAAGTTTTCCTTCATACTCTCTAGCAATCCTTCGTACTGTCTCTTATTCATCCGTTTGAATGGTGGCTTAAAAAAAAAAATTCCGGGAAAAAAGGCAGCAAACTACTACTACTTTTATGATTCTGCATATCTTATAAAACTTTTTTGTCGGAAAATTTTCCGGAAAAGCCGGAAAATTCCGGATAAATTGGAAAATTCTGCATTTTTTCTGAAACAGATTTATCACTAATCATATCGATGAAAATTTGTCGGATGATTTTCCCGCTTTTCCGGGTTTTCCATGGAGTTTTCCACAAAAGCGACTTTATGCAACTCATTTCACTCTACAACTTTGTCTTAGGTTGCAAAACGCTCAAACGCTTCCTTGGTCGGAAAAACTCCGGAAAAGGGTTTTACATTAATTTTCCTCGATTTTTTCCGCAAATTTTCACTATTGTCGGAGAGAAAGTAATGATGCCAGTTGATAGGGAACTTAATCCTCCATTATTTAGAAAACTTTTTTGCCGGAAAATTTTCCGGAAAAGTCGTAAAATTCGGGAAAATTTTTTCGGAAAAATCGGAAAACTGCATTTTTCCTGAAACGGATTTATCACTAATCAAATTTGTACGAAATTTTCAAATGATTTTTCCCGATTTTCCGGGTTTTCCATGGAAATTTCCGGTTCAAATTTTGATAGATTTAATTGTCACGCGACATGAACCTGTGTGCCAAATTTCAGTTCGCTGTGATGACGAAAAGTGGGTCTACTGAAACATAATTCTCCACAAATAACATTGCTAGTTAAAATTTTTACTTTAACTGTACACGGTTTCAAAGCAAATCAACTTCCCGAGTTCTTGGAGGATGTATATTTACACTTATGTACATAATTCCTATACGTTCATCATTGCGAGTCTATTCGACAGCCTGCAAGGCGCAAATCAGGATTGATATATTGTTTCACCTATTTGGACTATGCTATCTTCTATCATAAACAAGAAAATATATTAAGAAGTAATGCAACTATTGTCGCAACTTTGTAGGGGTGTTACATACATTCATATACATACCTACATCATGCAGGAAGAAAGTATACTTAATGCACATTCATATACATACCTACATCATGCAGGAAGAAATAATCTTTCAACATAAGTATGTAAGGAACACAACCGCACAGCAAAGAAAATCTTATAGAAAAACACATAGGCAAATGTAGAATCATACGAAGGCGCCAATAAAGTAGTAAATTGAGCATAATTTTGCGAAAATCATAAGATAGTTTCCCTAAAACCGTAGTGCAGCAATTAGATTTAACGAAAATTTGCTCTAAAATGCATAAAATTCTTGGTTAATTTCAATGTATACTTCTATGCTTCTTTTCCTTGGATTCATCAGATTTTACACGTTCGATTCATGCAAAGTCTACGCTACTTCCAAAATTGGATCTATTGAAATAAAACTTGAAATGTTTTTTGCTTTTCGTTTCTAATAAACTCTATTTTGATTGTACAATCGCATATGGACGAATTTAAGCTTTGCACCATGTAACAAGTTTAAAATACATGTCGATTTGTGCAGAAAATATTTTAAACTTGTACTTTGAATCTCACTTTGAATCTCACTTTGAATGTAGAAAAATTTTAAACAAATTTCCTACAAGAACATGAAGAATTTTTGTTGTACAAGATCTACATATTTCACCGGATCTGCAGGACTGATTGAAGATTATATATCTCGCACCAATTACGACACCATGAATCTGTAATTATCAATAACAAATATGCTTACGCTGAGCACGAAAAAATGTCAAATACATATCACATACATAATATATGATTTTGCAATGTGTATCGATCGACTTTATTGTCACAGTAATAAACTGTGGCAATTGTGCATAAAGTCTTATTTAGATAACAGAGTATACCAAATTTATTTCCGCCATTCCATATCTAGAGTCTTAAAGTCATTTGGGCCCGTTGTTTTTATTCCACCTATTAACAACATTATCTTTAGGTATAGTCATTTAAATACAATACAATACAATACAATTCAAAAAAGCTTTATTGAAAGACCCTGGCCGAGGCCACGTCCATAAACAGTGGATACATATATCTACAGTGGTTACTTAATTATAAGCATATGATCTAGTAAAACAACAATTATACTCTTGCACTGTTCCCCTCAGGGCATTAGGAAAAGCAGGAACAGGAATTGGTTAATGATACTAGTAGAAGGTATAGAAAAAGGTAAGGAACTGAATATTAGTTATGTGAAACATGTTAGCAAACAACAGCACCATATGGGCGTAGTTCCCGAGTGCGTAGATATAAGTATAATTTTACATTTCTTATAGGATATCTACTAGAATAAGTATATAAACACTACACTGAATAAGTGATGAAACGCATGTATTGTTTACCGTTTATTTATTAAACGTGTCACTACAGCGAGCTTGTGTTAAGCTGAATAAAACTGAATAAGTGATGAAACGCATGTATTGTTTACCGTTTATTTATTAAACGTGTCACTACAGCGAGCTTGTGTTAAGCTGAATAAACTTATATCTCAATCGCTCAATTGTGGCCATTGGGTCTGTAATAAATAAATTTTCAAATTGAATAACAAAGACATTTTAATATAGAATATGTACTTACCATCATTATACTCGATATATTCGATGTATCTAACGTAGTAACGTAGCGTAAGCGAGGTTCTTTAATAAATTAAAACACTTAAAATCCTTTGTCGCACAGTGTAAAATTTTTGTCACAACCTCTGGGAGCAGTTGACTAATTTGTCGATTATTTAGTCGTGTTTTTTGACGTTTGTTCATTGAAAATTCATTATAGTTCATTTGTGGTATATAATAGTGAAGACACAAAATGAACTGTGTTAAAAGAAAAAAATCGACAAAATATGTCAAAATTCACGACTAAATAGTCGACAAAGAGATCAGAATCACCCTCCAGACTGCATCACCTAGAGTATAGCAAGTATATTAGAAACTGATATGTATGCTAATCATTATATCCAAATGTTTATGAAAACACAATTGGAAACAAGGATGCTTAAATCCTCATTTATATGGGTTTATTAGTTGTTGTTCTAGTATGCGAAGGTTTTAGTTTAAATTATGTTTGGGCTCATTTGACTTAGCTATTGTTAAAGTGGATAAACCTGCTAGAGTAGTTGGGGTTAGATTAGAATTTATGTGAGAAAGTGTTGAAATAGAAAATATTGGAGGTTCGTTCTAAGATTTGTTTGAATTAAATTTTGACTACTAAGTTTTTGAGTATTAATATAATTTATTTTAAATCTATTTCTAATTTAGGTTTGTAGTATTGGTTGGTAATCTGGATAATCAGTTAGAATACGTAAACAATTTAACAAACTTCTCAGACCATTTAACAAAAATTTCTTAAATTAGTTAACTATACAATTAAATTAAATTAAATTAGCTAACTATACAATTTGTACACACATATGTACATCTGATAATTTACCACATTTTATAGCAAAACCGCTGAATGAACTCCGTGGCTGGAGACAAACGTCCGGAAAAGCCCAGTAAGAGCCTAAACGGCATCCCAAATTTATCCTAAAAGTAAATTAAAATTAATAAAATCATATCACAACAATTCCAAACATCGAACATATTCAAACCGTTGATTATGATTCCACTTATACATCCATTACCAGTTTCCGGGAAGGTAATGCAACACGCAAAGCATAAGAATTCATTAAACCAGGTTCAATTAAATGTAACTAGCTACATACCTTATGTGAAAACTAAACAACACACCAAGAAGCACCAAAACCTATATACAGCTCAACATAATTAAGGACTACTGGATCAACATATACCTAGCAAACAAATTAAAAGATTATTATCAGTTCATACAACATTAATTCAACAAATATTGCACATTTTACAGGCCATGGCATTTGAATAGTAGTAGTTAATAGGTAAAATTTAGAAGTATACACCCGTTGATAGTCAACTAGACTTTTAGTACAATGATACATATCCACGATAAGTTACTGACTAAGCCAATCACCTAGGATAAAACCCAATCGTAAATTGAGAAATGAAGATACACTTCATAAACTCACTCAACATAGTACTGTATACAATCACGTAATACAATCAACCTATAACACAATTTGGTTTCCTACCCCCATACCAACATCCTTTGCTATAAAGACTGAGTAATATCCATTACAAAAACTATAATGGTACACACTCACACTACTTCTAATAGTAACATGTCCTAAACTTCAAACTTACTAATTTAAATAATAATTTATTCAAATTTTAGATTTTCTCACAGAATTTCCAATCTGAACCCAACTACTCGAGCATCCTCTTCTTCAAATATAAATAATTCAAACAAGCCTACACATATTTTTAAAACAGAACCTTTATATACCGGAACCCAAGCTAGCAAACATATATTTATAAGGAATGTGCATCCTTACTTCGATTGTTTACTCATAATATTTGGATACAGTGATTAACATGCATGTCATTTTCGTAGATAATTGCTAACTCTAGTTCATGTGATCTGGTCTAATCTCAGCACATTGCCAAACAACCAATGAGTAATAGGAGTGGTGCATCTAAATGCTCACTCCATAACATCATATATATTTCAATGAAATATAGCATGTGTTTTAGCCCCCAGCACTTCTAGCATTTATCCAGAGAATAAACAAATGACAACCGGTTTTGACAGTTCAATGTATAAAATACGTGTGTACACAAACACTCGCAAAACGACAGCAACATGTTCGATGGACTTCAGTGCTCCTAGTTCTCCGCTGCCAGAAAAAGTGCAACACTGAAATGATCCCATCGAAATTGACATAAATCAGAGTGGATAAATTTCTGCAAACACAAATGACACAAATAGCACAATTGTCAAATAATTAACAATTTTCAACTGTCGTGGGGAAATAGGAAGTGTTCTGAATTTAGCATTTGAAATAAGTGGCCTAAATAACTGACCAAATTATCATGGAGAGATTGGTCAAGTTGGTAGCTAAGCTTCAAAAGGCAATATCGCGGGGGGGGGCTGACCCCCTATATAAAGCTGAGCAACCAAGTATGTCATCAGTTTATAATTTGGGACATTACGGGTAAGGTCGAGTGATTTGAGTTATAGCCAAGATATTTTTTTGAAGAATATTCATGCGTTGGGACATTACCAAAGCAAAAATATTTTTCTCGAAAATAATTATATAGACTTGTTAATACATTCTGTGGTTTTGGAAGTGTATTCTCAGAGAGATATTCGGGTATTGGGGGGCTATCACCAATACAAAAATATTTCTCTGAAAATTTCTAAATATCCCAAATTTAGAAGAGCATTCATGCGTCGGGATATTATCAATGTAGAAATGTTTTTCTAAAGAATTGGAAACCTGAACTAATCATATATTTTGTGGTTTTGGTAGTATATTCTCAGAGAGATATTCGGGTATTGGGTTAGCACCAATGCAAAACTATTTCTCTGTGTCATTACCAAGACAAGCATTTTTTTTTAAATAGTAGTATTAAATCGCGTTTTCAAATACAAGAAATTATCTTGATTTAGTCAACCCGTAACCATGCCCGACAGTAAACTGATCTTGCTACTCAAGGAAGTTTCTCTTGGAACCTAAAACTTACTTTACATTCACACAACAAACGCACTTAGTCTAATCCTAATTGCCGGCAATAAACCTACTCAAGCAACATTCATACTGTTCCGAGAATATTTAATGTCATCTCTTGAGGTGCCGATACACTTACCCATAGCTACGGGAAGACGAGATTTCTTGACTTAATTACCTTCGACGCCAGGCAGGGCTTTTACCTGTAGTAGGAAACTACTCATTGAGCAATCACGTTACATAGGTACAAGTAACCGTGATATTGAGAAAGTGTTCTCAGAGATATATTCAGGTACTGGGTTATTACCAGTGCAAAAATACTTCTCTGACAGAACTCTAAAAACTCCGGAAGTAGAAGAGTATTCATTCATTGGGTTATTACCAAGGTAAAAATATTTATCTAAATCTTTGGTAAAAACTAACAACTTCTTGTCATTAACCAAAGGGATTTGAATTGTTTGAATTATTTTAAACTGAGTTGACTTTGAACACATATAACGTTGAATTCAAATTGAAACATTGATTTTTTTTATACTTAAACTTCTAAGTATTTTTTTTTGTTTCAAGACAGACTAAAACGAGTGTAATTTTAAGTATAGACTTAGTTTAATTTAAAAATTTAATAATTAGTAGAAAATAAATTATATAAGAGAGAGAAAATTGACTGTATTAAGGGGTTACACCAACATGAAATTTAAAAAAAAAACATTTTTCTGTTTTTTGGCTAAATAAATTGTTTATACTTTTAAGAATACTTTAAGTGTTGAAACATTCAAAAATTCAAATTATTACCGAAGTTATAGGAATTAGAAGAAAGAGAAGAAGAAGAAGAGAAATCTGAGCTTGGTCCAATTCGTGATAAACTCTGATATAGGCTACTGCAGCGTAAGCTTTCTCTGATGCATCTGCGAAGGCATGTATTTCGTAGGAGCAATTAGAAGGATGCCGGCCGATCCACCTTGGTATAGATACGCTTTCAAGTTGCGATAATTCGCTTCGCAGTAAAAGCCATTCATAAGCAATATTAGCTGGTATTGGAGAATCCCATTCAAGTTCCTTTTCTAGCCACAGCTCCTGGAATTTGGATTTAGCAAGGATTATTGATGACGAGAGAAATCTAAGAGGGTCGTATAATTTTGCTACATCAGATAAAATATTCCTCTTTGTTATAATGGAAGGCGCATCCGGCAATGAAATTTGAAACTCAAAGGCATCTTTGTTTTGATTCCATGATCGCCCAAGTGCTTTTGTGCTGGTGATTTACTATTTGTTGCTAGTAAAATTTCATTGCTGTTGGATGGCAGTTCGCATCCCCAGAGGATAAAACCTTTACTAATTGATCTTGTAAAGATAGCACCGAACTGACATCCTGAGCACCTGTGAGAATGTCGTCGACATAGCAATCACGTTGTAAAACTTCGCACCCTAAAGGAAAACTTGTTCTTTCATCTTCTGCCAACTTTAGTAAAGTTCGTATGGGGAGAAACGGGGCGGATGTAGGTCCATATGTAACCGTTAAGAGTCTAAAATCCCATATTGGCTCCGATTCAGATTCACGCCAAACAATTCTTTGGAGATCGGGGTCGTCTTCATGAACCATTATCTGTCGGAACATCTTCTTAATATCTGCCGCAAATATTATGAACTGCTTTCGCCACCTTAGCAGTATTGAAGTTAGATCTTGTTGCAGGGCAGGTCCTGCAGCAAGGCAATCATTTAGGCTGCACCCATTTGAACTTCTTCATGAAGCATTGAAAACTATGCGAAACTTTGTGGTAGAGCTTTGTTCCTTTATCGCACCATGATGAGGCATATAGAACGAATTTGTGAAGTAAGCACGGGTTCCATATGATGAAGGTTCTGATACTCCTTCATAAATTCGCCATATCTAGTTTGAAGCACACTGTCTTGTTTGAAACGTCTTTCTATAGCTAGAAGACATTTAATTGAACTGTATCTGGAGTCCCCAAAGAATAATGGGCAAGTATAGTGGAGCTTAATTGGCAAACGAACAACATAACGTCCATCAGTATTTCGTGTTGTAGTCTGATTATAATACTTTTCGCATGCTTTTTCTTCTTCGGTGAGTGTTGAACAATCCCAAAACTTTTGAATTAGAGTCTGTAAATCAAGTAGATCAATACTAACAGATGTTGTGTAAGCTTTGGTTTCGTAGACTGCTTCATTATGCTTGGAACAGTCCATTGGACCGGAAAGAATCCAGCCTAGACTGGTGTTTTGAGCTGTAGGTAGCCCTTGACGACGACCTTCCTTCAAAATTTTGTAGTAATAGTCAGCTCCCAGAATCAAATCCATAGGAGAGTCATCGTTGTACTTAGGGTCAGCTAATTGTAAGTCGGCGAGATGAGAAAAGCAGGAGAAGCTGATTTCCTTGGGAGTGACTACTTGAGTAAGCTTTGGAAATATTAAGGCATAACCTTCCAGTTGGAAATCGGGAGAAGTATATGATCGTAATGAAAAGCTGACTTTTGATTTTACTGTTGTCGTTACACAGGAACCTATTCCAGAGACAGTCACTGATATTTTCGTGCTAGGTAACTGGAGGCTGTTTGCTACAGTTGAAGAAATGAATGGGCCTGCGATCTCTGATCGAGTAGTGCTCGAACAACTCTCTTTGGCCACTGGCTGACTTAAGAATCACTTTTGCAGTGGCAAGTAGAACCTTGTTGAAGATCGCGGTTGAAAATGACCCAACTGATAGAGATGGATGAATAGAATTGTGGACTTCAGTACTATTCGAAGAAGAGCTATGATTTTTTGGATTGTTGTCTACCGAAGAGACGTTATCGCGATGAAGAGAGGAATGGTGAAGTTGATTGCAGTACTTGAAGCGATTAGTTGATGGACAGCTGGCTGCACAATGCTGTTTCCTCAGACAATTGAAGCAAAGCTGCTCCTTCTGAACAAATGCACTCCGTTGAGCAACGGATTTCTGTTGAAAGGATGGACAGAAGAGAGCAAGATGTTTACCAGAACAGCTAGGACAATTATGAGTTGTAGTAGAAGCGTAATGTACTTTAATAGCATGCGATTTAGTTTTGATAGTAGAGAAAGGTAAGCTTCTTGCTAGTTCCTTTGGCTTTTTGTAACAAGTCATGACGGCTTCCAATATATGGATTCGATTTTGCAGAAATGAGCATAGAGCCTTGAATTTAGGGAGCTCAGTACTTCCGCTGATAGAGTCTTTCCAATCTTTTCGTGTAAGTGAGTCAAGCTTTTGCACAGTAATAAGTATAAGCCAATCATCCCAATGATTTACTGGACGTCCTAAGCCCTCCAATCCTTTTACAGCTTCCGTCGTTGCATCAAATAACTTTTTTAATTTCTCAGCAGATTCGAGTTTCATAGTAGGTAATGAGTCTAGCATCCTTAGATACGAGGATATGAGCACGCGGGTATTCTAGTACCTGTCGCATAAAATTTCCCAAGCAGATTTATAATTGGAATCTGTTATTACTATATTACGGAGGAGTTGCTCAGCTTGTCCAGAAAGGCTTGTTTTGAGATAACAAAGTTTTTGAGATCCAGTGAGATCTAAACGCGAATCAATAAGACTTTTAAAAAGATTGAAGAAAGATGGCCATTGTCTGAAGTCACCTCCGAACTGTGGAAGATTCATTTTAGGTAAAGCGGTTATATTTGTGCACATGGTTGAATTCATATTTTCTTGAGTTGATAATGAGACGGATGGATGATAGTCTTCCAACATCTTTTTAAGAATTCCGACATTTTGACAGTAAGCTAGTTCTGTTTCGTCATAAGATTCATTTTGGAAGTAATCAGATTCGAGGTCCTTTGCTGTGGCTTGTTCCAACAATTGATCGTGAATGTTCTGGAACTTTTCCCAATACTGATGCAAAAGGTTTACTCTTGTCAGAACATAGCCTTCAGTTATATTATCTTTACCAATTTTGTTGGTATTAGTGATGTATTTATTAATAAATTTCGATGTTGTTAATTGCTTGAAGCTTGATTTTTCCATTATGAGATTGTATTAAAGACTTACTTGACACACTTTACACAACTGATTTTATCAAATATACTCAGCAATATCCTTAGTATACGTAGGTAATGTCGATGAGCTTCGTGTAGATATCCTACGTTGTAGTTATCTCAGCAGATAATCCACAAAATTCCCAAAATGCTGTAATGTAGTATGTCGCAGACTTGAAGTAAAATTGACGTTCGTTCTTTTCACCGTAACTTCTTTTAGAATTCTTTGGATGAATTTATCCCGGTTTTCGGCACCACCATTAATTATGTTTAGAGTTAAAATTAGAAAAAAGAAATCACGTTCAATTCTGACAAGCCTTTTATTTCACACTTTTGTTTTTACAATGACTTTCTTACCTTTTTCAAAAAATACATCAAATCTAAGGTTACTTCGATTACTTCGAACTAGTAAGTTTTTCAAGGGCAACTCCTCCTTCACTTAATAATTTATTTACATAGTATGTGTTTTGATTGTTGTAGTTACGCTTATACAAATATAGTTACTGTGCGTGCAATCGGCCAAAGCTTGTTAATCATTGAATAGCTGGGCATGTCCGTTTCTATCTTATTTTTTTATACCCTTCGTGCGCCGAGGAAATTACTTTGAATATTCTTAATAGCTTTATTTTGAATCTTTCACATTTTGTTACAATTTTATCATCTACATTAATATGTCAACAAATATAAGAATCTCACTGTCATTGGGTTAATTCGGCTCATTTTCGACGGACTTTATGCGTTCATGGAACTGTATGCTCTTCACGTTATTGTTTTTACGTTAGGTTCATTTATTCAATTTAGACATAGATTTTATTTATTACTGTACTTACAAAGCTATAAAATTAGATTCATTGAAAACATAAATAAATTATAATTTCAACATCTGTGCGTTTTCATCGATTCTGGTTAATGCCAACTGAAAAGGTTAGTAGATTACAAAATATAAGAGGGAAGGACATCTGCTTCATCTGGCTCATTAGTTCCTGTAAGAACAGTCGGACAAAGAGCGGAAGGTACCGCCTTCAACAACCGAACGAAGCAGTCACTTTTTATACCACCATAGATGATGAAATCCTTGAGTATTATGAAGATACCATTTATTTGTAGTGCATAGAATATTGCTGGTAGAGCAAAATTGATTGCACATCCGCGAATAATATTAAAAATTACTTTGATTTTTACATATCCATCCGTCTATCCGATCGTTTGCACGATAACTCAAAAATGCATTTACTTAAACTGCTGAAACTGTCTACATGGGCCTTTTAAAGATGTAGGTCTAAGCTCAAAATTAGGATAAATCAGGTAAGGTATTTGTAAAGCCGCCTTCAAAATTGCACTCACTATATTTGGACACCGGTTGAAAATGAGTTGACGGGAAGTGCTGAAATTTTATACGCGATTATCTTAAAAGTATTTTGTATATAATTTGAAAAACGTCCTCTTTCGTGAAGTTGTCATACAGTAATTAAAAAAAATTATGTATACTGGGAAAACGGTCAGTCCCACCCACATATTTTTAATCCACTGAAAAGTGCATCAGAATGCCAAAACCTATGAAATTGGTTATAACCCTTTTTACTGTCCGATGAACCTTTCTAAAAATTAATGAAAAAATCAACTTTAACGTGTTAACTTGCCCAGAAGGTTTTCATTTACATATGAAACAATTCCATACGAAAACGAGCAAAATTATCAATTTTCAGACCCGACCCCCTGCGATTTCCATGAAACTTTCAGAGTTAATTAAGTATTAAACAAGTAAAAAGTTTGATTTTTGAAGTGGTTTTTCTAATATATTTCTAGAACGGTTTGTCGGACAGAAAAAATGATTATAACCAATTTTATAGGATTTCGTATTCTGAAGAAGTTTTTGGTACAATAAAAATGTCTTGGACTGATCGTTTTCACAGTATACGTTAAAATCCTAAATTTTTACATGGCAACACCAAGAAGGAGTTGCCCGATTTAGTCCATTTTTGAAATTTTATTTGCTAGTGCAAAGAAAACACCATGTACCGAATTTCAGCTCTCTATATCGATGCGTTCTCAGGCAGTGTCCAAATATATAAAGGAAAACGAAAGTTTTGTAAGGCAGCCCCACGAAGGAGTGGCCCGATTTGTCTCATTTTCGAACTTAATTTTACTTTTTTTTTAAAGTCCGTGTGCAAAATTTCTGCTCTCTACATATACGCGTTCTCGAGTTATCGTGCGCACAGACTGACGGACGGACGGACATGCAAAAATCAAAATAACTGCTAATATTATGCGTGGCTGTCCAATCTATTTTGCTCTACCATCATTATTTCGAGGGGTTACAAACGGAATGACAAACTTAGTATACCCCTATAGATTTCATCTAGGGTATAAAAATACTCGACTCATATTTTTTTGTGCAGCCTGACGACCTAAGGTCTTGGATACAGGGTGAATCAAAATGGTTTTCACTGTGGTCATGTTTTTTAATATGCTGATTACTTGAGACCGGGTTACTCGGTTCTTTCGTGCGATATGTTAAATTATTGCTATTAAATGGGGTTATCCAAAAATATAAAAAAATAAATTAAAAATTAATTATAAATTAATTATAAATTAATTATTGAAGAAAAACTAAATTTTTATTAATTTTCGATTTTTGACCTATAAGATATTATTTTTGAAATGCCCTGACATTAATACATATCACATCAAAAATTTGAGAATGTTCAGCACTTAGTTTAGGAAATAGAATTATTTTTTTGATTATCATGTCTCCAAAATTTCATATAAAAATGTTAGAATTTACTCATTACAAATGTTTTCTTTTATTGTTTTTAGATATCTTAATGAAATGTGGGTTTAAAATATATTAAAATAATAGCTCTGTTTTATCATTTCAGAAATTTTATAATTTCAATTTTATTACAAAACGGATATCCTTTAACATCAACGCTATCCTTGAAATCCTTTAATAGCATCCTGAACCACGAAAGAACCATTTTCGAAAAATTCGCAGATATTGCACTCGTTTCTCTTTAAGTTAACCTTGGAATGCTTTAAATATTTTGATTTTTCTTTAGCAATAAGATGATGTGGAATTAATTTGCAAATTTTCTCGCAAGAGAATTGGGTTTCCATTTTTATTATAATAAGAAAAGAAAATTTACGAAATTCCGTTAAAATTTGTATTATATTTTATTTTTGAATAAGTATATTTTCAAATATTTGAAAAAAAAAATTGAAAACAGTGTAGAACAAGGGAAAGTAAGGCATTTTACAACTTTCTCATATAAAAAGTTCTATATACTGGCTTGAGGCTCAGTTATTCATATTGAATGGGAGCACAATGAGTGTATGTATGAACTATGAATGAATTCCCAATAAGCAAATCGAACGGAATTCCGGTCGTTTTCCTTGTCATTTTTGACGAGTTTACCTGGAAATCCGTACTATTTGCGCACGGAATTCCGCTTTTTGACCAAAGGGAACTGCGCCGAGATTACAAGTCTTTGATTGTATTGCTAGATGGAACTGGCCGTGGAAAACTATCGGATTTCCATGTTATTTAGTTGTTATTTTCGCATGGAATTCCCAGACTTTTCCATGGCATTTCTATATGAAATTCCTAGGGATTTCAAAGCTTTTTCTAAATTTTTTAATTAAATAGGGGAGCATAAATAACTTGTAGGACGCAAAGCCGTAGAAAATGTTTCGAACGTATAGAGAAAATAATCAAACTGCCATGACTTGAATCCTGACAGGTTTAGCGTTTTGTAAGAATTAAAGTCATGACACGTTAATTATTTTCTCTATACTTTCAAAACTTTTTCTACTGCTATGCACTCTACCATTGCCGTCTTTATGTTCCAGGCCATGACATCGAATTCTTTGAATGGATTAGAGTGGTACGATTTCGTACTTCTCTTAGCATTTGTTCTTATGGAAAAATGCATTACTTTCACCTTCAACCTTCTGCACAATGTAAATAAGCCTCCGTACTAAAAGTTTTATTCAGGAATTTTGTTATTCAATTCCTTGTGCATTTACCAGCATTAAAATCTAAGTACTTTCTTTAAGAAAATTGTTTATATTTAATTACTCAAACATAACACTACAAATAAAAATGAGAAAATGCATTGAATTCACACTGCGTTTTAAATGCGATATCGTTGCCAACATTGCTGTATCGCTCTCACTGTGTTTTGGCCTTTATGGGAATGCCCAAATATCGACAGGTGACGGTGAGCGGTGGACGAAGTTGCCGTCGAGATTGATCAATTTCTTTTTTTGCCGTCGTCGCCAACAAAATCAAACAAATGAAATTGTTGTGGCATTTATTTTTGTCAAGGTTGCCAATTTTAAAACAATCAATTTTGATGAAAATTTGATTTAGGAAGTGCGTAATCATAAAATAATTTATGATATAAGACTGAACTACAAGAGACGTATACGTAAGTACATTTACTTATGTAAAGCGAAAGCGCCCTTTAACTTAACAGGCGTACACAAATTAGCTTTAACTCGTGTGAGGCGAACTTTCGTTAAGTTCAAGTATCCAATTTTCCGTAAGTATAGTGCGCTAAGAATCGCTTATACCGTAAGATCGAAATGTGTCCAAACAAGTAAATTATTACTAAATGATTAAAAGCGCAATGTAAAAGTTAAAATGGTACTTCGAATGAATAGAAAGCACAAATCTTCAATTACGTCAACTTCCATTTGTTAATTTTTTCACTTTTACCACTTTTCAAAATTGAAAACATTAAATATCAAGATAATAACTGTTACCGAATGTGATATATATTTAGGCCAAAAATATCAATTTTTCGTAAGTAAACCTCAGTCTCGTTCAATTTCGTAAAGTTATTTACTTCTATTATAGTTCAACCTATACAAGACAACCAGTATAGACGAGTTGACGAAAAAGACATGGTTTGGATGGATATTTCGAGGCGTTTAAATACAAATGGTAAAATTGTGATATTTTTGGCATTTAGTTTGATTTTAATTTAGTTAATTTCTGTATTTTAAATTTTTCTTTTCCACACTTTGGTCTATTGCAATTCTTTCAATATAATATAAACTATTCTCGATAAAAATCTGTTTCAAAACGCTCAAAACTAATAACATATGAATTCTTAGTATCTTGTTCTTTCACAATCGCCGCTTTTCGACTACCTGTTTTGACAGCGCATTTCCCGCTCCCATCTCCCGTTAGAAAATCAGATAGCCCCCCCCCCTCTTCCCGCCTGTATACACGCCTGATGCTAAGTTTGTAACACGTATAAATAATGATGGTAGAGCAAAATGGATTAGACACTCATGCATGAAATTAAAAGTTATTTTGATTTTGGCATTTCCATCCGTCCGTCCGTCCATTCACCCTCACGATAATTCGAGAACGTGAACTTAGAGAGCTGAAATTTTGCACATGGATTTTTAAAAAAAGAAGTAAAATTAAATGTACTGCCCGTAGTTAGGGCGTACATGCAAGAAATGAAGAGTTTTGTGAAAATTATCCCACTGGAATAAAGCTCGTGGTTTTATTCGTTTATTCACTGTATCTACACTTCACATTCACACTAAATGTTTCAAGCTAAGTTAATATTATAACTTAAGAAAAAAACGACTTATATATATTTTTTATAGTATTAGAAGCTGAAACCAATATTCAATAAATGATTAAGATATAAATTTTATTTATAAAAATGTTGCACTTGACTGGTACTCACCTGATCAATATATGGCAGCTGATTTACTTGACTTTTTATTTGTTGAGGTTTGGAATTAGGATACTCTTTATTACAGTCGAGACCCGCAATAAAGTGGCTTTGTTAGTAATTGTCTTATTACAGTCGAGACTCGCAATAAGACTCTTTTTTACAGTCGATACTCGCAATAAAGTGTTTTGTGTTAGTGATCATCTTACTACTGTCGAGACCGCAATAAGAATCTTTATTACAGTCGAGACCCGCTATAAAGTGTTTTGTGTTAGGAAATTTCTTATTACAGTCGATACCCGCAATAAGAATCTTTATTACAGTCCAGAGAATGGGACAAATCAGGTAACTCCATCGTAGGGTTGCCATACAAAAATTTCATTTTCACTACATATTTGGACACTGCTTGGGAGCACGTCAACGTAGAGAGCTGAAATATTACTCAAAGTGTTTTTGTAAAAATATATATTGTAAATATAATTTGAAAAATATACTAAACTGGGCAACCCCTTTTTGGTGTTGCCATATAAAAACTTAAGATTTGTCCGTATACTGTGAAAACGATCAGTCCTATCCGATTATAATGTACTGAAAAGTTCTTCAGAATATGAAATCCTATAACATTGGGTATAATCATTTCTTCTGTCCGACGAACCGTTATAGAAATATATGCCAAAAACAGCTTCAAAAATTAAACTTGCACAAATAGGTTACCATATGAAATGAAAGACGAATATTCATCTAGGGTATCATAAGAATTGGTCTTATTGTTAGACCAATTCTAGCTTCTTCCTTTGTTATTTGTAAATTTTACTCGTATTTTCCTAAACTTTACACAGGTTTCACCTGAATAGAACATTTTATAATGAAATAATACCTAGTTTTAGTTTTTGTAGAATATGAGCATACATTTAACTTGTGTTTTTTTTATCTTCACACAAATTCTGATCAATAGTCAGCATTACCTTACGGCCGCGGCCGCCCCAGTCCGATCCGCCCACATTGTCAAACAAATTTTTTAGGTGTGGTAAGTGTACAACAAATCAAGCTTTTAACTTTTCTGATTCCTCCACTGGGCTAATGTCGGCATAAAAAAAAAACAAAAATAAATTAATTATTTAAATTCGATTAACATAAAGACCTCTGTTTTTTTGAAATCTATTTCCTCTGATTTCAAGCCATTAATCATTAATACAGAGATCCTGCATTAAAAATGTATACCTATTTGTTCGGAAATTTTCTTGTGAGCCTCCTGTGGTTTCCATTTCTTATAGTCCAGTCAAATAAGCCGAAAAAATGCTAAAGATCGTATTTAATTCCTTTCAGGCTGCAATTTGGAGGGTTGATGTAGGGTGGTCCTGGGAGTATTGTCACAAAAATGCGGGGTACCAGGGCCAAAACAAAGGGGTGAAAGATAATAAAATCACCCCCGAACGCGTGATAATCTATTTGCCAAGCGTGTGGACCGGAAGTGGCAAAATTTTTAAAAAAATTAAAAGCGCCATTTTATTCAAAATATGATTCTAAATAAAAAAGTCCATGGTGACCAACCTCTATCTCGTAAGGGCGCGACAGGAACAGTGAAAGAAGCTAAGGGTGGACACATCGCTATATCCACTAACATGTGTCCGGTTATTTCAATTCTGCAACATTTTGGTTCAAGAACTAGCAACCAAGAGAAGCGTGAATGTTTCGTTGTCGAAGCAGAAAAACAGGTGGAGTGAAGAATGTTATCGGATTATATGTTGCACAATATTTGCGTTCATGTTTTACTATCGTGACGTGTTTGGAACATTTTTGATTTTTTCTTAGAATTTTGGCTGGTTGTGCAAAGCCAGACGAGATATATGATTTTTGCCTTAGATTTTTTTCTTTTTAGTTCAATATGGCTGCAGTTTTGGTTTTTAGGGTTTTAGGTGACTGCGATTGCGTAAGCGTGAGAAGAAAATAATGTGATGTGATTGCGTGTATTTTTTTTTTTTAATTTTTGTAATGTTTCTAGACGGAAAGGGTAGGATAATGGATTGCGGGATACACTGGAGGAATGGGATGTAATATATTAATGATATTAAATGTGGGTATTTAGAAAATTAGTTTTACAGTTTACTTGTGATTGTTAGTGGTGTTCCACGAATAGTTGTCAACCGCCCAGCTATGGACAGGCCTCGGTAAGACAAGCAATATTGAAATGCAAAGGTGGTGAGGTGGTGAGGAGGTGAGGTGTTAGGGGAGGGAGGGTGGAGTAGTCCTAACAATTCGGGTGAAAGTTGTATACTTCAAATTTTATGAATTAATATAACTACTGAACAAAACACCCTAATAAGAATACTTTTATCTCAGATGATTGTAAGCCGTTCAGACTTTCCAATTTCTAGCCAACTGTCTAAGTCAGCTTCGACCACAATTAGAATAATTTTGAACGATTTCCCGCCGAAATACTATCTTGTAATATTTGGAAAACTCAGAGTGTTACAGGTCATCAATTGTTCCTCACATCACATGTACCAATCCCATATCCTACATCTTCCGACAAGAAACATTACAACAATTAACAAACAACAAATGCACACGATCACATCACATTATTTTCTTCCCACGCTTACGCAATCGCAGTCACCCAAAACTCTAAAAACCAAAACTGCAGCCATATTGAACTAAAAAGAAAAAATCAAAGGCAAAAATCATATATCTCGTCTCGCTTTGCACAACCAGCCAAAATTCTAAGAAAAAATCAAAAATGTTCCAAACACGTCACGATAGTAAAACATGAACGCAAATATTGTGCAACATATAATCCGATAACATTCTTCACTCCACCTGTTTTTCTGCTTCGACAACGAAACATTCACGCTTCTCTTGGTTGCTAGTTCTTGAACCAAAATGTTGCAGAATTGAAATAACCGGACACATGTAAGTGGATATAGCGATGTGTCCACCCTTAGCTTCTTTCACTGTTCCTGTCGCGCCCTTACGAGATAGAGGTTGGTCACCATGGACTTTTTTATTTAGAATCATATTTTGAATAAAATGGCGTTTTTAAATTTTTTAAAAATTTTGCCACTTCCGGTCCACACGCATGGCAAATAGATTATCACGCGTTCGGGGGTGTTTTTATTATCTTTCACCGCTTTGTTTTAGCCCTGGGATGCCGCATTTTTGTTACAATACTCCCAGGACGACCCTACACCAACCCTCCAAATTGCAGCCTGAAAGGAATTAAATACGATCTTTAGCATTTTTTCGGCTTATTTGACTGGACTATTAGTACATACCACATCATCTCGAATAGCGTCATATCTTTTACCACATCTCAGATTGCTTCGCCAATAGCTTCAGTGATTCAAAATTGCTTCGGGTTAGTCGTGTTTTATAATAAACTGCGCCTTTAATTCCATATAAATCCTAAAAAACTAGATCCCTAGAAAATTTTAGTTATCAAATTGTCCACTGTACGAGTTTTATGATTCTAATGCAGTTTATTACACTTATGAATTCTTGTAACTGATCTAAATATTTTTTACGTTTCAATTAAACTAACAATTTTTTCTTTAAATCTTAATAAGAGTTTCTTATTTATTGCATCTATCTGTACGGAAACTCAGCACAACGATGTAATCTATCATCTTAAGCCCACAGCTTTTGCCTATACTACTTTAAGTGATTAAGTGCTTAACCTCAGGGATTTTCAGAAATATATTTTATTTAGGTCAGACTTAAATTTCCGGCCACTACGATACTAAGAATTCTGCTATCGACCTTCTTTCAGCAATGATGAGTTAATCATTTTAATTAGACATCTACGATAATTGATTGCCTCTCTGTGGGAACTAAATCTTCCCTCAGAGAAGGGCTTATTTCCTATGTTAACTCGAACAATTACACCAAAGCAATCAGAATATGATCCCGATGAGATTACTACTCTTCCTCATGAAAAGTCTTTGCAATTCATCCGCTTAAATATAATTAATTGGTGGCGTATGATATGTTAAAATGAATCTGCTCCTTAGGTACTGTAAGTTTTCTAGATTAGGTATTTCTACGAACAATTAATGAGCCTGGCTAGAAATTTTTTGCTGTTTTTAATTACAAATATTTTTTCGAAAAACAGAGATGTTTTTTTTTAATTTTGTTTGAACTGGTTGAGTTTTTATCCCACAAACACCTTGATTTGCCAATCGTTTTCTTCAGTGGAGTTATAAACTCTTTCTCAGTGGAGTTATAAACTGTGTCTGTTGTTACCATTTTATCCCTTTCCGTCTAGTTTCAATCCAAAGCAAACCTTCCGTCTGGAAGAAATGTTTGTTTAGCGATTCCCGCTCCTTTAAATAATTCGACCGGTATCATATTTGTCGCAACACTTGTAGTTATGTTATTTAAACATTTTTTTAATTTATCATAGCTCACCAGAAGCTCCAGGTGAGTGGGAGAAGAGCATAAAGCTGATCTACTTTCCTTCCATATTTTGATGACGATTTATTGGACACAACACTTATCGTGATAACAGGGCAAGAGGATATTCATCTGGTTTCTTACTCAATGACGTAAAAAGCGAGTTGTCGAGCTTCTTTTACTCCATTAGAATAATTTTCGAAATTTCGCGGTACAAAATAAGACTTCATCTAATCGTTTTTCGCAGCTATTCCTTATATTAAAGTCCAGTGGGTAGTCGACCTAGTGAGAACTATTTTCTTGTATTACGCAAATCGGCTTATTTAAAGGTCGCAGATTTCGAACTTTTATGAACAGATGTTTACGTTAAATATTAGAATTTCACAGGAAGGACCGGATCTCAAACTAGGAACCTGGCAGATGGTCTGAAGGAGAATTAACGTTTATATTTCATTATCCTGCAAGTAAAATAAAGGGTTTTAATAGAAATTTCACTCTATCACAGTCCTTTAATAAACTCTAAAGGATTTTAATTCATGGAACACAGAAAAGTTATCACATTCAAAAATAATTCACACAATATTTTAAAACTATCTCACAAAAGTGTGCAAATTTATTCGCATTGCAAAATCTTTGCGGACTTATTCCATTCCAAATATATTAAGATTGCGACATGTGCACAAAGCAGGGTTTGCAGTGGTTTACGGTCACTATTTACCCGTCATCATTTCTATGGGTGGTGTAGTTCATACTTAGGTAAATCGCATCTAACGATATCTCCTTTGCCAGTAGTTTTTGGAAGTTTCCTCTTTTACTTGGATTAAGGGATGCATGCAATATTTATGTATTACGCTGGTGCATTGAGCATTCACTTTAACTTTAGCTTTCAGTCATTACATATACAATGCTTTCCTATCACTTTCGATGAGTCGCACTGGCCAATATCATCCTGGAGCTCTCAGTATGTGTAAATAATGACTATAGGTATCGTTGAATAAAACTCGCCGTCTGGAGTAACAGTGATTTTTTTAAAATTAAAACAAGCAATACAACTAGTAAAAAAGCTGGAATTAGTCTAAGACCAATTCTAATGATACCCCAATGTGGTGGTTTTTCGCATATATTTCTAGAACGGTTCGTTGCACAAAAAAAATGATTATAACAAATTTTATAGGATTTCATATTCTGTAGAAGTTTTCAGTACAACAAAAAAATGGCTAGGACTGATTGTTTTCACAATATCCGTAGAAAACCTCAATTTTTATATGACAACACCAAGAAAGGGTTGCCCAATTTATTCCATTTTTTTTTAATTTTTTTTTTCTATTGCTATGAAAACGTCATGTACCAAATTTCAGCTCTCCACGTCCACGCGTTCTCACTTTACTTTTACTTTTTTTTTAAAGTCCGCGTGTAAAATTGCAGCTCGCTAAGTACATGTCCTCGAGTTATCGTGAGGACGGGCAAATGGATGGACTGACAGACGGACGGACAGACGGACATGCAAAAATCAAAATAACTTTTAATTTTACTGAATCTATCGCGATTAACCAGCAAATAGTTGATGGAAAGTTGGATGTCCACGGGTAACACTTCATGGTATGAAGGTATTAGTATTAACTTGTATAGATGATAATCCTCTATAGACAGAAGTGGCAATCTAATGTCTAGTTATACGCATCTTGACGTGAATGAAAGGTTGAGCTGTACTGAAGTAATGACTTGAGGTCATATTGAGTTTTGCTGAGATCGTTTTTTACGAAGTTTACTCATCTCATTTTGCTAATCTTGAGACCGTGTCTTTAATCCCAACAAATTCCTTACAATATCTGCCGAGATTGTAGTATACAATCAGGTTCCATTCGCTAGCATAGAATTTGATAGGGGGTTCGGTTTGGTTGGCTGTCTCGACCCAACGCTATTACGACATAAAACGGTAGGAGGATGACTTCAATGAGGTTTTGGTGTAGCTGAGTCGCTGATGACGTTGAAACATTTCGGTTCCATCTTTTCTTTGACAAAGTATTGCCTAGATCAATCTTTGGGTTACCAGTGTCATGCTGCCAACGTTTTGTTTCTTTCTGGCTATTTTGTGTAGTATTCGGAAGTGGAATGAAAAAATTGTCAATTTCAGGAGTTTCCTCGCTGTTTAACCGGTTCGCTTTGATTGTCCATGAGAAGCAATAGAGATACCTTAGAAATCGGGTGTGTAAACTGCGCATTTTTCGCACGCAGTTTTGTTACTGTCGTTACCCCATTTTTCCCAGGATTCACTTCCTTCATCATACCAAGAGACCATTTTGCTGGCGGCAGTTGATCATTTATAATTAACACGGTGTCTCCAAACTTTATGTCAGTGTGGATTGTTGCCCACTTTAGTCTATATTATTAGTCCGCCAGAAATCTTGATGCATTGATGCCAATTGCTTCCTTAGAAGATTGGAGTTGGTCTCTGAACGACCCTGTTTCGGTATAGTCAGCAATTGTCGTCCAGTTAGAAAGTGTCCGGGTGTTAATACGTCCTGAGACTCCGAGTCTTCGTTCAAAGGGCACAGTAGTCTTGAATTTAAGCATGCCTCAATTTAACTCATTAGAGTGCCAATATCTTCGTAAGTCAGTTTTGTATCACCAACGACTCTTTTCATATGGTGCTGTAATATTGATTTGGTATTGATTTGGCGGAACATCTTTTCGATGTCAGATGTAAATGCTATTCTGTATTTTCTGCATCTCATCAGAATATGAGTAAGATTTTGGTGTAGTTGTGGCTCGGTCCTCATTATATCATTTAAGCTCTTTGTAGATTGTCGTTTTGCGGATGCGTGGATGTATTCAGAGATGAATTTCTTATACATAGTTCGAATATTTTGTCAGTTTTGAACTTTCGTTCCATTTGGAATAGCCTGGCTACTGCCAATTCCCGGGTACCATATAATTCTCCTACCTTCTCTCGGTCCTCTTTAAATGGTATACGGACGGTATAACGTCCATTCATTACCCGTGGATGCGTGGTTCTAAAATGATTTTCGCAGGCTGCATCTTCACTCGATATAATGCTTTCTGATTCTAGCTCTTCTAATTCCTAGATCTTCTCAAATTGTTCTCTAAATCGACATCTGAGACAAAACAAGATATTCTTTTATTGGCTTGTGTTCCTACATCTCCTGAAAGAATCCATCCCAGCTCTGTCTTTGAGCTACAGTGCCAGTTGGCTGACTAATTAGTAAATCGTTAAGTAAAATTTGTGGTTTTTTCAAATAACTCGTTATCTGCAAATTTTAAAATTTTAAACTACATAAATATACCATTCGACATAAAATTTTATATTTTATAATCCTGCGTACTCTGGTATAGCAATTACACTATTATTAACAAAAGAAGAACCACTTAAGTACCCAAAAATCTAAAATTATTTTTTTAAGAAATAGCACAAGTAGAGATGCTACCGAGAAGTTATAAAAATTGATCAAATATCAATGCAAGTGCAGATAAGCTTTTGTTTTAAAATGAAATTCCGACTTTTTTTTATTTTCATTGTTTTGTTTGATTTTTCATCAATTTTTGTTTGTGTATGTATAAACAACAATAATAAAAGATGGCGTTTATCAATACCAGTATTAACAACATTCATTTTCATTCCCAGTCATTTTGCCTGATAAAATTTCATGGCTTTCGCGATTTTTCTTGTTTTTCAATAAACCGCATAAGTGAACTCCTGTAGCGATTACTGATTTCAAATAAATATTCATCTTCAATTGAATCGTTAATTCGTACACAGTATATCGAAAAAAGTGTTATAATTGAGAGCAAAAAACATTGTATGTGCAACTTTTTCGTCATATTTAACATTTTTTGAAAAATAGTATCAGTATACTGTTAATAAAATTTATTTCAAAGCGTCCTGTGAGAAAAAGAAAAAACAATTCCACAAATTGGTGATTTCCCAAAACTTTTCTCACTTTTTTCGATTTTTCCCTCGCTTTCTCAAAACTAGCGTTTTGCAGATAAGGAGTTATTTGAAAAAACCACAGAAATATTTCCATAGATATCTGCGCCTAAAATCAAGTCCACTCGTCTAGGCAGTGCATAGTCCAGATAAGCTAGCAGAAATTCTTGCTGGTTTTCCAATTGTTTATAGGCTCTACACTTTCAGCAGGCAGCGACTTGGCAAGTCTTTTTAAGATAAATGCTGTCGTCGTTATTTCAAAATCTGATTGGAATCTAGTTTTGATAGTCAAGTCAACGCATGAGTTAATTCCATCTGTTTTGGTCATACTAATGCCTGATACTTCTGCGTATGTTCTATGTTTCCCAAGTCTGAATCGCCTGTAATAAACGACGCTTGGGATTCTTGATCCACAAGTGTCCGTAGTTTTAGAACCTCTCCGTATTCTCCTACAACTGACACGACCATTTTAATTTTACGCTTTCAGTGTGAAATATGCTGTATGTGTCTTTATTTTTTTGGAACACTAGTATCTGTTCTTTCTATGGACATTGATGTATCACTTGCCTGCAAGGATTTTAGCGAAGAGCTCGCTTTCTGGAAGTAATCTCGAATTCGAGCAATAAATTCGAGCTTCTCCCGAGATTCCTTCGTGTCTCTGATTATGCTACGAATGAGAGGAATATAGAGAGCGCAGCACGACAAATCCGCTTTCTGCCTGAGATTTCTCAATTTTTCTGATATCGGAATTACAATGAAATGAGACTACATGCGTCTATGCCTCGAATTTACTGCGAGATTCCTTCATTTCTCTGAGTAAGATTCAAATGACTCATCATTTACTGATAATGTTCAAAACAAAAATAATTTATCTGTTTAGCAGCACGTGCTTAAATGTCTAGTGTTTGTCTGATAAGTGATATAATTTAACGTGCGATGAAGTGACCAAGACAATAATGTTCACGGACCTTATTTTCCACTTAAAATGTATAAATGTCTATTTCCAAAGCTCTAATTAAATGTCTATAAAATATCGCTCTTCGCGAATCGCTTACGACACGAGAATAGAATATATAAGAAATATATAACAGCACTAACACAAACGCATTGTGCGTAAAACTACGTTTTAACCTAAATTTCGGTGCGTCTTAGAATCTAAAGCAATTCGCTATCGAGAGAGAATCTAGGATTGATAACTCGAGAATCATGTTCCTTTTACTACGTTGGTAGTCTGTTTTACGTTCGATATCAAGTTCGATCTCGAAGTTTAAGCCAGGAATTTGCTAGCAAATCTTTTTCGAATCATCAGGGTTGACTTTGAATTGGTTGATTGGTGTAGTAAGGTATGTTGCTTTTTACAACAAGTCTTTCAACTTTTGCAGTCTTCAACAAAATGCCTTTTCACTAAGCAATTTTCGCATAGCTTAGTTATTTGCACTACATCATTTCGTTGCTACACAGTCAATTTTGCGAACTCTGCACAGAGTGATCTGCTTTGTAGAATGTACATGAACGAGTTACTCGCCTGTAGTGCACAAATGTAGATTTGCTTTTATCATAACGTACTCATATTAGTAGTGTTTTCTTGTCTATTCCGCTGCCTTACAGTATTACTTGTATTTAATAACTCTTGTCGGTCTTGTAATTTTACAATTACAATATGGTATTCATCTTCTATATCTTTTTGGCCGGGTGATGTAATTGTTAAGGAGTTTACGCACCGCCGCTAACCACATAACGGCTCAAAAAACCCAACGAGACCCTTACGTTCTATTACCAAAACGTAAAGAGTTTACGGACCAAGACATTACTCTTGTTTTCATCGTCATGGGATTGCACTTTCGACGTGATAGCTCTTACAGAAACCTGGCTATGTTCAGCGATAACGGATGAAGAACTTTTTGGTTCTGATTTTCAAGTATTTAGAAAAGACCGTTTCTCCGACCCTAATATTACCGCCATTGGTGGAGGTGTACTTGTCGCCATTCGCAACTGTTTTAACAGCAATTTTTTGATTCCACCAAATAGCAAAAAACTGGAAATAATTTGTTTGTATATACAATTAAATAGAAAGAAGCTATGAATATCTACATCCCATCTCATCAAAATCTAGAGACTTACAACAATTATATTAGTGCTATCGAATGGATCGCTGATAGATGTGGAGCTGTTGACGATCTTATCCTGATGGGAGATCTTAACGTGCCGAACCTCAGGTGGGTTGTGGACGATAGTAATGAATTTGTCTTTCCAGTTAATATTTTCGCTGCTATTGAATCCACCGTACTTGACGCTTTAAGTGCCTTAGGCATAAAGCAAATTAACTGCATCGTGAACTCTTCCAATAGACTGTTGGACATAGCAGTCACATCTGATGCCGCCAATACTGCTGTCAGTCGAAGTGACGTTTCTTTGGTTCCTGAGCACTCTCATTATCCTGCACTTGTAATTTTATACAATACCATTCCACTTGACCCTAACGTAGTTTTCACTCATTCTTATTCTTTTGCTTTCGTAAAGCAGACTTTTCGCTGCTGAATAACTTTTTATTAACTTGTGACTGGTCTGTGGTGGTCAATGAAAATGATATTAACGAATCTATCTACAAATTTTACAAAATAATTTTTGATGGCTTTATATTATCAACGCCATATATTTGCAATAAATATGGACCTAGGTTCCCTCCTTGGTATGATGATGAAATCAGGAGGACGCATCACTTACGAAAGAAAGCGTGGTTGAGATTTAATTTATCTAAAAATATGACTGACTAAAATGAATTTGCGGCGAAGATTCTCCGAGCTAACTAAAGTTGCATTTTTCAATTATTTACATCAAGTTCAAGTAGAGATGAAGATTGAGCCTAAAAATGTTGATCTTTTATCAACATGCGGCGGAACTCTGATGGATATCCATCTCAAATGAAATATGAATGTCACACTAGTTCCGATCCCAACATTATCTGCAACCGCTTTGCTGAATTCTTTAGCACTAGCTTTACCCATCATGGTGAGGTAATTGATGATTCCTATTTTGGTTCTATTCTTCCGTCCCCAGGAGTGGGGCTTGGCCTTAGTGATCTTACGATATCTGAAATTGTTTTGCTCGAGTATATTGCCAAACTAGATTCTGAGTTCAATTCCGGCTCTGATGGAATCCCTTCTCACTTTTTAAAATATTGCGGGCACAATTTTGTAAATCCCTTGTCGCATCTGTTTAACTGGTCTCTGCAGATCGGTATATTCCCATTACCATGAAAGTTATCCTAAATTTATTCCTATACACAAAAAAGGCAGAAAAGATGAAATAGCTAATTATAGGAATATTGCCCAGCTTTCTGTCATTCCTAAGCTATTTGAAGCGATTGTATGTGATGCTGTTTACTTTCACGGCAAGAAGCGATCAAATTCCACTAACCTGGTTGAATTTACCTCAGCTTTTCTCAACTCAGTGGGAAAAGGAAGCCAAGCTGACTGCATCTTCAGCGACTTCAGTGAGGCCTTCGATAAAATATCCCACAAGCTTTTGCTCTTTAAGCTTGGTGTCCTCGGATTTCCTATTTTTTAAATTAAATGGCTAGGGCCATATTTATCAAATGGGATCCAGCAAGTTCTGTATAGGTCGGCTGTCCCTTGTGAATTACCTGTACCTTCCGATGTTCCTCAAGGCGTCCATCTTGGTCCGCTTCTTTTCATCTTATATATTAACGACCTGCCAAACGTTATTAATCCATCTGGTATTCTGATATATGGTGACGATGTCAACATTTTTAAGACGGTCGATCGCTCTATTGGTTGTGGCGCTTTGAAATCTGATATTAATAGTTTCTTCATTGATTATGCTATCCCTGTTTGGTGTCCTTTTTATGATACAAATCTAAGGCGCTTGGAATCTATACAGAGGAGATTTATTCGCTTCGCACTTAGACGTCTCCCATGGGATAATCCTTTCACGCTTCCTCCTTATGAGCAGAGATTAAATCTTCTTAAGCTACATACGCTCATCAGAAGAACTAAGGTGTTCAAACCAACATTAAATAGCCACCTGGAAGTAAAATAGTTTAAAAGTTTCTAATTCCAAGTTTTTCTAATCATTGAAAATAGGTTGGGAACGAAACGATGTATACCTACCTACAAGCATATCGATATGGTAGTTTTTAGTGGAGATAACAATCAACACCTCATGGCTACATTCCGCATAAACAAATCCGGGACACAATCCAATAAGAGGAAAGTAACTTGTCTTCGATAACAGTGCGCGAATCAAATGGAATTAGATTAAGTAATCTGTACATTTAAATGGTATCTTTAAAATAGCAAATTAGCAATATTGTAATAGGTATCTTATTGTATAATTATAATCCTAATAACTTTAGATAGGCAAAATTAGGAACGGCAATAAAAAATGCTCAAAATTCCAGTTGCTTTGCACAGCTGTTAGGGTCAATGTACTCTTCTGACCTACGCACAGCTGCTAAGGTCAACGGACTTTTCTGTTGCTACCTACCCACAGCTGCTAAGGTCAACGTACTTTGGTTACTATGCGCAATGTAAAATAATTTGTTGGAGCCATGCGCAATTCAGAGGCAATATAAGTCGCAGGCCAACTTGAATCTTTCTCTTTTAGTATCCAGCTTTCATGGATTGCGCATCATTTGGAATTCGACTTGGCTAGTGTGATAAAATATAATTATTAACAAATTAATGTTATCTTGGGTAACGACTGAGATAAAGCGATTTATTCTGGGTCTCGACTGGAATAAATTCTACTAACATAATAACTTTATCTTGGGTAACGACTGAGATAAAGATATTTATTCTGGGTCTCGACTGGAATAAATTCCACTAACATAACAACTTTATCTTGGGTACCGACTGAGATAAAGATATTTATTCTGGGTCTCGACTGGAATAAGATTTACTAACCTAATAACTTTATATTGGGTAGCGACTGAGATAAAGATATTTATTCTGGGTCTCGACTGGAATAAATCTTACTAATAACAACTTTTTCTTGGGTACCGACTGAGATAAAGATATTTATTCTGGGTCTCGACTGGAATAAGATTTACTAACCTAATAACTTTATCTTGGGTAGCGACTGAGATAAAGATATTTATTCTGGGTCTCGACTGGAATAAATCTTACTAATAACAACTTTATCTTGGGTACCGACTGAGATAAAGATATTTATTCTGGGTCTCGACTGGAATAAGATTTACTAACCTAATAACTTTATATTGGGTAGCGACTAAGATAAAGATATTTATCTTGGGTACCGACTGAGATAAAGATAGTTATTCCGGGTAGCGACTAGAATAACACTCACTAATCTCAAACCTTTATCTTGGGTCTCGACTGAGATAAAGATACTTATTCTGGGTACCGACTAGAATAAACACGACTAATACAACTTTGCCTTGGGTCTCGACTGAAGTAAAGTATCTTGTTCCGGGGAACGACTAGAACAAGAATTCTACTAACCAAATTACACCTTTGCTTTGGGTCTCGACTGAAGTAAAGTATCTTGTTCCGGGGAACGACTAGAACAAGATAATCACTAACTATTTAATTACCAACGCCATAAAGTCGATTCCATAGTTTTACACTGGTGAGTACATTTTTTGATTAATCATATATTATAGTTCATATTGATTAATATATTTATATATATATACATATATAATGCCATTGGTCAAAGTTGTCTCAACTTTGACAATATTGTGTTAAAATTATTATTGTGTAGTGAGTAAGCGACTTTATTAAATCTATTGAAGTTTAGTTCTTAAGTGTCGTGAAATTTAATTCTGTTAATTTTAGTTCTAGTTGTAATTTTGTACATAAGTTTTACGTGCGTCCAATACACCACTGACTATAAAATATTCCCCGGCGTTATTATTTACAGTCCACATTATTATTAATATTTTTTTTGAGTGTTCTCATTGGGCAGAACATGAGGTAACTAAGGTAGTCCTCTTGTTTCAAATAATTACTGGTGCAATATATGCTACTGAGCTTTTATCTAAAATTAACTTTAATATTCGTCCACGTACTTTAAGGAACAACTCGTATGCCTTGTTACATGTACCTCATGATCGCACCAACTACGGTTATAATGAACATATATGCTCTATGTTGAGAGCCTTCAATGACCACTCAGACTTCATTGATTTTGACTTAACTTCGACAAAGTTGAAAGATCTGCTTTACGAATAAAGTAATTTTTTCCTGTTGCTGTATTAGTTTTATAACTTATTATTCTAGATTTATTTTATTTTGTTTTTTCTTCTTTAAATTGTTTAGTTTTTATTTTTTATTAACATTTAATGATTTTTGTTTTTTTCTGCTGTTTTATGGTCTTGTGTTTGTTTTCATTTTTTATTTTGCTTTCCATTCTTTTCTTTTGTAATAGTCAGGTGGAATTTTTTGTCCTGTTGGCTCTGCTAAATAAATAAATTTCGTCAAACCCTTTATGGTATACAGGTATCAGTATTAACTTTTGGTGCCTCACCTTCCATTTTTCAGGCGGAAGTCTATGCTATAGTTTTGGAGCTCAGGAATGCCTAAATAAGTGCTGCATGAACTCCAATATCTACATTTGCTCAGACAGCCAAGCTGCGCTCCTAGCTCTTTCTTCTTAAGTTTTTGAGTCGAAATTAGCCTGGAGATGCTATTCGAAACTCCAACTACTGTCTAGAGACAACCAAGTAACTTTGCTCTCGGTCCCTGGATTTGAAGGAGTAAACGGTAATGAAAAGCGGACGAACTGGCTAAAGCTGGAGCTGAATGTCCGTATACTGGTCTCTACCCGACAGTTGGCCTACCAAAAAGCCACTTTAGGGGGGAACTGCATATGTGGGGAAATAGGCAACTAGATTTCCTTTGGCGTAGCGCGCCCGTTATGAGGCAGGCGAAGAAAGTCTTCAACTCCTCTCATTTCCAGACGCTCCAATTTATTGGATTTAGCAGATAGTCGCTCAGGCTAATTGCTAACGCAGTCACTGGTCATGGCTAATTCTGTCACTGCCTGAAGAAGATAGGCAAATCCGACAGTGAACTGTGTCGACTGTGCGAAGAGGAAGACGAAACCTGGATGCACGTCATATGTGAGTGCCCAACATTTGCAGGTATAAGGCTGCAAATCACTGGAAGAACAATTATCTCTCCAATCTCCAAAAGCAATAATCGAGCTCGTGAAAGACTCGATTTTGCACAATAATTTTAGGGAAAGGCATAATAGAGCAACTATGGTGGCGGTGTCCGCAAGTTCCTGGAGGCCTAGTCGTCCCTACTCTTAACATTAACATTCTACAGACAGAAGTGGCAATTTACAAAATGTAGCTGACAATGTAAATTTCATTTATGTCATTTTCAACTTCTTCGATGTTTTTAAATTCGATCATTTACACCCCCCCAATAAACTAGACTTAAGAATTGATTGCATCATATTTCTATCTCTACTGCAAAGAAAATCGTGCTCCGTAAGAAGTTTTTCTCTAAAAGATTGTTGTAAATAAAACGCGCCCAAGGTCAATTATATTCTTTGTTTTTCTTAGTTATTATAAAATTTGTTAGACTTCTTAAACAATACCAAATGCATACAAAACTCATAAGTCTACAGTAATCTTACAGTATCTTGAGATTTTCGTAACTCGACACTTGCATTTTCTCTGAACAGAAAGTTGTTTCTAATAAACAAATCCAAATGGCCCTCGTAAAGAGTCGTAAGTAGATTAAAAACGTCTGATAACGATACGTTAGAGTCTAATGGCTTGTGTTAAGCTTGGGAATCTGTCGTTGAAACAATTCTGGGGGGACAATGCCAAGAAAAAAACTTCTTTCATCGGGATGGGAATGTCTGATGCGATTTCAAAGAGGATGAAATTGCGACTGCATTCATGGAGCAGTTGAATTAGTTCATTCCAATTATGGACATAAATACCGTTTAATATATCCCCGAAAAGTGGATTTTTTCTTTTCAAATTTATCACCTGAAAGGGAATAGGGAGCATTATAACAATCTAATTACCTATATCGTTTGCAATCTGAATGTATCACATGAATTAAACGATGTTACAGTAATATAAATGTCTTAGTTACAAGGATGCCTTCTTTTTATTTGAATATTTCTACTTTCGTGTGTACTTTCGGAAATATAAACCTTTCGATTTGAAGATACAATGTTAATGTCCGTTGAAAAGTAAGTTGCAAATTGTATATTTCATTACAGGTAGGGGAAGGTGTTGTACCTCGGACCGCATGTACCTTGGACCGAAAGCATTCGCTTTCTCATGAAATGTAATTTCAGAATTCCCTCCCTTGCAAACCAAAGACATCTTAATATTTTATAATTTCAGTATTTTCTCGGTCATTGTAGAAGTCAGTGGTGCAGTCTGTTGTCAATTTTGTTTTTTTACTGATTTAGGAAAATTCTTCGGAAATATTTTGATTCATTCTACATTAAAGGTATGGAATTTTTTTGTTTTGTTTTTGTGTGAGTCATTCATAAAATTAAATGGAAATTGTAATGACTTCCATTAAAAGCTTCACAGTTCTTAGTGTGTTGTATATTATTTTTAAGTTAATGTTAGAGTAGCTCTAGTGTTGAACCTTGGACCGGGTGCTTTGGTGTTCCTTGGACCAGCCCAAGGTACAACACAGTTAGCTTGCTTGTGATTTATTTTTATACAACTAAAAGAAGAACAAAAGAAAACTCATTTGTTAAAGAGAAAACTATGTACGTAAACATAACGTTTAACAATTTTCAGAGTATGCCAAGAAGTTTGCGTGGAACAAAACGCCCGCCAGTGTACATAAGAACTCTAGCAGAGGCTGTAGAAGATGTGAAGAAGAAAAGATCCACAATAAGTGAAGCAGCACGTTCTCACAATATTTCTAAGGCAACCTTACTCCGTCATTTAAAGACGCATAATAGTTCAAGGGAGGTTGATTTCAAATATGCTTCCAAGATAGATGTAAGAAGAATATTTGACAACACTGATGAAAATCTCCTCTTTGACTATTTAACAAAGGCTTCAAGGTTTCATTACTGTTGAATCAGAACTCTTTTGTCCTGACTTTATTAATTGATCAAAGGTTCTTGTACCTTGATCTTGAAGTGGGCGAAAACGGTTCGTGTACCGCAACACCAGTAACAAGTTGTTAATTAAAATTAGTGATTAACCACAGGTTCTTGTACCTGGATTTTGGTGATGGTGATAGACGGTTCTTGTACCGCTACACCAGTGAAGACTCTACCTTGATAAAAAATACAAACGTCTACGTTTAATGCTAACAAAAAACTGGTTTCTTTATTGCCAATAATTATTATATATATTACAAAATAATTTTACCTAACTTACTTATCAGCCAGCAAAAATTACCTAGTAAGCATTTCTCACGATTAAAATATTCGAGCAAAATATAATTTTTCATGCAAAGCTCTGACGAGAAATATTAGACGTGTCAAATATCGTCTAGCTCAGAAAGAAAGAAAATATTTTTATTTGTGGGAATTTACTTGTATGAAGTGAAGGCTTTGCATATGATTTTTTTGCGTGAGAAATGCTTACCATTCTTATTGTTGGAATGTAGGTAGATTATGCCATGCATAGACAATTACAATCTATCGCGAGATGATCTAAGAGGTCTTGCATTCCAATTCGGTAAAGCGAATAATAAGGAGATGCCACAAAAATGGTCAGAGGAGGAAAAAGTCGGGAAGAATGGGTGAGGTGTTTTCTCCGACGACATAAAGACCTATCGCTGAGAAACCTGAATCATCAAGTCTATCAAGAGCAACAAGTTTTAATAAATTTAATGTAACGTCTTTCTTTGCTAATTTAAAGGATTGCATAAGCCGATTTAAAATAACACCCGAGAGAATATACAATTTGGATGAGACAAGTTCCATTCCTGCCAGAATTCTAGCGTGTAAAGGTGTGAAGCAGGTGGGAAGTATGACCTCTGGAGAAAAGGGAATCAACGTCACTATAATATGCGCTATTAGTGCAATTGGGATCCACGTACCGCCCATGTTAATATTTCCCCGCGTTCATTTTCGTGACTTCATGCTAAAGGAAGTACCTAATGAAACAATAGGTGGTGCAAATCCATCTGGCTGGTCAATCAGTGTATTGTTTCACAAATACCTACAGCATTTCATCTCCCATGTTAAAGCAGATATCAACAATAAAGTGTTATTAATTTTGGACAACCATGAAACTCATATTACCATTAAAGGCATTGAGAAAGCAAAGAAAAATAACCTTATATTACTCACTCTACCCCCACATACTTCACATAAGCTCCACCCTTTGGATAGGACATTTTTTGGCCCATATAAAAAATTCTACAACCAAGCGGTGAACGAATGGATGAGGTGTAATCCAGGAAAGCCTCTGAGTATAATATATGAAGTTGCTGAGCTTATAGGGAAGGCTTATCACCGAGCTTTTACAGGGCAGAATATTATTAAAGGCTTTGCAATTACTGGAATTTGGCCTTTAGATGAAAAGGTGGTGGTTTGTATATTTAATCTACAAAGTGGGAATTCGTTTCAACCCTCTGTGCTGGTTTGAAACTATGAATTCGTTATTCTAATCAGTACCGATATTTTTACCTGTTAGAAAAGCAGAGTGGAGGTTGATATCAGATCAGAAAAATAATTTGCGATGTGATAATGCTTTGAGCAATTATTAGGGAGAAATTTGAATAAAATCACTCCATAATGGGTATGACCGTTACAGCTTCTCAACACTCTCAAAAGGGACCAAAGCTATCAGATTTGCGGAAATTTTACCAGGGAAAGTCACAAAGAGACACATTGAATACACGATGAAGTCGGCAACATTTGCGACACGGGGATCTCTACATGTGGAATTGTACCGTGTCAATACCCGATTGCCTTCCATTCTGAGCTATAAAACGAAAACTGATCAACTAGCCGTTTTCTCAGGTAAAACATCGTTGGACGATTTACTACTAACCACAGCGAGAAATTCTATTCTATATCACAGTCAAGTTAGCCCTCCTTCTATATTTGACCACGAATTCCTATGTCTTACTTACAATTTTAATTTTGATTATGACCAAACCAAAGTAATTTCATACCGGAAGTACTGTAATGTAGATTTATCTTTACTCGCTGAGGATTGTGAATCTCTGTCTTGGGAAAGGCTTTATGCTTGGACTTCAGTGTATGATCAAGTTCAAATTCATGGTCATATAAACTATTTGCATGATCGTCATGCTCCGCAGAATTAAATATGACGGCTGCCCTTGGTTTACAAATGAGATAAGCTCTCTTACTGTTGAACGGGAATTTTATATAGGAGGTATCTGCAGTTACAAACTGCTGATAGCCGTACTCATTACAAGATGATTCGCAATAGAGTTAATACCAAAATCCACTCTGCAAAAAGCGTTTCAATGCAGTCAAGTTTGCTCCCAACCTATCCTCGAAAAAATTATGGGCTAATCTTAAGAGGTCGCGTGTTTTTGGCAGAGATGAGTCTCAATGTCATCTAAATCCTGACTTATTAAACTCTCATTTTGCATCAGTTAACTCTGCTATTGTATTTAGGACCGATTCCCGCTCTTCATCCGACTTTGATCAGCAGTTATCTGATAATCTGCCTGTTAGTTTCAGATGCGTTGATGTGTTTGAGCTCATTAGTGTGATAAACTCTACTAAATCGGGGGCTATTGGCACTGAAGGGAATGCTTTTGGTTTGATCACTTCTTCTTCTTCTTCATTTCATTAATGGTAGATTGTTGTTCCCTCATTTGTACTCTGTTTGCTCAGGAAGGCTAAATGTTGCGTTCAATGACTGTATTAGGTCTATCTACAGACTTAGACGATATGATCACATTTCCTCGTACAGAAACAATTTACTGGGGTGTTCAATCACTGAGTTCCTTCCTCGTCGATTACTTATATCCCTTCACAAAATTATTTAGTCTGGTAAACCGGCGTACCTTTTTATCCAACTTAGATTTTCAAATTTTCTGCGTCATACTAATTTAATAATTCCCGCGTACCAATGAATATCCAGCGCACTAGTTCGGCGGTCACATTTAAGGCACTTCTAATGTCCCTTAATGATTAACATAAATTTAATTGGTTGATTTAATCTGAATCATTTGTCTTTCGAAAGGTTGATCAATTTATATTGTATCTTATCTTACAGGCTGTAAATTTGTAAATTTAATGTTTTCTGCATTTTCTGATTTTCTGCTATTCTGAAACTTTCTTTCTCTTACTATTATTAATATCTGATTCTCTGCTTAAGTAATAGAATATTAACCGCTTTTTTAAGTACTATACAAAAGAATTTATATTGATTGATTCTTGTGTACAATTTATTTAAATAAAATTGAATTGAATTGAATTGAACTAAAATTTGGATATCCAATTTACATAAATCTAAAGGCAATGTATTACCGTTTTTCAATTATCGTGTAGACATATACTTTACTGCCTAATCTAATTGTTAAATTATCTATTCGACGCTATACAATACCCCATGGTTTTACACAGGCCAAACTTTTCGGTTTGGTAACGAAAAGATGTCAACACGCTTTAAAAAATTGTTGAAAATTGTTGAAAATAATTTCAACATGAAAATTGGTGGCCAAGCATAGTACATGGTATGGTTTGAGTGTGTGTATTTTCTTTTGAGATAAAAATAAAGTTTTCATTCATGCAAGTAAACTTTTCACGACTATAAATCACTTCAGATTTCCCCAGTGTGTATAGAGCAGAGATAAATCAAAAGATCTCAAAAGACTGACAATAGTAGTGCAAAAAACAATTGCAGCTCTAAAAAGTTATGAACAATAAAAAGTGAAGGAACTAACGATTGATATCCCTGATATTGCAGACATTTTACAACTTTTATCTTCTCCAAGGAGCAATCATAAACGAAGGCATGAACAGTGGTTGTATGGAGTTTTACCACCCGTCTCCCATGTTTGAAATTTTTCCAGCGAAATCGATTCAACTTCAAAGCTTATGATAGAATCAATATTTTGTTATACTTCTCAAATCCTTTATTTACGATATGATGTAGATTCTTCTAGTTTTGTTCAGCTTAGGAAGGGACTTCAAGTATGCTTAGAGTGCTGTGACCTACACTACAGTTGCATGTATGTGGAGCTCAATAATGTTAAATGCACTAATTATAAATGGTTATCAGCATTTCACAGTGAGAGAATGATGACCCCGTAAGTATTACTTCCGACGATTTATTTTGGCCAAGCTGCAAATATGAGTTTGTATAGTGTGCTTCATTTCAGTTCTGATTCTTAGTGTTAATTTAATGGCTTAATTCCTGATCCAGAAGCGAATGTAAACTATAACAAAAGTCAGGGCAACTGAAATTATTTCTTTTATTAGTCAATAATTTTGTCCTTACTTTTCTATATATATATATATATATATTCGACAACACTTAACCCAGCGAGAAACGGAAGCATTTCGGATGCATTCCGAAAACATTCTGTGAATGGTATGCAAGCAATACGCTCTCATACCCAGTTCATTTCTTTTAAAGCATTGATGTCCTACGACGGGAAGGTATGTAAGGTGGTCTTGTACACCTTACCTCTGCATCACCCGTAAGGTGAAAGAAATCCTTCCTTAGCAATTCTTTGGAAGGTGAGAGAAAGCAGTCCTTATTGATTAATTGGAAGGTGATAAGAAGCATTACTTTTAAATTAGAAAAGAAGGATTTCTTAAATTCAGTGGAAGCATTCATTCTACCATTTCAGAAAAGTGTACGGAACTAATAAGCATGCGTTTTCCGGAGGGTTGGAAAGAACCATTAAATTTATACTCTCAGGAAGATGGAAGGAAGCTGTCTTACTTTTCACTGAGAGGTAAATCGAAGAACTTTTCCTGCTTTCTTAGAAAGATGTAGAAAATAAACACGTCTTCACTTATTCGAATCTCGTGCTTAAATGAAAATAATCTACTTACTCTAAAATAATGCAATAACAAAGACTGCTAGCTGCAGGCCTTTCCCATACAAAATTATTGAAGCCAGCATATGCCCCAAATTACTGTTATGCTGCGAGATATTACATAATTAGGGCTACCATGCTTAGCTCAAATGAAGGGAAATTTTTAATTTTAATTTAAAAATTAATTCTATACGCAAATTAAGTTGTTACTAAATATTCAGAAAATATTTTAAAGTATTTACGTCTTTCCTGTGTCAAATTAAAAACCACGCTTCGTGCAACGCAACTATAATGCTGTAATAAATTTTATATTTTATAATAAAAGGAAGAATCTTGATAAATCTGCGCTGATAGAAATCTTAAAAGTTTATGTTTCTTCACGACTTTTTATTTCATGTAATTCCTTTTAAACTTTGAGAAATAAATATTGCGAAAGTTCTCTGTACTCTGTGTACTTTTTTTGAGTCGAATTAAGAGCTCCAACAATTCATGTGATGACATACAGTATTAAATTGATTAATACCGCTTTTAAAATTTTCTGAATAACCAAAAAAATTATTCTTCTGAGTGACGATATTATTACTCTTGATCTTGATATATTATTATATCATGAGGTAGTCCAAAAACCGAAGGTAAGCATAGGTACTGTAAGATTCTTAATTTTTCTTTAGGAGCCACAGTTTTGGCATCATAAAAAAATTAATAAATGTGTACCAGAATAGGTTTCTAAAATTATCGACGACGAATGCATTGTAATTTCCTAAGTAAAGGAACGAAATAGTTAGTACCCTAATGTCACAATACATGAACCATTGTTTCGACTTATTATAAGTTTAGACGCTATAGCCAGAATAAAGCCGCCACTTTCACATCCCAGGTTGGCAGGCGAATTATCTATAATATCGGTGAAGTTTCTATAAACTAATCCAAATACCTGAATAATGCTAGCTCTAATGAAAACTGTATGCTTAGAGGCTTTTCTAATAGTCAATAACGAATTGTTGTATTATATGGAATATTATGGAAAAATTCTCTGTTATTTACAGTGCTTATTGTTGTAATTATACATATACGTGGGTACATGTTCTCCTATTTTATGTAAATATACAATGCAGAGCTTAGAGAAATTAGCAGAGAGAGAGTGATGTAAATTTGTGAAATATATACGCTTAAATTTTTCTCAAATTTGTGCATGCAATGATTTTAAAGTGAAAAAAAAACAAACAATAAATATTGTTACAATTTTCTGCACGCTCAATAAAGTCGAGAGGGAGATTTGCTAAATTTTCAACGAAACGCTGGCCAGAGGCAGACATTGCAACACTTACTTATCTGTAGCAGCAGATGTAGCGAGAGTACGAATTGGAACTAGGGCGACAACCGTGTGGAACTAGGTCAGTGTACAGAAGCCCAGCTGGGCTCTTCTCCAACTGGGATAGGTTTAGCTTCCACTAGTTGTGGGATGTGTAAGCGCTCTGCAAATTTTCGTGCACTTTAGTGAGAGCGTAAAATGGTTGCTCTGCAGATATGTGCGAAGTATACGGGGAGGCTCGCTGTGAGGCTATTCAGTGCGTAAGTGACAGCGTCGGGAATGCTAATGAGAATGAATTTTCAAATCGGTCGGTAAAATTAAGTGCGCGAGCTAATTAAATTTCGGTCCGTCTATCACAAAATCGAGTAGTTTGCAAGGTAATGTATCTCGAGTTGTATATGCAGCATATAAGGTTTGGGTTGACGTGCTAGCGTAGGACGCCGTGAAGCTACGGGGCACTGGGCTGAGAAGATTTTTTTGTTTTTGGTGATATATAAACTTCTCGCTCGGTTCTTTGTGGCCAAGCGGCTTATCAACGATGGATCTAGTGCAGCAGTTTCTATGGAATCCCGGAATTTGTTTTCCTTTGGAAAAATTGTTGGCAAATGGCGGACTTTACAAATGTGGTAAGTATTCGTGGGTGAGTGCCTCAGTAGATGTCGAGAGAAGAGTGTGCTTTCAACGAGGTATTGAAAGACAGCTCGTGTTGAAAGCTTCAGTTGAAAGTGTAAGTTGATTCAATCGTCTGACTGAAATTCAATCCCGGCCACAGCGTTTCAATCTCCAATCTTTGTTACCTGAATAGCAATAACACACTTTCCTGTTCGCGGAAAGAACTTTCTTTAAGGCCTAGCCACGGATGATCTTCGGCTTTCTTTAACACTTTTTTATTACTAATAAAGCGCAGTAATTGGCAAGTAGATCAGCCCTGCTGCGATAAAAGAAAATCGGTACTCACCGCAATCTAATATTTTCTTGACACAATCCAGCCGGGGCTATTTAGATTTTCCACTTCACGTGAAGTATTCCCGCTTAGCTCTTTAAATTTGACCTTTTTGGTTACAAAATTAAACAAAAAATTCTAAATAAAGGTGAGAATTTATTCCGACTAGATTTCTGGTTTGACATAAGTTCATTTTCTAACTAGAAAGAATCCTATCCTTGCGGTTCTATATCACCGTTTTTTTTTGTACGTGAGAAAAATCATTATTTCCCCACCTTTTGCTTAACTGGGTGCGATCGATTCTACTCTACTACTTCATTGGCTACTTAATTACTAACAAATTCGTTTTTTTTGTAAAATTCACAATTTTTTATTACATGTACTTAGATCTATTTTCTTATTTTTACTGATTTTGTAACAATATATTCTTAACGAGCCAATTGCGATACCTCCTAGGTGGTGTGGAAACTCGTAAATTTTTAATGTTCATTTTTTTATTTTGTTTTTCCATGTATTACACCATTTAATCTTCTATACAATTTTTTTTAATTTATAAAAACCATTTTCGTATTAAAAATAAATGTTAAAGCACAATAATAATAAATTAGCTTGAAATATTACTATAAATTATCAATCTAATAACATATGTATATTTGCAATAAATAATATCCTTTTATGTGTAACAGTTTTCCTTGCAGAAATATTTTTCTTACTTTGTGGCAGCACAAATCGCTCGCAACATAAAAAGCTTATTTTATGCTTATTCGAGCTGTCATCAGTCTATGTATTGAAGTCTGTGTAATAATCTAATATGTAATAGCAAGCTATTAAAAATGTAAAGTTTTCTTCTATATCTTTGTCCATCCGTTTCTTGCGAGTATTTTCCTTTCACTTATGGTAAGGGAGTTTTTTCCTTTCCACGTCCAAGAAAGCCAGACCTAAAGGATCCATATTTCACTGACATACATAAATCTACTGAATTTTCTGGCTATAAATGTTACCAAAGCACTCCACTGAAGAAAATTCTCATAAATGTTACCAACGCATCGCATAAAAGAATAACAACTCATTTCCTGTGTACAGCTCTAAGCTCAGCGCAATGGTCGGTGCGCGGAGGGATGCAAGGTACGGTGCGCTACTGTGGCCATTCCTATTTGAGATAATGGATAAGTTTTTTTTATCGCACACTAAGCTCAGGTCGATGCAATGCTCGGTACTAAGGAATATAGAATAGAAGGTATTCCCATTGTGAACCATGTTCCACCATTAGTTGACGTAATATTGTGAAATGTATAGGAAAGTACGGCACAGAAAACACAATACTCTCTCTTCTCTCTCTGTCTTTCCTATAAAAATGTATTTACATTAATTACAGAATTACGTCATATACAGGGTGTCCTATAAGTCGACGTCAAGCCGGAATCGGGTGATAGACCAAATCATAACATTTACCAGAAAAATATATAAAAAAATCTAAGTCATGTATTTTTCACACTATAGACATTTCTTTTGTTTTCCAGAAAATGTACACCCTGTGACGGTTTTTTAGCTCCTGTTGCTACAAATCTTTACTTTTTTCCAATTTTATTTTTCTTATGTAATCCCGAATAGTGCTTATGTAACCTGTTGCTTTAAATTCTAAACCAACTATTCCAGCTTGGAAGAAAATGTCACATTTTGCCGAACCAAGAATAGAAAATTAATACTTCACCTAACTTTAACTAACTGTAATGAACAAGAATGTACTACACCAGTTTGGAAAGTAACTTTAAAAGTTGACGCATTTAATAAGGATTCTAAAATGGTATAACACTTGCCACATTATTTCTTAAATTACGGAAAAAAAATTGTTTTTCTTCAAGAAACCCAGTTTCGAAAAATTTCTTTTCACCTACTAAAAATGATTCTAGTGTACCCAAAGCTTACCGTAAGACCGTAACTTTAAGCTTCTAGTTTGAGTGCGACGGAGAGTCATTACAGGAAATGTGAGTGAGACAGATAGTGACGCTTTCAAGTTAGAGATCCTAACTTTTTGTTGAATTTAGGACAAATTTTCCTTAACTTTAAAATTAAACACCAATTATTTGGGTGCTAAGATTTATTTTTTACAAAAGATATTCAAACTGCCTTCCTTCAACTGCAATACAAGTTCGACGTATTCTTAAAAACGATCGGGTCATCAGACGGGCAAATCTTCCATTGTTGACAAATTTAACTGCTTCCGTAATTTTGGAGCTCAAGTTAATGTAAAATTCGGTGAGCTATACTTTTTGGCACTCCTGCGCTTTCCTGGATTGGACGTACCGAAGTACTTGGATCTTCTTCAACTGCTTGAAGTACTACATCCTCGTAAGGAAAAGACCTCTTCCTTCACCATGAACTTGGTTTGGAAGTCGGACCTCTGTGTCGTCTACGCATATTTGTAAAAACTCAATGATTTGACGAGCTAGCATCACTATCTTGCTCACTCACATTTCATGCAATGACTCTCCGTCTCACTCAAACTAGAATCTTAAAGTTCCGGTCTTACGGCAAGCTTTGGGTACACTAGAATCATTTTTAGTAGGTGAAAAGAAATTTTTCGAAACTGGGTTTCTTGAAGAAAACAATTTTTTTTCCGTAATGTAAGAAATATTGTAGCAAGTGTTATACCATTTTAGAATCCTTATTAAATGCATCTACTTTTAAAGTTACTTGCCAAACTGGCGTAGTAAATTTTTTTCATTACAGTCTGTTAAAGTTGAGTGTAGTATTAATTTTCTATTCTTGGTTCGGCAAAATGTAACATTTTCTTCCAAGCTGGAACAGATGGCTTAAAATTTAAAGCAACAGGTTATATAAGCACTATGTAATCCCGAATACATAAGTAAAATAAAATTGAAAAAAGTAAAGATTTGTAGCAACAGGAGTTAAAAAACCATCACAGGGTGCACATTTTCTCGAAAACAAAAGAATTGTCAATAATTTGAAAAACACATGACTTGGATTTTTATTTATTGTAGCGCGGCGAATTCTCCAACTACTGCAAACCTGGCAACACGTACGGATAAACTGCGAGCGCGCGCATGTGCAAATAATTTTGCGAGAGCCCACGGGAGGTCAACGACTCTGGACAACAGATAAATTCCAAACGGTCAAGGGAGGCAACTTTTCTAGACGGGATGGATTACTTTTGAAGCAGCGATCTACCAGCATAGAACGATTAGTTGAAGTAAAATCGTGAATTTGTATCTTATTTAATTAAATTTCATTAAGTTTCTTTTGAAGTAAAATCGTGGATTTGTATCTTATTTAATTGAATTTAATTAAGTTTCTTTTTTTCTCTTTATAAACCGCGAGTAAAGAGTGCCCGAAATAAAAGCACATAATTATACCTACTTCGCGAGTGATGCATTTTTCTTTCTTTCTTAATAATTGCTTTGTTTTCCCCCGCTATACACGAACAAATCGCCGAGGGTGTATTTTCATTGTTTTTCGCAGCATAAACTAACAAACAAAGGAGTTACTGGGAAGGATCCAGGGGAATCCCCACGGACAACCCGAAAGAAACAACACAGGTTACCAGCGAGGAGCCCCCAAGCTCGGCTTCCCACAGATGTGTATAAAAAACTAAGTACTTATCTCTTATTATCTCCTGTTTTCTTTATTTTCCATCGACGTTCACATCTGGAGTCAATTTCGTGGGAATCTGGAATCTTCTGTTTTGTTTTCTTTGTTTTGTTTGCAATTTTTGGCCGTAGGTAAGCTAGCTCAGCACTACAGAGTCAACGAACTTTTGCTCGGAGAACTTCCCGTAAAAGCTTTCTGACGGAGACCACTTTGTCGCGCTAAAATAAAAACAAAAGAGCTTCAACACCAAATTTAACCAAAAGAAATTTAGCACACATATTTACGGCCCGCACAGAATACACAAGAAACAATCAAATAAATTTCCTGTTGCATTTCTTTCCTTTTCTTTCAGTGACTTTTTCATCTGATTCCAGTCCACGGCATCGAAATCAAAAAGCTCTGGAGTAAAGCGATGCGAGCTGAATTTATTTCTGCGTAACTCAATAAAGGAAACCCATTTCGAAGTAAAGCCACCATTAACGAAAAGTCGATTCCAACCGTGTGAAGACATCCAAAAAAACAAAACAAAAACTCAAAATTTTTGTGCCTTTTTGGCTATTATTAATTCTCGAAGTAGTACCGAACGCGTTGTATTTGCAAATTCTGACAGTAAACAGCTGGTTTCGTAGTTAGCAAGAGGCTCCCAGCGCGCCTCCGCCTCAGCCGATACGTACACCGCAACGCGGGAATTTAGTGTATTTAGCAGGGTGTGCGAACGTACTTCGATATAATCGATACGCCAACCAGATTAGGCGATTGGGACAAGAAGGAATTAGTAGCACTGAAAGCTTTCGGCGATAATTAAGATTTGATTGTTCCCTCACCTCCGCTCGGCCAGGGCAATTAAAGACTGTGCACACAATTATTTATTAATAATTGAGAGTAAAAATTAAAAACTGTAACAATATTTTTCTGGTAAATGTTATGATTTGGTTTATCACCCGATTCCGGCTTGACGTCGACTTACGAGACACCCTGTATACCGCCCTTTGCATTTACACTGGTAAAACAAAGTGATTAAATCAGCAGCTCTGATAAATCATTAAAGCATGGTTAAAACGTCCGATGTGAATGCAGTCTTATTATACCTACAACTAATTTGAAGAAACTTGGCAAGAAATTAGTTATATGCTGTAATTTTCAGTAAAAGGTATATTTCTGCTGAATAAAAATTAATCTCTAGCTCTAAAGTTTTCTTGTTCAATTTGGAATTGCGAACTAGCATTAGGAAAAGTTATTAGATGACTTTTATTGCATTTGCTCCTCTAATAATTGTTATCTTTTCCTAATAGTCAGCAACGGTTGCCTTGTTAATATACAAATTTGGCTCAGTAATAAATTAACAGTGTGCAGCACAGACAATTTTGTAGGAACTTCTTCCAGAGTTGGAGCATAATTGCGTTGGGAAGGGTTTTTCAGCTAGCTACGTAAATATTGAATGAAAACGAGGAATTAGACCATTCATTATTTTCGATTATATCCCATTTCTTGCCCTTATTTGATATTTTACTCCAATATACAGTAAACATCAGACAATTTAAAGGCCAAAGGTCACTGAAGTTTCCTACTAAGATTAATTACTAAAACTAAGCCATATTTACATCCACAAAAAAAAAAACACTTGCAGACATTTCTCCTTAGTAATCTGAAATATTTAACTCATTTTTCACTGAAGTAATTTCAGGAATAATAAAAATGTTATCACCCTCCCACGATTACAATGCAATTGCAGCTTTAATCTTAAATCTTTCGTGTTCGTACATTCGTTTACAGTCGAATCTGCAGCAGGTTTGCCTTCAATCGCATCATTCAGAGTAGCAAGAACTACGTTGGATAAATTTATGTTAATGGGCAGCAAAAACGCTTTCATAAAGACGTCAACAGTTACCTTAAAGCCTTAATCCAGCATCTACTGAATATTTTACCAAAATATTTTGCAGTTGTACCCTTTAAGAGTTCTAGTTCAAGTTCTGTATGCATGTCCCTGTGGTTGATGTGCAGCAGTGATACTCTTAATTTCAAAGAAAGAAAGGTTGAATTTTTGCTGCTAAAGCTCTGTTGAAGCATGTTGACTATATGTATATACAAAATCAAATATTGGTTAGAGCTTTCGCAAAGATCGAAAGTACTTTTATGGTAATGCTCTAAACTCACAGCCCATCTTCATTGGAAAAGAATATATTAAGGTTTTAGTACACCACGAAAATAATGAATGAAATATCAAGTATATGCGGAGTTTGGGCATTGTGTGGAAACATTACCTATATGGTCGGAGCTTTAATTAGCTTAAAGAGAAGTGGTGTACCTAATACTTTCATTTCCTGGACATTTAAAGAACACACAATAAATGCCGCATGCTCTCGACTTCTTCTTCGTCCATACAACTTCTGTAGAAATTATATGGAACATGACAATTCTCAGCTGTTTGTCGAAGAGACGGTGCATTCTGTCCACTAACGATGATAGGATTGGTGCTCCATGAATATATCAGACGCGTAATTTTTTTACTCCTTCCACACGTCATGTTGTTATATTTTTCATCTTACCTTAAGCGTTTTGGTTGGTTTTCTTAATTATGTATACATTTTTTTTAACTTTCTCCTAGACCAAAAATGTGAGTGCCTTTCCCGACGCAGGTTGAAATCAGGTGATCAAGCCTCTTAATTATAGTGGGGAAATGATTAGTTCACATTTTCGACCCTGAGTCACTTATTATCGCTGGACAGATTTATTTAAGCACGTCCAAAATTATCGCTACGGACGATGACTTGACGATGTAACTTGATCGATTGATAATAATCAAGCGTATACTTTGCCGCCCGTTATCGCGCGTTGATACATTGCTGCGCATACAATGTCTTTTCATGCTTCGGGTTTAAGGCAGAAACACATCTGAGCAAGCCTCAGACCTGACCTTTCTCAGGCTTCCTCGCAGCTCGCCTCAAGGCTTGCCTCAAGGCTTGCCTCAGAGAAATGAAAACAAGAAGTAGGCCTGAGAGAGAAAAATTTCCAACATTGAGCAGAGCGCACTTTGCGGCTAGGCCTTCAGGCTATCTGCTGGCTTGGTTTTGCTTGCATCATTTAAAAACCCGTGTTGTACATTTTGACAACACCTTGAGAAAGCCTCGAGGTTTGGATGTGTTTCTGCCATTATTCACGTGCTAGATATATCGCATGCGACAGCGCTCCGAATGGCTGCAACAATGGGCTGCCGCTATATGCATACCTTGTATGCTATTATTCACGGCTCGTAGATAGGTTGTAGAGGCGCCCTTTAAACCAAATTGCATACGGTTGTATTCATAGTGGCCATAGGATCGGCTCAAGTCAGTTTTCTCCTTGTTCTTCGAGTCCATCATTATTTGGTGGATTCCACTGGATAGGTCGAGTGTGGTGCAATATTTTGATTTCCCCAACTGGTCTAATATATCAGTAATATTAGGCAGAGGGTACGGGTCGCCAGTAGTAATGTTAGTACGACGAGAAACTACAACAAATCGCGAACTTTTGTTTCCATTCTCATCTGGTGGGACTCCTGGTGGAGAATTCCAGGGACTGTGCAACTGATAAGCATTTTTTGTATTTGCAGGTATATTTCTATTCGGATTGCTTCAGGTAGTCTATAAGGCTTGGTATAGATAAGCGGCTTCTCTTGGACAGTTTCGATTTTGTAGGTAATCACAACTGTTTAAGATGGAAATGCATTTCTAGATAGAAGCTATCAATGAATTCTCTACAGATGTTGTGAGTACACTTAGATACCTCTGAATTACAATTATCCAGTGTGATAAGATTTTGCAGTTTTATTAAGCTACCCTTAACTGGATACCTTTCAGAGTCTGTGGAGATCACCACAAGGTCTTGGTATGCTGGATTCACCCGGATCGGTGTCCTCCTTATTTGAATTGAGGATTAAGACTTTTGCCATGCCGTTGACTGGTTCGACGATTGAGACTCCAAGAAATAAAGGTGAATATATTTCCTTCTTGCAACAACCCGATTCGTGATGAGGAGAAGGAGTTGGAATTTGGGTACCTGAGTCACAACAAGCTTTGTGAAAACTAATCGATATATAATTGAAAATAAACAATCAAACTATGAGAAATATTTAACAAACGCAAATTTTATTTTCTCAGCACTCACTAAATTTAACTAGCTATTTAGCTTTTTTTTAGCCGAATACTACAAAAGAAATGCCGCTTGTACACTGGTGTTGTTATGCATAATCTGAAAAATAAAGCGCCGATACTTAGCTTCGCAAAAATTCGACAGAGATTCGTAAAAACGCAAAATTCTCGAATTATACTACAAGTTCTCCGTAAAACCGGAAAATTCTCGGATAATTGCTCTTCGAAAACTTCTCGCAAATGCGAAAACCGTAGAAAATGGAAATTGGAATTAATGCAGACCAAAAAACATATAGCGGTGAAAATGTAGTAATATGTAAAACGATTCGGGCATCAATACTCTAAATGTGCATACTCGCAGCTCTTCTAAAGTCCCCAAGATTCGGTGTAAGTACATCGAGCTCTTCCATTGTTACTGAATTCACTGAGCCCGAATAATAGACCGAATGAACAAATTAGTTCCAAAATTGGAAGAAAAGTGTCGATAAGGTTCAGTGAGGTTGAAAATAATGGTGAAGTCTTTTCACCTGAACTGAACCATAACTCGTTCGGCTCCTACACCCAAAGTGTTTTCTTCACCACACCGACACAGAACTGGTTCCGCACGTATTTTCTTTTCATAGCGATTCTATGTTCGGTTTCTGCACCGAGTTTGAACTTTCTTGTTCCATGAAAATTTGTGGTTAAAGTACTTGTAATTAAAGTGGGGATGTGTAGACATTTTGTGAAAATACAATTATTTTATTGAAGTGGTTTTATTTTTTTATTTAAATTATAAAGGACGAACATTTTTGGATATTCTACTTTCTTGCATTCTTTTCAGCTTGTCCCCGTTCGGGACAGGGCAAAGTTCGGTGTAGATCTGACAGGTTCTGGTTCAGCTCAGTGCCTGTTCGGTTTTGTTGATAAGAATTCACCATTAGGTTACATTAAAAATTACTCTTTACGAGAATTAAGTGAAAACTCTTGAGTTTAATTACTCTTCCTTTGCTGAGGAGAATGAACAACTGCTACGAGGGCAGCGTTTGACGGATTCTATTAATATTACCCCAGATGAATCTAATATAGTCCAACTGTTTTGTTCCACAAAATATGTTCAGTGATAAAATTCTCTCCATCACCATTTATGGATGTACTCCACATACGTAAAGCGCAAACGTCTCCCTATCATCGTGCGGTAATCTTGCCGAGGCGAAAGATGGTCCTTTATCTCGAATGTAAAGGTGTAAAGCTGGGACAGATTACTGAGAATAAATTAGGAAATAACCCAATCTACATAAATGATAGCCCCAGTCGTTCTTTTTCGGCAAGCTCTGTACCACCGTAAAAATAAATTGATACACTCCGTGCATGTAAGATGTATACGTTCAACGAAATAGCGAGCGACGTTAAGGAATAAAGAACAATTACGTCCGTCTGTCCGTCCGTCCACACGATAACCCGAGAACGCATTTACGTAGAGTGCACACAGGCTTTTAAAAGAAAAGTAAATTTATGTTCAAAAATGGGCCGAATCGGGCATCTCCTTCGTAGGGTTGCCAGACAAAAATTTATTTTTTCATTTGTTTTTCAAGTCACTCAATTTCGCTATTTGGGACCTGTTCATGAGTCAAAACCAAGCCTTAAAACTTGTCACCAAAAATAAATTGGGTTGTGTGATGAAATAACAAACAAACAAATCTTTTAGCTTTTGCTATATACCGGAGAATCCAAAAAAATGCCTTGTTGAACAAACTATATATTTGGGCACTCCCTGAGATCGCGTTGACTTAGAGAGCTGAAATTTGGTACATAGTGTTTTCATAGTAATAGCAAAAAAAAATTAAAAATTAAATGGAATAAATCGGGCAACCCATTCGTGGTGTTGCCATATAAAAATTTAGGTTTTTTTACGGATAGTGTGAGAACGATCAGTCCTAAACATTTCTATTGTACTAAAAACTTCTTCAGAATATGAAGTCCTTTTACTTGTATTTCTGTCCGACGTACCGTTCTAGAAATATATGCGAAAAACCACTGCAAAAATCAAAATTGCTCAAATGGGTGCCCATACGAAATTTCATACGGACATTCATCTAGGGTATCTTAAGAATTGGACTTAAACCAATATTAGCTTTTCTACTTGTTATTCTACTGAAAAGTTCTTCAGAATATGAAATCCTATGAAATTTGGTATAATCATTTTTGATATCCGACGAGCCGTTCTAGAGATATATGCATAAAACCACTTCAAAAATTAAACTTGCACAGATGGGTAACCATACGAAATTACAAACAACATTCATCTAGGGTCTTAGACCAATTCTCTTTTTTACTTGTTTTATGTTGAGATGTTTAATTGTATTTTTTTTATTGAATTATTTTGGATTGAAATTATAATGATTTTATTAAATTTAATTTTTAGATTAGTTGATATGATTTGATTTGGGTTGTTCTTTTTCATTTAAAGTTTTTTTTAGTAATACTTTTTAGGGTTCTGTACCCAAAGGGTGTAAACGGGACCCTATTACTAGGCCTTATCTGTCCGTCCGTCTCTCTGTCAGCGGGCTGTATCTCATAAACCGTAATAGGTAGACAGTTCAAATTTGAATAGGGTGTGTATTTATATTGCCGCTATAACAACAAATGATAAAAATTAAATTAAAAGTTAAAGGGGGCCACCATACAAGACACGACCTTAACAATCGCTGTATCTCTTGAACCGTAGCAAGTAGACACATGAAATTATCAAAGAGTGTGTGAGACTATAACAACAAATAATGAAAATAAAAAAAAACTATAAATCAAACGGGGGCCCCACACAATAAATCTTGTACGATGGTACAGAGACCTTGATCTGCAATTCCAACTCGCACTTGGCCGGATTTTTTTATTTTATTTTCAATGCGTATATCACTTCTCCTCTATTTCATATTGTTTTTCTATTATTATAATGCCTAAATGTGTCGATGGTCTCTTGCATTGCATGTCATTTGGATAATTGTTGGACAGGCTATGACAATAAATAAATTTATTAGTCTACTGAAGGATCTTTCAGCTAAAGAAACAGTAACAAGTATGTACTCTAAAAAACAATTTAAAGCCGAGGCATATGTACATATATTACCTATGTACCTTGCAGTTTTTGTCGAAAATTGCTTTCAGAGCCTAGTCGGGCTTCTGCCAGGATCGAAAACTGTTTTGTAACTGCATAGACTCAGAGAAAAACATTGTCCATATCAATAGATTTTGGGGTTAAATTGACACTTTCCCCCAATGATTTTCATCCAACTATGAAATAGTTCAATTAACCAATAGGCCAAATTTAATTATATATTTTGAAATAGGGTGAATCCAATCTTAAATATATTTCATTGTACTGTGTCCATTTTTAAATCAAATATGAGGTATTTTCAAATGTAAACTGGCATTTTCAAGAAAATGTTTGATATAAATATGCAATGTTTCTTTCAATGATTTTTTAGTTAATTCGATACGACAAATCATAATAAGTTTTACCCTGTAAGTTGTCAAATTAACAATGTCCTAGTTGAATCAAATTGAAGCATTTTAAAATAAATACTGCCACATTTCATAGTAACATTTTCCTCGGGGCTTTTTCAAAAATTTTCCCCAACCAAGTAATGAATAAAAATAAAATACTTTTGCAAAGAAAGATCATGTAGATCAATTAAAAATGAATAAAAATTCGCAGTTAATAGATTAGGTAGTTCATAAAAAATTCAGTCTTCTCAAAGAAAATTTATGGATTAAAAAGTTTTTTTTCTTATTGACTATTAAGTAGGAAGTATTAAATTTTAATTAATCATATCATGAACTATTATAGCTTATTGTAATTAATAGAAAATCTAATGTCGAGCTTATCACAAAATAAAGGTTTTTTCCTTACTGCCAATTAAATATGATGCCAAGTGAGCGTCATACCTTTCAATAATTACTTCTTGACATAGCATTATTGAATAATCTCCCAAAATGAAATTATGTATTTTATATAACTTAAGTTTTGAATTTTTTTTAATCGCAATATAAAATCCTTGCTTGTCTTTTGAATATTATTAAATTAGCAAGTGACCCATTATCTAAGGAGACATTATGACGGTATTTTTGCGGCTCAAAAAAACATTTATCGCTGTATTCTAAAACAGTTATATCGTTTTTCAGACCGCCACGTTCGAATAACATATAGTACGCACATTTAAGCTGCATTTTATTTCCTATGGAAACTCAGACATTAATCCTGAATGTTTTGATTCAAAGCGAAAGCACAAAAATTGCTTTAATGGGCCAGAGTGCTCAATGACAGTACAATAATCTAAAAGAAACTAATGTTTTGGTTTCAGGGTATCATGAAATAAGTTTACGTATAAGTTATAGGGCTCTTGTATAAGTTTGTGAAGACATTGAATATCTTGCTTAGATATTGAGCTCTTTAGGACTATATCAACAATTTTTAATAGCTTCAAGAAGAATTTCCAAATTTGATCGGTTAAAGAAAATATATCGCCAACCATTAGAGTAAAAAACTGAACGAAGCACATCATTTCGCTAGCTGACATGTGGAAATTATTTCGCCGTAAATGTTCTATAGAAAGAGGTCCGGAAAAATTTCTGATTTCAATAACAATGAATTAGAATTACTGGAAAAAGGCTTAGGTTAAGCTCCAGATGTAGGGTATAGATAGTAATGATTTAATTGAATTGGCACTTCATACTGATGCAGCATTAATAGAGAACGATACAGAAGGTAAATTAGCATGGGCAAAAATAATTAGGGAGGCTAAATTATTGATAAACTCTGAAAAAACTATAATGAGACCAAGATTATAAATAGTATACGTAGAAAAGTTAAAGATAACAACTGAACTGTTACGAAAGCGGAGAAAGGAAATAGTTCAGTTTTATTGGAAAAGAACGTTTACATTGAAAAAATGAAAGATTGCTTATCAAAAATGAACCTCGCAAAAATAAAAAGTTATCCAACTAAAAAATTCAGCAGAGCAGTAACAAACATAATAAATACAGCATATCCAATTTTTAACGAAAAAGATAAATTCTCTTTGAAAGTAAATAACCCCTCTGCTCCCATAGTATATGGTTAATCAAACTACATAAACCAGGTCCTCCAACAAGACCAGTATCCTCTTCTTTAAATGCACCTTCACAAACATTGGGGAAAAAATTAAGCACAATGTTACCCAAATTGTTAAATTTTAAAAACAAATACTCCATTAAGAATAGTACTGATCTCGTTAACAAAATTAATAATTTGAATTTACCATTAAATGCTAAGCTTGTGTCGTTTGATGTTTGTAATTTGTTTCCTTCCATTCCGTTAAAAAAACTAGAGATTTAGTTATATGCTGAAGTTGAAATGAGATCGTGGAAAGGGATAAATCATTAAATATTAAACAGCTCATTGACTTTTATTTTAACGAAAATTTCTATATTCAAATGGATCACCTAATGATTAGCAATATTTTGAACCTATAAAAAAATCATCCTTCCATTCGATGCTAGACAGATTGCTTCAGATTCCTATGAGTAAAATTAATTTTAAAAGCGAACTCGACACAATAGTAAAAATTGCAATGAAGAACGGTTATTCAGAAAATTTAATTTATAAAATGTTAACAATGTCAATAACAAAAAATATGCACTTAACCTTGTTTACCCACAAGGGACACAAGATATGAAAATTTGGAAAAAATCCCATATTTGAAGGAAACTTCGAATAAAATAAAATCCACGTTAAAACAATATAACGTTTCACCACCTGTTCAGTCCACATACATATTTGTACTTCCCTCGTTGAAATTCCACGAATAAATTATATCCCTCGACGAAAACCTTTTTCCTAAAAAAAATACAAAAAAAGGGAAACACAAAGAATCAATGTATCATATTTTATCGAAAGAAACTTATCTGATTCCTCCTGAACAAAGTCAACCCATCCCAAATCCTGCCTACAAGTGTTCAACATATTTTTCGAGCTGAAATTAAATAGAAAATACATTAATAATATGTAAAATAAATAAAAATAGCTCAAACTTACCCAAAGTTCCACTTCCCTCCGAATATTTACATTTTTGCTGGTGTCGCCACAATCAAATTTGGACCATTGAACCAAGCGTTGCCAGGGCAACATATTATGAAGCTGGGACATAGCTGTTCACGGCGGCTATAAAAAGGCGGCGAGCCGCAGCAAAATCACCATTCGGTTTTCAGAGTCTAATCTTAAAGCATCTTCCACCAGAGTCTAATCTGTTTCCTATCCTTTGAACAAAAGTATAATTTTGTTTATTCCTTCATATAGAAGTTTAATTCTATTATTGTAGAAGTATAATTCTACTTATATACAACATCCAATTTTGCCGCATATTATAATTTCAGAGTTTAATCTGGAAATATCCTCCATCAGAGTCTAATCTGAATCCCATCCTAGGAGCAAAAGTATAATTTTGCTCTATCCTTCATATAGAAGTCTAATTCTATTAAAATCCGCACTCCCAAAATCTGACATTTGTTCCCCAATCGTGTGACAGAAGTTTAATTCTGCTTACACGCTCCAGGACGTTGCGATTGAAGTATAGTTCTGCGCATACGTTTTGACATTCGCTGTAACAGAAGTTTAATTCTGCTTACACACCCCAGCATGTTGTAGCAGAAGTATAATTCTGCCTACGCGTTTCAATACTCGCTGTAACAGAAGTGTAATTCTGCTTACACGCTTCAGCACGTTGCAGTCGAAGTCTAATTCTGCTACAGCGTTGCTCTTGCCCTCAGAGAATTTTACTCTATATTTGATTTGTGGAAGTTTAATTCCAATAAATTAAAAGTTATTCTCTTCTCGTTCATTTCAGAAATAAGGAGAACGTTTTGGGTAAAAAACTCAATTTGGAGCATTACCATTGTAACTTGTTAATATTGAATTAGTTTTTTTACTTGAATTTTTAATTTGTTTGTTTTTTATACATTGTTGAATTTTTACTGGATTTTAATAGTATTAGTAGTTTTATTAGATTGTAAGTTATTATTTGAATTAAAGTTATTGAATTTGTGATATTAGGTTAAGTATATGAATTATTTTAAATAAAATTTATATTTGAACTGAATAAAAGCTGAGTTATCTATTTTAAAACCGGCACCCTCCTTTACGCTCGAGACTAGATCTCACATTGGTCCTTCAAAGCCGGATAGCTCAGTCAGTCAAATATAAAATTAGAATTCTTCTCCATTAAAAATGTCGAAAGATGGCGAATCCAGTTCATCTGACGTTGGTGACGAAACCATTGACTCTGTGTCAGAGTTGGTACAGTCCCAAAAAGAAGTAAAAGATTTAATGGAAGACTTATTTAGAAGGCATCAAAGTGATGGAAAAAAGAAAACTGTCAAATCGACAGAAAAACGCCTTCAGACGTTCACCGAGTATTGGAAAGAATTCCAAACTCGACATAGGTCTATACAAAGGAAAGTAACAAATCAAGACCTCCAACTAGAATATTTCACCAAAGAAACATTTAGCGAGGTTCAGGAATACTACACTGAAAAGGCAGCAAGCATGTAAGAAGATATCGACAAATTAACACCAACGCCATCTGTCAGTATTCCTCCTCAAACAGCTTCTGCTAGCACAATGTCATATAACAATGAAAGGCTTCCTAGAATCAAGCTACCCACATTTAATGGAGAGTACTCTACGTGGATTTCATTCCACGATTTATTCAATTCAGTTATTCACAATAACAATAATTTAAGACGTTGACAAGCTATACTTTCTGAAAACTAATCTAATTGGAGAAGCTGAAAAGCTGCTCAGACATTATGAAGTATGCGACGCAAACTATAAACCAGCTTGGCAGCTCTTAAAGGAACGCTACTCAAATAAGCGAGTCCTAGTCAACGTACAACTAAAAAAATTATTGTCTCTCCCAACCACAAATCATGATACCGCCGAAAGTATCAAAAAACTATTAGATAATATTACTGAGGCACTATTAGCATTACAAAACTTAGGAGTAGAAACAAATAACTGGGATCCAATAATTATATATTTGACTGTACAAAAGTTACACTCAGAGACACACCAGTTATGGGAGCAGAGCCTCCACGATAGCACAGAATTACCCAAATTAAAAACATTAACAAAATTCTTAGAGTCGCGGTTCCGAACTCTAGAAATGATAGGAAACAAGGGTATGTCATCAAATATGACACAGAGAAAACCATTCTCACCCAAACCCACATATGGACTCTTGAACAAAAGTAAAAATGCAGCGCCAACACACCCACCTACAAAAAAAACCTCTTGCAGCTATTGCAAAGGTAGCCATATTATTTTTCATTGCCCAACATTTAGAAATTTGACCACCCGACAAAGGCACGAAGTTGTCACAAATAAGCACTTATGCAAAAATTGCTTATCACCAAACCATATAACTACTAGCTGCGCTAGCAACAAAAAGTGTTATCATTGTAACAAAAAGCATAACACTCTGCTCGACTACGAGCAAAATTATTCAAAACCACTAAATCAGTCCACCCAAACTTCCAACATGGAAGCCAAACAAACCACACCCGCCTGTAGAAATGATGAACAACAAGTTCAGAATTTTCTAACGTCAAATATGAAAAGAGCTCTTCTCTCTACGGCTCTGATAAACATTACTGCATCATCCGGAATCACAATGGCATTCCGAGCACTAACAGACTCTGGGTCTCAAGTGTCCATCATGAACGAAAAAACCTTTAAACGATTGCAACTTAAAGGATCTCCTACCACCCACGAATTAATTGGACTTGGCACGACAGCCACTAATACAGCCTTAAAACAGGCCACAGTCACAATTAATTCGCTACATTCAAATTTTAATATAACAAGCAACATGCTTGTAATTAAAAAGATTACCGAACTACTGCCAGCCCAAACTATCGAAGTTTCAACATGGAAACACATCGACAATCTCCCGCTAGCAGATCCTAAATTCGCTATTCCAGGAGAAATAGACATTCTTCTTGGAGCAGATATTTACGCCGCCATTCTCACAAATGGCATAATAGGAGCAGTACCAGAAACAAAAAGCATGACAACGACAACGCTATCCACCCACACCATTATAAATACTGATTTAGATAATCAGTTAACAAAATTTTGGGAACTAGAGGAATGCTCCACTAGACCCAAATTTTCACCAGAAGATCAATTATGCGAGGATCTCTATACTGAAACAACAAAACGATTACCCTCTGGAAAATATGTAGTAAATCTACCTTTCAAAAACTGTAATACTCCACAGCTCGGGCAATCTAGATATATGGCTGTCAAACAATTCTTGCAGCTAGAGAAAAGACTATCTAACAATCCAGAATTGTATAAACTATACAGAGTTTGTATCGATGAGTACACTCATCTTGGACACATGAAGCCTATTCCACCGACACAACTATTATTAGAAAACAAATCATGTGATAACACTTCATTCTATTACTTACCGCATCATGCAGTGTTTAAAGAGAGCACTACCACTAAACTTCGAATTGTATTCAATGCATCAGCACGCACCTCAAATGGTAGATCATTGAATGAACAATTACTGATTGGACCTACAATCCATCCAACACTTTGGACCACCTTATTGAGATGGATACTGTACATATTTGCATTTACTGCAGATATTGAGAAGATGTACAGGATGATTCAGATGACACCTAAACACCAACAGTACCAGAGAATAATCTGGAGAAATACACCAAAGGAAGAAATAAAAGACTACGTCCTAACTACAGTCACCTTCGGCACAGCACCAGCACCATATCTCGCTATTAAAACTTTGCAGCAGTTAGCAAAGGATGAAGCTAGCAGTTATCCACTCGCAGCAAAAAGCATCATGAGAGATTTTTATGTGGATGACTTGGTTTCGGGAGCACACAGCTTAAGCGAAGCACAACAACTACAACAAGAACTTATAGAAGCTCTAGCCTCAGCAACATTCAACCTAAGGAAATGAACAGCCAACCATCATGACTTACTAAAAAATATTCCATTAGAACATTGAGAGTTAAAAACGAATTTGGAATTTTCAGAACACGAATCGATAAAAACTCTCGGCATTCGCTGGCACCCAACAACAGATTTCTTCTCTTTCAAAGTCAACACTCCCAAACCAAAAACCACATACACCAAACGAATAATACTGTCTGAAGTGTCGTCTCTGTTCGACCCACTAGGCTGGTTAGCGCCATGCATTATTACAGCCAAAATTTTAATTCAGAAACTCTGGCTCTCTAAATGCGACTAGGATGACTCTGCATCCACAGAAGTTTAAAAAAATGGAATCATTTCAAAGATCAACTACCTACCATTCAGGATATTCAGATTCCACGCTGGCTAGGCTACCAGCCTAACATACGCGAGATGGAACTACATGGTATTTGCGATGCTTCCAATCATGCCTACTCAGCAGTTTTATATCTCAAAATACATCTTAATGAGAACTCCAGAGTACAAATCATAACAGCAAAAACCAAAGTAGCTCCCATCAAACCAGTCTCACTACCTCGACTAGATCTATGTGGTGCTGTCCTGCTCTCCCGAAATATTAAACAAGTTGTCACTGATTTAGAGCTTGAAAAAATTAAAATTACAGCATGGACAGACTCTAATATAGTTCTAGCTTGGTTACAAAAACACCCATCCACCTGGAAAACGTTCGTGGCTAACCGTGACTCCGAAATACATGAAAACAGTCCACTAGCCATATGGAAACACGTTCCTTCAAAATGCAATCCAGCTGATATAGCATCTAGAGGAATTCCACCAAATACCTTAGCTACAGCATCAATATGGTGGAATGGTCCAGACTGATTATATCAAGATGAGCAATTCTGGCCTCAACAAACGCCAGAAGCGCACACTCAATTAGAGTATAAAAGGAAATCAAAGGTTCTCACTACTACAATCGATGAACAAATTCCTTTGCTTCACAAATATTCATCATATCAAAAAACGATCAGAATAACCGCCTACTGTCTCCGATTCATAAATAGTGTACGCAAACTACATCCTACAATTCCTATCAGTACACGAATTAAAAATTGCGGAACGATGTCTAATTAAATTGCTCCAAAATATTACATTCCCCAACGAAATCTCTCACTTACTAAAAAATCTTCCCCTTCCTAAAAAGAGTCGACTTCTATCCCTCAATCCCACGCTCGACTCTGCCAACATTCTCCGAGTTGGAGGTCGTCTTACAAAATCTCAATTAAATTACGACCAACAACATCCTATAATACTCTCTAATAACCATCATATAACCAATATCGTTATAGATCACATCCACCATTACACGTTACATGGAGGCACCCAAATAGTATTAAGCACTATAAGGAATCACTATTGGTTACTAAACGCCCGCAATACTATTAGACATCGCATCCACAAATGTGTTGATTGCTTTCGGTTCAATGCAAGGCGTAATACTCAGTTGATGAGTTCTCTACCCTCAGCTAGAGTCAACATATCTTTACCCTTCCAACACACTGGGGTAGACTATGCAGGCCCGCTTGATATGAAAACATCAACACTAAGAGGAACGAAGATAACAAAAGCATACATCTGCTTATTCGTCTGTTTAGCCACTAAGGCTATACATATAGAGCTCGTTTCTGATTTGTCCACACCAGCCTTCCTAGCCGCCCTCAAACGATTTGTTGCACGAAGAGGCCTCTGCTCACACGTTTATTCTGACCGAGGTACTAATTTCGTTGGAGCCAATCGACTTTTACAGTCAAATCTAGAAAAATCAATCAAAACAGTCGAAGTCGATCTAGCTAACGAAATTGCTAACCAAGGTATAACTTGGCACTTTAACCCTCCTGCAGCACCTCACTTTGGAGGCCTATGGGAAGCTCTATGGGCATCTCTACAAAACCATTGAAGATACAAAACTCACATACGAAGAACTCTACACAGTCTTAGTTCAAATTGAGGCATGTTTAAATGCCCGACCTCTTTCCCCTCTGTCCAATGATGCAACTGACTATAATATCCTCACTCCCGGACACTTCGTAACAGGTCGTCATCTCCTCACTACATGTGAACCTCCACCACTCAATCCTCTCCAACATCCTCTCAAAAGATGGCAACACATTCAATCACTCTCCTACGCCTTTTGGAAGCAGTGGTCGAGAGATTATCTCCATACTTTACATCAACGACATAAATGGCAGACTGAAAGGGAAAATATAAAAATTGGAACTCTCGTTTTAATAAAAAAAGACCAAGTCCCCATAGGAAAATGGCCATTAGGACGAATCATTGAAATTCATACTGGTCATAATGATTTAGTGCGAGCAGTTACCATTAAAACACCGAAAACAACTCTCACCCGTCCTATCGCAAAGGTCTGCCCTCTCCCATCAACAGATATCTCTCACCAGTAATTCAAAAACCCCACCAATATCTAACACTCTGTGGCAGTACAAAAATTCAAAAACTACCGTTTTATTTAAATATAAATAAATCCACAATCCGCCAAAAATCACTTCAAATTTGAAAAGTGACAAGTGAACATCAAGTGCGGTTTAGTTTCAGTTTTTTCGTTTTTATTATTTTATTATTTTTTTTGGTTTTAATTTTTTTTTTGCCATGGAAGAACTCTTGGAGATTTTTAATTCAGAGTCTTTGGACTCTGTGGATGCTGGTCTACCTCCCACACCACCAGAACTTTTGGCTTCCATTAAGCCAATTAGGCCTGTGAGTCCTCTGCCACCAACACCAAAGAAGGCTCCCAAAATAAAGTCGGCCATTGTACGGGCACCACCTCATGAATTTGTGCCTGTAACCAAGCTCTTCAGGCCATTTGAAGCAAGGCCAGCTTCATCTAAAATAAAAGAGCTTAAAAAAGAGCTCAAAACAAGCGAAAGCCTGTAATTCATATCAAGGCCAAGGAATTATTGTCCAGGAATTCGAATTCCAACTCGGCCACGCCGTCCTGAAGTAAAGCCTACAGCAACTAGGATAACATCACGAAATATGCCATACTTGAATACAATAATACCCGTCAAGCCAACAAACATCACAAAAGGCACAACGACAAAGGATGACTTCAAATCGCAATCAAAAAACCACTGCCCAGGAATCCGTATTTCAACGCAGCCACATCATGTTAAGACTAACAAAGTCCCAACAAGCTCTCGGACACACCTCAGTAACAAAAACAAAACAGCAGAGTATCACAAGCAAAGACCAGCAGCTATTAATAAAACAAAGCCGAGTTTACTTGGAAATCTACACGAAATAGTGCCAATCGAAGCAAGTAGATCAACCACTACAAAAAACATTTCTCAGATTTTAAAAACCAATATTAATGCTGAAGAAAGGTCCATCACAGGATCATCAGTGAAATCTCCAACACAAGGTTTGGATATCCCGATTCTCCCGCCAATACAGTTTCAAGATCATCCTACAACTAATAATGAAAATCCAGGAATACCAGCAGACATCGGAGAATTGATAAATGCCAGCCCTGATGTTGTTCGTCTTTTGAAATCATCAGATGTTCCGTGGGATAGAATCCGTGGCGCAAAATCCTTCTTCCGATTCCAAATACCCGGCGGCATCACTATAAAAATGAAAAAGAAAAGGAAAGGATATCACTTCTCCAAACAAAACTCAGTAAGTTTTTTCTTAGAAAATTTTTTATTTTTCCTTTCAGTTTAGTCCAATTTTTTTTTTCGCCGGAGTGGAGGATGTTCAGTCCACATACATATTTGTACGTCCCTCGTTGAAATTCCACGATTAAATTATATCCCTCGACGAAAACCTTTTTCCTAAAAAAAATACAAGAAAAGGGAAACACAAAGAATCAATGTATCCTATTTTATCGAAAGAAACTTATCTGATTCCTCCTGAACAAAGTCAACCCATCCCAAATCCTGCCTACAAGTGTTCAACATATTTTTCGAGCTGAAATTAAATAGAAAATACATTAATAATATGTAAAATAAATAAAAATAGCTCAAACTTACCCAAAGTTCCACTTCCCTCCGAATATTTACATTTTTGTAATGTCATCTAATGACATTACGTCAAACAGCTAGTGTCACAATCAAATTTGGACCATTGAACCAAGCGTTGCCAGGGCAACATATTATGAAGCTGGGACATAGCTGTTCACGGCGGCTATAAAAAGGCGGCGAGCCGCAGCAAAATCACCATTCGGTTTTCAGAGTCTAATCTTAAAGCATCTTCCACCAGAGTCTAATCTGTTTCCTATCCTTTGAACAAAAGTATAATTTTGTTTATTCCTTCATATAGAAGTTTAATTCTATTATTGTAGAAGTATAATTCTACTTATATACAACATCCAATTTTGCCGCATATTATAATTTCAGAGTTTAAGCTGGAAATATCCTCCATCAGAGTCTAATCTGAATCCCATCCTAGGAGCAAAAGTATAATTTTGCTCTATCCTTCATATAGAAGTCTAATTCTATTAAAATCCGCACTCCCAAAATCTGACATTTGTTCCCCAATCGTGTGACAGAAGTTTAATTCTGCTTACACGCTCCAGGACGTTGCGATTGAAGTATAGTTCTGCGCATACGTTTTGACATTCGCTGTAACAGAAGTTTAATTCTGCTTACACACCCCAGCATGTTGTAGCAGAAGTATAATTCTGCCTACGCGTTTCAATACTCGCTGTAACAGAAGTGTAATTCTGCTTACACGCTTCAGCACGTTGCAGTCGAAGTCTAATTCTGCTACAGCGTTGCTCTTGCCCTCAGAGAATTTTACTCTATATTTGATTTGTGGAAGTTTAATTCCAATAAATTAAAAGTTATTCTCTTCTCGTTCATTTCAGAAATAAGGAGAACGTTTTGGGTAAAAAACTCAATTTGGAGCATTACCATTGTAACTTGTTAATATTGAATTTGTTTTTTTACTTGAATTTTTAAATTGTTTGTTTTTTATACATTGTTGAATTTTTACTGGATTTTAATAGTATTAGTAGTTTTATTAGATTGTAAGTTATTATTTGAATTAAAGTTATTGAATTTGTGATATTAGGTTAAGTATATGAATTATTTTAAATAAAATTTATATTTGAACTGAATCAAAGCTGAGTTATCCATTTTAAAACCGGCACCCTCCTTTACGCTCGAGACTAGATCTCACACCACCTTTTTATAATAAAAAAACTTTAAAAAAATTTTTCCTTAGCAACAAACTAAAGCAGAAAGTTGATAAAATAGATAAGAGCAGAATTTTTAGTATTGAGTGAAGTGACTGCAATGCAGTCTATATTGGTAAAACAAAACGCTGATTAAAAATTAGATACAAAGAACACATATCATCGGCACTATAATAGACCAATATCAGGCATAAGCAAGATACTGGTCATATCACATCTTTAAATAAATTACAACTTTTAAAAAACGTGGATGGTGGAAAAGTCCAAGATAAATTCGAGATATATTACATTAATAATGAAAGTCGTAAAGATTCATTTTTGGTAAACGATCAGTTAGATTTCATGAATAATAGCCCCCTCTTATGTATGGATTTCTAATGACCGTTACTGTAAAATTTAAATTCCAAAATATTACGATACTCAGGTTTAGCTAACGATCTGCTTTTCAGTTGCTTGATAATGCCCTAAGAAAGCAAAACGCGTTGCGACTCAAATAAAATAAAATTGTTGTAGAACAGTATTACATGTGTTTTTATTTTGAACATTTTTTGAAAAAAAGATGATTACCAAAGTGTTCTACCAAGTGCCTAAAAAACATCAGTTTTATCAATTAATTACTTATAGAAAAATGTCAGCAAGCAAATCAAAAGTACAATGGCTGAAAATTCAATGGTTGCGATTCGTCGGTAAAAATCGTTTTATTATAAAATTCAAATACTCAAATATGGAAGAGGTGCTGTTTGAAGAATTTTATATTGCAAAAAGAAACGTATGCAAAACAATTGCAATGGATTTAGGACCACTTTATGCAAAAGGAAGGGAAATTGAACTCCAAAAATACAAGGATTTGCAAGAACTTAAACAATACATCTCACTAGTATTTCACCCATTTTATAATGAGCTTAAAAAGAGTGCAAAAGCTATCGATAATGAGATCACAGAATAGGACGAAGTTGAATAAATTCTAAGTAATTTGTATACTTATGTATGATAACTTGCGTTACACTAAAACAAATTTTTTCTTTTAAAATAGTAGGCCTAACCTTCATTATTTGGATTACGTAAAATGTTCGTCAATGCAAAAACGACCTAAGCAACATTTTTGGATATAAAACTTAAAGTTTTTTTTTTTAATCTGCAACGATTATGTAGTTCCTTATATTATTAATCAAAATTATTAGTTTATTTACATTATGAATTTGGATTTATAAAAAAAAAATTCCGTTGAAATTATGTTTTGTTTTTTTAAAACCAATTATTTCTATTGTAAAAATTTGGGGTTAGGCCTTTTTAGCGCTGAGCGCCTCAGTTGTGCTTAAATTCTGCGATGAAGATGAATTACCATGCGATGGTATACACTTATAAATAAAAGTGTTGCTTAATTCCCAGTTGTCGGCTGTAGAAGTTCCGCTATATCCCTTACGATTTATTAGTTAACTTTTACTATATTTTACGTACTATTTAACACTGATACCATTTATATGCGCCACTCCCTAAGTTTCTTCTGAAACAAGCATTTCTGTGGAAATAGGTCTATATGTATAATTTTATCGATATTTACATCACTCATGAATTCGAAGTAGGTAAGATCGGTACGAAATTCTACAACTTTTCTTTTATGCGTAATTATTGAGAACTCCTCACTTTTAAAAAAACTTGACAAGACCTCTAAGCTCCATTCATTCAACAATGATACCACTACTCGATCCCAAATAGGCAGCACAGGAGCACTAATTACATTTCAAAATTCAAATAAAATTGAAATCTTTAACATACTTACATTTGTATGATTTGCCTCTGAAGCACTGTATAACTAACATTATCCCACCGTTAAAATATTTGGATCCATTTTTTACAATTTAAAAATCTACATGCACGCACAATGAGCTCAAGTTGAAAGTCACCACATGAATGATAAAACATGCGTCCAGTACAATGACTGTAACTAAGGAAAACAAGATGCTTTCTAATATGAACGTAATTGGATTTACATTGTCAGTTCTAACTATGCATAGTAAACTCAATAATGAACTCTAATTCATTCTATGAAACCTTTGGTAAAAAAACGGTAAACTAATCATGTGTGTTTGATTTAAACATGGAAAGTTTAGAACAATTATGAACAATTTTACAATGTTATCATAGTTGACTTTAACCATAGATTATACAAGAACTAGATGTCGCATGCACTACCAAAAAAGTATACAAAATTTATATGGCTGGGTGGTCCATTCCGGAATGGACCATAACATTTGAAATGATGTATACGTCGAGTGATTCATATTTTTTTGTATCTGAATTGTTCAGGAAGTCGATCAAATGTATACAAAATTGCTATTATAAAAACACTTTCATTCGGCACGCTCTAAAACATGGTATAGTCCATTCCAGAATGCACTACCCATTTCACAATATGTATAGTCTGCTCTGGTATGCCATGCGACATCTAATTCTTCTGCCATCTATGCTTTAACATATGGACAATAGTATCCGCAACTATGCCATGATTGAATTAACAAAACATTATTGAATCCAATTTTATCTAGTCGGTATGACTATTTTCGAGTTCAATTTTATTATTATTAATTTAACTATGAAGGATGTTAAATACCACAATTTTATTGTCTGAGTGTAGTAGAATTTCGATCAATAAGTTTACTAACATATATGTATGTATGTATTCACAAGTTTTGCTGCTTTTGCGGTAAGTTGACCCTTGTCTAAATTTGTATAAGTTAACCATTGTCTAAGTCCCCTCCGTATGGGAAGTTTCTGGGATAACTTTTTCATCGAAGTGTATACTACATTTACATTACACATTGCTGAGATATGCTCCTTTGAAGCATAGTTTAATCCATTCTATATTAATAACAAAAGCGGTACGTGTGGGTTTTTCAAGACAAAAAGGGAATTTCTTCAAGATTCAATCAAAAATTCGAATATCTAAAATGAAAAAGACTTATGCCCTAGCTAGACACACAGCGCTCTTAATGAAGAAATAACTAACGACTCATTAGTCTATTCTATAATGATGCATTATTAACTGCAGACACACAGCCATTTCTTTAATTAAGTTGTTCTGTCAAACTGGTTTTGATAAACTTATGACATTACAGAAGCGATATGGATCGAGTTAACGCGATAAACTTTGTTTTTATTTATTTTATTTTATATTAAAAAGAATACTGATAATATAATTTGTGATTTTGATTTCTTTTTCTTATTTTTCAAATCAGCTGATGCACAACGAAGCTCCATATTTCAATTATATGACAAATTTAGCACATTTTTCCTCGTTACAGCTATAATGAAGGAGAAAAACACTTCATTAGTGTACTCCATTATCATTTGATTTTCGACCCATAATGAGTAGTTAGTACTAATGATTCATTAGATCGTGCTGTGTGTCTACGGCGACTTTGCTCATTAGGGAAAGGACACAAATTATTTCATTTTTTGCTATGCAAACCTGCTCGAAGAACAGAGTACGTAGAAATCAATAAATTTTTCTTCATACGTCAATATTTTCCTAAATAAAATTCTCTTGAACCCACAGGAGTTCTTACTCTAAGGTCGTCTTACGTATATATATGTATGTAACTATATATTTACCTGACTTCAATTTTGTCTACGAAATATTTTTCCAAAACCCTAAAAATCAATGCAACTTGAATTCAAGAATATCTACTTAACTCAATCTTACTACAGAATTGAGAAATGACGTCAAAGGCTCATTAAGAATCACCGTTTTTAACCTTTTTAATCTTTTAAGCTTTTAATCTTTAGTACGCCAATTACCGTAAGAATTACTTAACTTGTGTGTTCAGGGCGACAACATGTTTCAACATTGTGCATACATTTATCGGCTTGCCATTCGCAATTTCTCTCCCAACATTACGCCCGACTTCCATACACGTTTTCCCTGTGTGCTTGCTAAGACATTACGTTTAATACTGTTTCCGACCAAATCTTACGATCCTCAATAAATTGATACGCGCCATTTAGTTCTCAGCAAGTATTATTCCTGGAATTTTTCATACATAATCTCCTTTATTGCATTCTCTATAGATATTATTTGGGTTGAAAATAGCAGTTGCAGCAAGTTCTCCATATGTATGGATGTATGAATTTCATGAGAAATGTAGCAATTACATATTATTGCCTCCAAAGGAGTCTTTAAGTGGGGTTCTTTCAATATTACTTAAAGAATTAATACTTACTTGGCGACAAGAATATCAATTTCATTATATTTTATATGAATTAGCATGAAAAAATTTAAATTTCGTTAAAAATAATTGGGAGGATTTATATTGTTTAGTTTATCAGGAAATATCAGGAAGAAACGTATTTCTGAGATGGTTAACCTTTATCACTAAATAACATATTATAGTATAACTATAAAACTGAAGCTTTTGCATTCAAAAGATTATTCTTCCAGTTTCAGGTCCTGAACTCATTTCTTGGTGTTAAGTTCTAAAGGCTTCATACAGAGTTTTTCGCATAAAAGAATTGCAATATAATGAAATTGGCATATAGCATGTAGTTACCCCAATTTCCTACGAAATTTTTCTCTTTAATTTCAGTACACTTCGACAGAACCGATTTTATCATACTGTTCGTGTACTTTTGGAGCAAAAACTTTCAGGGTAAAAGCTTTCTCGCGTGGAAGATGAAAATGTAAAAGTATAGAAAATTACGCAAACGGTTTTCCTGCAACTTCGTTAAAAACAAGAAGAATGCCATTTCAGGATTAATTTTAGTTCATAAGTTTTGCTAAAATTGCAACTTTGGCAAGTGAATCTGATTTATATTTTAGTAAGTGGGGCTAAGCCAGGACAACCCGGTACCCTGGTGTATGTTGGTTGACTCACTCATCATGGTGCTGAAAAATGTGAGATTCTCATGTGAAGTGTTTGCGAATGACATCCCTCTGCTCATCTCCCGGCGGAGTATGGCTGTTGCCTGTGCTTTCATGAGGACTTAATAATGTCGAGGAATGTTGCTATGATATGTTGATATGATGGTGAACCCTATAAAAAGCAGCTTTGTACTCTTCTCCAGGAGACATAAACCTAGAAACTTTGCTCTTTCAAAACTATTTGGACACACTCTGCAGCTGTCTCCTCATGTCAAGCACCTCGAAGTCTACCTTGACTCGTAGCTGATGCGGGAATTGCATGTAGAGGAAAAGTTAATACGACTGTGAAAGCCTTCGCTCAATGGAGGAGAACCTTTAGCTGCGCATGGGGCATACGACCGAGTATTGTGCACTGGATGTACACTTCGGCCCTAAAACCCAGGCTCACATATGCCACTTGTATATGATGGCCGAGCACGCAAGTGTGGACACTTCGATACGGAAGCTGGCTGGCCTGGAAAGGCTTGCTTGCCGGGATTAACGGTCTCTATGCGATTTACGGCTAGTGATGCCCTTGAGATCTTACTTAATCTGCCACCTTTGGGAGCTTGTCATTCAGACAGATGCTAAAATGGAGATATTGGGAAGATGGATGGGCTGGTCCTTCCCATTGTTCTATAGCGTGTGAGCTGGAACGAGAAATCCCGTATGCCACTTGATGCTATGGTACTAGAGTATCGTGTTGGGGGTCGTTTTTATGTGAGGTTTCCTGAAAGGTAATCGTGCGCTGAAGGAAGTGTCTTATCAAGCCTTCTCCGGTCCACTCGAAAAAATTTCACCGAGGGCTGTCTCACTAATAAGGGAGCCGGTGCGGGTGTCTACTTTCTTGAGCCTGACATTGGGTTGGAATACTAATTTGGAAGACACACTACTCTCTGCCCGACTGAATTCATCGCCATCTCAATGGCAGGAAAGATGTGGAAATCAAGGCTCTCTTTCCGGATAGTCAGGCCGCCTTGATAGCTTTGAATGGCCCTCGGGTAACATCATAGTTACTGGGAGGCTGCAAATCATCCGTGGATAAGCTGTGGATCCACAACAAGGTATACTTTCAGTGGGTTCCTGGTCACATGGCAATCATGTGCAATGAAGGGGTTAACCTTCTAGCCTGGCCCTCCGTTCCTTGGACTGGAACCCAACGTAGGTCTTGGCACCTCGGGTATCGGCTCCCTAATCAAAGTGAACATTAGAAAGAAGCATCAGCAGAGATGGACGAACTGAGCATATGCATATGCACAAGGAAAACAATGTAGAACTGTGGTTGGGATCACCGCCGGCCACTGCTCGTTTTACGCTTACATAACAAAGATGGGAGCTGTTGACAGCCCTCAGTGTCTGTTTAGCCTGGAAGGTGAGCGTGAGACAACCGAACACTTTCTGTGTGCTTGTCCGGCCTTTGCCCGCAGCTTCGGCTTAATTCATGCAAAAGCGGAAGCTGTGACATAGGCTAAATTCATGGTTTTTCTTACACAAAAATATAAAGAAACGGTCATACGTTATAACGTATTGTTCCAAAAATGAGTACGTGAACAGACCTAAAATTGGCCTTAAAGGGGCGTTCGTTCGTAGAGATAGCTTACGGCAGAAATGTGTTGGAAGGAATATGCCATGGAAATTGTAATTTGCAAAATGGGCCCAATAAAATTAGCTTGCTTGTCATTAGCTTCTCTTTACTTTGTCACTCCAACCAAATGTGATCCTTAGCCAGTGTTAGCAATTATTATACTGAATTATTCATCTCGCAGAAAGACATTTCTCATGTCCCCGATTTCAATTGGATACTGCTTAACTTAACTCGATGATGACTATTTTTTGTATAATATGTCGAAAAACAGATTTACTTCCTTTAATAAACCTACAAAGCTAGAAAATTTAGTGAGTTATGTACAAATTACACACCTAGGGATATAATCCCTGAGCAGCTATCACAGATTGCCCATACGAGAAAATTACATCTTGCTCGAGTTTGATTATCAAGTTAGGAAAAAATGCAAAACTTTAACAGAAAATGGATTGCAAAGTCAGAAATGTTTATTGCGATAAATATGGTCATATTATATATGATTTCGATGATTTATGAATATTTAGAAACCCCTCCCCCACACATATGTACGGCAATGGACAATACCAAGAAGAAGTTACCCAATTTAGTCCATTTTGAAATTATATTTGCTATTTTTATGAAAACGCCGTATATTATGCGTGGACTAGGTCTAATCCATTTTGCTCGACCTTCACGGATATAAAAAGGTTTGCAGGTAAACGAAAGAACTCATTAGTTCCAGTGTGCCTGCATACTTGTCTGGGGATTTTAAAAGTTCTTAAAGATAGAGTTCACCGAATTTGTGAGGAGCCTTTGAAAACAAGATTACCTGGCACTGAAAGAGATAGGGAGACGGTAATGACAACAAATGTTTAGCAAATAAAGTTACTATTCAAGGATTGTATTGGACAGCTAAAACACTTAAATGCAGAGAAAAACCTCTTAATACACGATATCAGTTGGCAGCGCTCCATTGAAGTGATCGCACGTAATTAGTTATTAAAGAGACTTAATAAATACAGTAAACAGAGTTGGAAACAAAAGTAGGATTAAGGCTGATGCAATATCAGTAGGCGTAGGGAACTTTCCCAAAAAACAAGCTATTGGTTTAAATAATAAAAAACTATGTGCAATGAGTGAGTGTGAGAGCAGGGGGAGGAGTAGCAATTGTTATTAAGAAAAATATAAAATACACTCTTTTACCTCTACCAAAAACTAAACTCATTGAATCAATTCTCAACAAACTTTCCTGGTTGAAATTCGAGTCAGGGTATTAGAAACCACTTACGCAATAACATATTAAGAATTATGAGGAGCTCACCCAATGTTTTAATAGGCGGGACCTAAATTAATTTTATAGTTTCGGAAGAGATTGTGTGATACGACATATTGATATTGAACGAGATTATCAATTATATTAACTTTTTAATTGAGTGCAGACCGGTTTCAGCACCTCGACTATCATCAGTACACTAAAATTGTATTGCTCCCAAACTGATTTCTTACAGTGGCTTGCAAAGTGGTGAGTAATAGAGATCTGTTTTGTCGTTAAAGCAGGGGTGGTCTTTGTCTAGTAGTGCTCGAGATACCTCTAATGATTCCAATAGATTTTATTTCTTTCCTTTATTACTACATGTAGAATATTTGCGCTTACATAAGGTACATGATTGTTGTCTACTAAATGAGTCGCATAATTGGATTTGTTATTTTTACTTCTGTAGGAGCTGGTATGTTTATCTATTCTAAATTGTCGATATAGTGCATGGGGGTGTATCAGGGCAAATGCTTGGGGTAATATCTTACACAGCATAGTAAATGTGGAATCCGACACAATAAATCAAACTACTAAAATATGTGATATGATCACTAACATATACAATGTGATTAATGAAGCGATTAATCATTCTGTCCCTAAAATTTCAGGAAATACTACAATAAATCGACCTCTTCCAAGCCATGTACTAAGTCTAATCAGCCTCAGAAATACGACTAGGCAAAACCTAAAGAGATACCGAACGAATTCCCAAGAAATACTACAATAAATCGACCTCTTCCAAGCCATGTACTAAGTCTAATCAGCCTAAGAAATACGACTAGGCAAAACCTAAAGAGATACCGAACGAATGCCCACGCTAACGAGGTTAAGGAATTAACAAAAACCATAAAACGCGAAATATCAAATTTTAGAAATACAAGTTGGTATAACAAATTAGAAAGTTTAACCTAAAAAACTGATAAGTCTTTCTGGAATATAACAACACTTACTAAAAACAAAAACAGAGGCATCCCTACCCTTATATATCAAAGCAAAAAAATTATTACTAATTCGGAATAGGCTGAACTTTTACCAAATTGTTTTTCAGATAACCCCAGTATAGCACATGACTTAAGTGATAGTAATAGAAAAATATTACTCCAGCAAAGTATTAACGAATTTGCTGTGAATGCAGCATGTTCGGACCAGAAAAGCAAGCGGGATTGATAACATTAAAGGAAATTGTATAAAGGTCCTACCGAAGGTTGCATTAGTGTTTCTAACATTGACCTTCAAATGTTGCTTCAAAGTAAAATATTTTCCTTCTCAATGCAAAAAAGCTAAGGTAATTGCAGTCCCATAACATAACAAACCAGCAGCTGATATTAACTATTATCGCCCAATCAGCCTTTTACTGATATTCGGTAAAAGATTTGAAAAGCTGATTAAGATCCAACTACAGCAAACTACCTGGACGAAAATGATATTCAATCAAAGAGCAATTCGGTTTCAGGAATTCTCATAGCATCACACATCCGCTTGTTAGAATTACGAGACATATTAAAAATATATTTAGCCGTCAGGAATATACAGCTCAGGCTTTGCTAGACATTCACGCTGCATTTGATACGGTGTGGCATGACGCCTCTGTCGCCAAACTAGTGACCGCAGGAGTACCACATGTCTCAGTGCTTGGTCCAATCCTATACACAATTTTTACGGCTGACATTCCATCCTTGAATAACTGTACTATTATTATCTTCGCCGATGATATGGGGATATATTCATCATCTGCTATACCAACAGTAATAGCCAGCAATCTTCAGATTGCTTTAGATACTATTTATCGCTATTTTTACAAATGGAAAATAAAAATAAACCAGATTAACACGCAAACGATGTTCTTTACTCGGAAACGTAAAATCACAAATCTTCCTGCAAACAACTTGAATATAAATGGACATGATACAACTTAAGGCTGTTGCACATCGAACACCGAAAACCGAAAAATTCTACACCGAAAATTTGGTTTTACTTTCACATCAAAAACCGAAAACTTTTTTTCGGATAGAAGTGACAGAAGTCATAATCGGTAGAAGTGACATTTAATTTTCATAAAAGGGTTATGATGAGGGATCATACGAAGAAACGCGTTCTAATGTTATCCCTTAAGTGGTGGATTTTGAAAAAACATAAAATGAGACAATATTGGGTTCACCCCTTAAATAAAATTAGGAGGAGACATGGAGAGTTTTTTACTGTAGTAAAAAAGCTAGAAAAGTTTCCCTTCAGGTATTTTCAGTACTTCCGGATGTCAAAAGAAAAGTTTAAAGCCATCCTGATGTTAATAAAACGGGAAATATCACCTAAAAAGAACAACTTTAGGAGTGATATAATATCAGCGAAAGAGAGACTTGCGCTTACATTACGGTATAGAGTACCTAGTTTTTAAAACTTTTTCAGGACCTAAAGTAATTTATCTTTTAGATTTCTTGCAACTGGAGTCAGCTGTACTGATTTGGCCATCCGGTTTTGCATGGGAATATCTACAGTTCATAAGTGCGTTGTCCAGACCATGGATGCTATAATTTTAAAAATGTAGGACATGTGTATGCCAAAGCCAACTAGCGGCGGATGGAAATCTATAGCTAAGCGTTTCTTAGATAGATGGAACTTCCCGAATTGCCTGGGAGCAGTGGATGGGAAGCATGTGTTAACATTTGCTCCCAATAATACTGGAAGCTTATATTTAAATTATAAAAAAAAGCTTCTCAACAGTATTAATGGCAGTAGTAGATGCTGATTACAAATTTATAATGGTGGATATAGGTGCATATGGCTCCAATTCGGATGCTGCCATATTCAGCCACTCAAAGTTTGGGAATGATTGGTTAAACAATCCGAGCAATTTACACATACCAGCTGATTGCCCACTTCCCGGCACTTTGAGTCCGCAATGCCATATGTAATAATTGGAGATGAGGCATTTGCCCTTAAGCCGACGTTATTGACTCCATATCCTGGAGATAAATTAACTATGGAGAGAAGGATTTTCAACTATCGGTGAGACAGCTAATTATTTTATCCTGCAATATTGTTATTCCACAAAATTGATATATTTCAGACTATCAAGAGCTCGCCGTATTGTCGAAAATGCCCTCGGAATACTTGCCCATATCTGGCGGATTCTATTAAAAAGAATAGAAGTTCAAAGTTCAACAATAAATAAACTTATTTTAGCCAGCTGTATCTTTCATAATTACATAAGGATGAATAATGTCGATACCACTGACAGCGAAGAAATGAACTTGTCTAATTCAAACCAAAATGACAAACCAGCATCTGAAGCAGTAGGTGTTAGAAATGCTTTCTAGAAATGGTGCATCACAGAAGGTGATTTAGACTTTCAGCATAAAATGATTTAGGATAGTTTTCATTTTAAAAGTACTTTATTTTATTATAATTGTAACGTAGAAATAAAATCGCATTCCTGCCAACAAAAACAAAATCAGTTCTATTTTCCTCATATAAAAACCTTTCTCAATAAAATAACATTTAAAAACAAAAAAACCAATTTAGATCTATATAAAAAAAAAACAAATTCAGATCTATATACCTCTCCTAACTCTGTTCACTGATCATATTCTGCCAGTCGAAGCTCTACATCCTCCAATGCTTGCAGACACTCCATTTGTTGAAGTTCTACATCCTCCAGTGCTTGCAGACACTTCATTTGCAGCTTAAGCTGTTGTCTCCTATCAAGACTCTCTGCCTGCTGCCTTAAAGAAATAAAAAAAAACCTGATAGCCGAAGTTTCCTTTTCGGGCGGAACATTTTCTATTGCACTTAATATCTTCAATATAGTTCCATCGGCTCTCTGTGATTTTCCCAACTTCTTTTTAGTGTGTTCTTCATCCATTCCTGATGTAGATGGAAGCTCCAAATTATTAGTGGCTTCTGTACTTACGTCGATATTTTCCATTTTAGGTTTATATTCATAATAATTTCCAACTGTGCTGAAATTTTTTTTGGATGACATTTGTGTTCTAAGGCAATAAAATTTTGTAAATAACTTACCTTCGTAAAGGATTTAAAAACTTAAGGGCTTCAAAATGCACCCATTTAGCACACTTTGTCATTACTACTATTACTACGAACATTGTTTTCAACCTTAAAATATGCCCGAAATGAGTCCCTTAGATTTTCCCATTTCTTTTTGCATTCTGTTGCTAAAGAATTTTACTAAAATAATTTACTAGTTCTTCCAAGTATGTTTGCAATTTCCTCCCAGCTCCTAGTTTTTTTATACCTGTCCTTGTACTCGGGGCTTGTCTTGTCGTATAAGCACTGAGTGCTTCGACTTCTAAAATTATTTTGATTTCGAAATCTCTCTCCATTTCCTAAAAGTAAATATTGTATAAATATATATTTTAATTGTACATAGTTAAGTGCAAAACTTACAAAATTTTCTTCTGTATAAAAAAAGCTGACATAAACAAAGCGGAGAGGTTAAGTATCACCGGAAAATTTGTTCGGTCCGATTAGATTCACAGTGTGGAATCCTAGTAGGGTTTGACAGTTTTATCCGATATTTCGTTTTACGGACAGCAAAACGGGAAAATGTGTATTATTTTTTATTATTATTATTATTTTTAAATTTTTTCCAAGATAAACTTTCAGTTTAAAGCCTTTATGTTTATTTCTAAGTCTTGCAAGGTGTAAAGTTTAATTATTAATGCAAAATTTTCATTTTTTCGGTGTACATATATCTTTCGGATCCGATTTTCGATGTGAAAGTGCCTTTAGACAGAGAATGTTAAATACCTTGGAATTACACTAGATAAAAACCCTTAGGTTCCAAAGACATATTTCAACTACTAGACATAAAATTAATATCCTGACTAGAGTTCTCTATTCTTTTTAAATTAAAAATCTGCTTTGAATATCAAAAACAAGCTTATTATTTTTACAGTTATCTTTGAAGCAACACTACTTTACGGGGCCCCTGTTTGGGGTAAGTGCGCAATGAGTCATTTAAAATATTAAAAACAATGCTAAACCTACCTTGGCATTTCTCTACCATATCGCTTCACAACTTAGCAAATGTAAAGCTAGTTACTGATAAAGTAAGTGCAATTTCTGACCAGTTCTTTTGCAAATGTAGTTATTCAGAGAACCTATTAATAAATGAACTTAGACCAATTTAGCACCCTAATTAAGTAAATTGTCGAGTAAATTAAGATATTCAGGATTAACTACCTGTTTGGCTAAGCTTCTGATGCTTCAGGGAAGTCCGTCGTACGAAAGAAGGGGGACGTCGGACCGACAAAGCCAACAGCTATAAAAGGCCCTCATAATGAAGGCAAAACCAGCCGCAAATATGGTCTTCCATCTGCCAAAGCGACTGTTCCAAAGCCCAAAACGGCGGCTAGAGCTAGATTTACAGAGGTAAGGGGGGGGGGGGGGGGGTGGAGCTAAAAATCCCCACAAGCCAGAATCCAGTGGCATTCGGAAGGGTACTTCAAAGTCCAACCAGGACAAGTTGAAGGACCCCAAGGACATGACAACGGAATGATGCCTCTGACCGGAGCATCATTACGTACGGACACTGAGAGGACAGGACTTTCGACGGACGAGACAGGAAACACCACTTGCCACTTAGGGCAAAGATCAAGTAGGCCAAATCATTCAACTCGAGAGGAGCCCCAATTTGGGCCCCCTCGGATAATGTTAAGGCTACAAGTATTAAATGTTTCCAGATTAACCTTCACAGAGCAAAATGCGCCTATGCAGCTCTCTCTGAACGGTTTCTCAAATCTGGATGGGATATTTCCCTAATTCAGGAACCTTGGGCATATAACGGCAAAATGCGGGGCCTCACTTGCGGGAAGGAAACCAATAAATTTTATTGCCTTAATGGCGACAGACCCCGAACAGCAATTATGTGCGGCAGGGATACTGTCGCTTTTACGTTGCACAGATTCATTACAAGGGATCTAACTGCAGTATTAATAGAATTCAAAAATCTCCAAAATGGCAAGGAGCAGATTGTTCTAGCATCCGCTTACTTCCCAGGATATCAAGAGCTCTCACCACCACAGGAGGTTAAAGATCTTGTGGAGCACTGCAGTATAAATAATCTGAAACTGATTATAGGCTGCGATGCCAATGCTCATCATACAGCTTGGAATAGCAGCAATATCAACGAAAGAGGTGAGGAGATTCTACACTATGTACTCTCAAAAGGTCTCCAAATAGGCAACCGAGGGGTAGAGCCCACCTTCGTTAATGCAATCAGACAGCAAGTCCTTGACCTGACAATCACCAATAAGCAAGGTGTTGAACTGGTCACGAACTGACATGTCTCAAACCAAGCCTCACTATCCGATCACAGGTAAATAAGATTCAATATTGAGCCTCTACAAACAAGGAAGGAACATATAAGAATCCCAAAAAGGACGGATTGGGCAGCATACAAGGCCGTGGTCCAGGAGGAACTAATAGGCCTTCCAAAAAGGACCGAAGAAATGGATCTTATAGCAGATCAACTTCAAACAACGCTCATTCGAGCTTATGAGGAGAGCTGCCCTATTACCACCATCCAAAGGAAAAAGGACGTTCCCTGGTGGAACAGTCAGCTCGGTAAATTAAGGAAAAGCCTGAGGAAGCAGTTCAACAGAGCTAAGGCCAATCAACAATGGGAGGCATATAAAACAGCTCTAAGGGAATACAACAAAGAGCTCAGGAGATCCAAAAGAGAGAGCTGGAAAAAATTTTGCGAAGAAATTGAGAGTACCTCAAAAGCTTCACGACTCCAAAAAGCCTTTTCCAAAGATCATAACAACGGCATTGGCTCCATCAAACACTGTGATGGAAGCCTTTCCGTCAGTTCCAAGGGAACGCTAGAGATTCTTCTCAAAACGCACTTCCCACTCTGAAACTTTGTGACCGAGGAGCCCGACGTAGACGCCAGATCCTCAGTGATACCAGTGGTGCTAAACAGGGATTACCGATCAGGAAAGAAAATTGTCATCGAAGCCAAAGTGAGATCGGCTGTCAAGTCCTTCAAACCTTTTAAAGCTCCTGTACGATTTCCTTAATATGTTTGGGGGTTTCAGTTACCTCAAATTTTCGTTTAATGGGGTTCCTATCATATTTAACTCGATTACATGTGTGGAAGTAAATAAGTTTCTTTAATCCTTCGTAGTTTTCATTAATTCCTGTGTGTCCTGTCTCGTATTTGTGATATTTTTGGATTTGTCTATATGTTTCGTCTTCGCTGTCCATGTCTTTAGCATGATGTACACATCTGACAAATCTTATGCTTTGAATGCCGTCAAATAATTCTATAATCTTTTGTTGTAGTCCATTATAATCATTATCGCTCAATTCTGTGTATATGCCTGTTTTCCCGGCTTTTTGTATCCTCTTAAGATGTCTGATAAGTTGTTATCCAAATCATCGTAGTCAATATATATTTTCCTATTTTTATGCTATATTTCTAATTCCTTTTCCCTTTTTGTTGACTAATATAATTTGAGTTTTAAATCGGCGGCGATGGCATATTTCCGGCGTTACTGCAAGAATCGCTGAATCATATTAATCCCCTTATCACCAAGGTTGTTTTTATTCCGAAATCGGGTAAAAAACCACCCAGCGAGGCAAAATTATACAGGCCTATCAGTCCGACTTCATTTCTCCTGAAAACTCTAGAGAAAATAATAGACAACTATATTCGGACGACGTCCCTCAAAAGCTGTCCACTTAATGCCAATCAATATGCCTACCAAACCGGAAAATCCACCGAGGACGCTCTCAGCAGTCTGGTAGAGACTATCGAGATAGTCTCACAGGAAAAGGAGGTCCTTATATGTTCCTTTATGGACATACAAGGCGCCTTCGATGACATCCTCTTTGACTCGATCAAGAGGGTATCCGATGATAGAGGCATAGAAACCTGCATTGTCAGATGGATTGGCAACATGCTTGAGAAACGCTGCATAACAGCTACCATGAACGGGGAATCCACAACAATCATGGCCACTAGAGGCTGCCCACAAGGCGGGGTGTTATCACCACTTCTATGGCTACTAGTTTTGGATGAGCTACTAAATTTACTCCAAGAGGCCGGCTTTAAGGCCCAAGAATACGCTGATGATATTGTCATCTGTGTTAAAGGAAAGTTTGATTAGCTTTACCAGAGCTTATGCAAACTGCTTTTAACATCGTTAGCAGATGGAAAAGATAGGAAAAGGAGCCTTCAGATCCCACCTCCTAAGTTAAATGGAATTGCAATAGAATATTCCAAAGAAGCAAAATATCTAGGAATAATCCTAGACAGCAAGCTTACCTGGAATCCCCACCTGGAAATGATAACAAACAAGGCCATGTGTGCATTCAGCTCTTGCCACAGGCTTTTCGGGAAAAAGGGGGTCTGAACCCCAAAATAACCCTATGGATCTTCCAGGGCATAGTCAGACCCATACTTTCTTATGTGGCAAATGTGTGGTGGCCTAAAACATTGCAGGCAAACCCCAGAAGAATCCTTGACAAGGTGCAAAGGATGGCATGTTTATGCGACACTGGCGCCTTTACATTATGTCCTCAACGAGCACTTGAAGCCATTCTTGGCTTACAGCCTCTCTACCTCTTTATTCAGAGGGAAGCTGCAGCTAGTATGCTTCGAAAGGAAAGGTCCGATGATTGCACCTCCTCCAGGGTGGCACATCTCAGTATCTTCGAGCAGGTCAATATTAACGACCTAGAAGCTCCAAAAGGTACTATGGCCAAGAGACTTTCTTCTGAAAGAGGTTACAAGGTAACCATTAATGAAAGAAGCTAGATACTAGACAGAGGACTCCAGCTCCCGCAACGGGCCCAATTCTGGTATACTGACGGATCCCGGAAGGAGGGAAAAACAGGCGCAGGGGTGGTTGGTTCAGAAGTGGAACTATCCATTCCGCTTGGTGTCTCACCTTCCATTTTTCAGACGGAAGTCTATGCTATAGAGGTTGGAGCTCAGGAAAGCCTAAACAAGGGCTGTAAGAACTCCAACTTCTACATCTGCTCTTTCCTCTCAAGCCTTTGAGTCGAAACTAGTGTGGAGCTGATGCCCGAAACTCCAACTACTGTCTAGGGACAACCAAGTAACCTTGGTTTGGGTCCCTGGACACGAAGGAGTGGACGGTAATGAAAAAGCGGGTGAACTGTCTAAAACCGGAACTGAATGTCCGTATATTGGTCCCCATCCGACATTTGGCCTGCCAAAAATCCACTTTAGGGAGGAAGTGCATAGGTGGGAAAATAGGCAACTAGATGTCCTTTGGCGTAGCGCGCCAGGTATGAGGCAGGCGAAGAAAATCTTCAATCATTCTCATTTCCTGTCGCATCAACTTATTGGACTTAGCAGACAGTCGCTCAGACAATTTGCTAACGCAGTCACTGGTCATGGCTCCTTCCGTCACTTCCTGAAGAAGATAGGCAAATGCGACAGTGAACTGTGTCGACTGTGCGAAAAGGAAGATGAAACCTCGATGCACGTTATATGCGTGTGCCCAGCACTAGCAAGTCTAAGGCTGCAAATCACTGGAAGAGAGCTTATCTCTCCAGATAATGTTTGCAATCTAACTCCGAAAGCAATAATCGAGTTAAAAGACTCGATTTTGCCTAATCACAATAGGGGAAGGCACAATAGATCAACTTTGGTCGCGGTGTCTGCAAGGTCCTGGAGGCCTAGTCGCCCCTACTCTTAACATTAACATTAACTTTAAGATATGCAGGATAAGATCTCAAATAAGATGTTTTTATGACCTTTTTTACTTTAAGCGAAATGTTTCTGAAATTTAATATATGCCTAATTTAATTTGAATATTAAAGCTGTAAAGAACAATTGTTCTAATTCTCTAAAAGTAAACTCCTCTTGATAAAATAGCAATACATGATGTGTCTACAAATAAATTTGAATTGAATTGAATACACATTTTTTATAGAAACAATGATTTTACTTAACTTTAAGCAATACACCATGATTTTTTTTAAAGATTCTAGTTAATTTTAATCAGTACACGCTAATTTTTAATAAAATCCTTTGTGTCTACTCAACATCTGACCTTTTAAACTTTTCACATAACCAACAACTGTACAAATGCGGCACCTATCATCATAAATTATTTATTAAGTGGTACATCTGCACAAATATTACAATATCTTGTAGACGTACAGAAAATATATATAGGTAAACCAATAAGAAAAATCAAATAAAATAAATAGTGCAAATATGTAAGTAGGTACTACTAATTAGTAGAGTAGAGAAAGAAACATTAAAGACTGCTGTGTATGTACTTTTAACCCAAAATTTGAGAATTTAATAAATTAAGAAAAGCCCTGCTGGAGCTTGTGTTTTGATATACAGTTGGCAGCGAATTCTACTTCCGGTGGATTTGGACAAAAGTAAGAACGTTCACCGTATTGTGACCGTGACCTGCAGCGAGGAAGAAGCAGATTTAGGTTTCTATGTGATCGTAAAAATTGCAGTTTGGTGTAAAGATATTCAGGCCATTTGTTATAGATTAAATTGTGAAGAAAATATATGTCACAATGAGCAAGATGAGTATCTAAGGGGAGTCCCAGAATTGAGATACGATACATAGACACATGTTCATTACGGGGCAATTGGTATATAAACGAACGGAATCATTAAAAGCAACGCTGAGTTTTCAACTGCAACTTGAGTCTATCTTCGAGAATAGTATGGTTCCAAGGGTGAATAACGGTATGATAAGCGTTCGCACCAATTTAAGGCGCATTTCAACCGATAACAAATATCCATTGCTCCGTAGTTGTTGAAGGCATCTGTATACTTTGCCTATTATGTTAGTTATATGACTGCAGCTGGGTAAACTTGGAGGTCATTACAACCCCTAGGTTTTTCACGGAGCTGAGATAGGGTAAATTATCATTGTTACGTGAGACAGCAGGCAATACAGTTGGGTCAATACTAGTTTTGTAAATGGGCATACAAATTGACTTCTTAGGATTAAGTATGAGCTTATTTTCAACAGACCATTCATGTATTTGCGGTAGACCTTCATTGATCCGAAATATACAGTCTTCTTGTAATCCTATAGGTCTACTTAAATAAATCTGTACATCGTCTGCATAGAGATGTATGGAAGAATTCTTAACAATGGAGGGAAGATCATTGATGTACAGACTGAATAAAAAAGGTCCGAGATGCGAGGTTTGGCGTATACCACAGAAAGCAAACTTTTGATAAGATTAATAGCTGAAGAGGAAAAATTGAAATATGTTTGGAGCTTTAATATTAGACGACTATGGTTAACTGAATCGAAGGCTTTACTGAAATCAAGCAAAACGAGGACAGACAACTTATCAGAGTACAGAGACTCATTGATATCTGAGCAAACTTTCAAAAGAGCGGTCTCACAGCTGTGCCGTCACCGTAAACCCGACTGCCATGGAGATAAAAGATTATTTTGTTCGACAAATCCGTTCGTTTGATTATATATAACCCTCTCAAAGACTTTACTAAAGAAGCACAGAAGAGTGATTGGTCGGTAGTCGTTAGCACCGTTAGAATTACGTTGTTTTGGAATGGGAGCAATGAGGGCTTTCTTTCATGAAGTGGGAACTTGGGAAATAATTATGTAAATATATGAGCAAGAATATGAATGAATATGAAAGTGTGCAATTATTTTGATAAACCTGTCGTTACCAGCAGCTGTGTATTTGACCTTGTGTAATAATAATAATAATAATAACGTTTATTTTCAATTTTTGGTTGAACAAACTAACCTACTCTCATTAATGAGAAACAAAAACATAATTTTTTTCCAAATAAACTACAGCAATGACTTAATGTCGTCTGCTGGGGTTAGAAAGCCTAGATCCTTGTATACATTTATTATTTTATGCGTTATGTGTTAAAGTTTATTGACTACTTGACTCAACTGTCTATTAACATGGATTTGATAACAATATGTGCTTAAAACTAGTGTCCATTCAGCAGTTAAATTCATTTACAAGGAATTTTCTATACTTGAGTGCTGCTTTTAAATTATTATATAAATCCTGCCAGCTACAAGCTTTAGCATTTAAGACATCCTGCGTTTGTTGCAAGGTTAGAGTTTTACATTTCAGGTATAATATTCTAAATTATGTCAGAATGGGACATATTGATAGGAAATGAGAGATACTCTCTTCTTCTCCCAAATTACAAAGCGAGCACTGAGAGCTGTCTTGCACTTTCCAGGGCACTCCGTTTAGGTAAAAAAGGCTGCCTCTGCATTTAAATATATATCTAATTTTTTTGATGCAGTGCTTGTCTCTAAAATAGTTATTTTCATTCAGGTTATAATTCAACTCACTATACAAACCATGTCTAATCACTTGCCTGGCTCTATCTATATATTTTGTATGTATAAATTCTTGCTCTTTCTCTAAGATCCGTGTTAAACAATCAGTTTCTACAGTCGTGATATCAACGCCATGCTTGTCTGCTAGGAATAATAAGTTTTCATACCAACCAATCTTACGTAGCCTTCGTAGCCAGAATTTTTGGTAATCTCTCATCATTCATAGAAAATATTTTTAATAAATACCGAAAATGATACCCCAGTTTGTGAATGTACATGGAGGGGAGGCCGGATTCGATTTGCATCATATAATTATGGGTATGTTGAGGGAAGCCAAATAGTTTTTTTATGAAAAATCGTTGTAGCTGTTCGACTTAATCATACATTGTGCATCCCCAAATTTCTGAAGCGTAAGACATTACAGACCTGGATACTGCTTGGAACATTTAAAATTTTTCTGATGTTAATACTCCTGAATTTTTCTTAAAGTTGTTCCATGTAACATTTATGCTTATCTTTGCTGTTGATAACCTTTCCTCGATGTGTTTTGTGAATGTCATTTTCAGGGTGAAAGTGACTCCTATGTACTTATATTGGCTTACTATTTGTACGTCCCCGCCATCATAGGTACAGCGTTCTGATTGCCTTCGCTTGCCACCTCCTTTACTGAATATCATAATTTTTGATTTTTCGAGATTTACTTTTAATAACTACAACTTGCAGTAATTTTCGAGATTTGACCTTGTATAATGCTGCTAAAACCCTCATACTGATGACTGTTAGGAGTGATTTCAATTGGTCCCCTCGGAAAACACCCAGTTGTGTTAGTTGAAAGGAAATGTTGGTTTAAACTTTCAGGATCAATATCTCATTTATGTGAGGCCTTGCCACTAACACCTATGTTCTAGATGTTGTACCACATATTTTTAGTTGGTAGATCTGGATTTCATTAAGCTTCGAAAAATGCTTTTTTGACTTACGAAGTTTCATAGTTGTCAGATTACGAATTCTCTTATAGCGAGTATGACAGAATCGCGCGTTCTTTTATAAAGACTGAAAAGGTGATCTCTTTCAGCAAGAAGAGCGTGCATTTCGCGCGTGATCCAGGGACGACGTTGTGGAACTATTTTCTTACGGCCGGCGCAGAGGGACGTGCAGTTGATAAAGATATAAAAGTAGATTGCGAAACACATCAACCTTGTCATCAACAGAGTTCTGTGATAACAGTTCCGTCCATGACCAATACACACAATCATCATAAAGAAGCTGATAATCTATGTTGTTGTAATCACGATATAGGAAGGATTCTGAATTCGTAATGGGGCCTAGTCTTATGTCATAAGACAAAAAGAGAAAGTCGTGATCAAAGTTGCTCGGAGGGAATAGTTGGTTATGAAATAACACATTTCACTATTAGTTGTGGCAAAATAGTCCAACTGGGAAGGGTTATTTGTATTAAAGAACGTTGGTAAACTATTCACAACCTTTAAGTCAACTGTAAGTAACTGGTAGTTCAGGGTACGTGCATTGCTTTGTCCACTCAGACCATCCACATTAAAATCACCTCCCACAATAATGTCAGTACCTAAATCTTTGAGAAAGATTGGACATTCTATCCAGAAACTCTTCTGCGACAATATCATTAAAACTACTAGGAGGGCAATACATAGCTACCAAAGGGCACCTATCAACACCGGAGTCAACTTCCACACACAAGAATTCGAAAACTTATCCCGCAGGCTGAAGACAACAACAGTCGAATTAAGAGTTTTGTGAATATATATGTGAACACCTCCACCAATACGTTCTGAGCGATCGTTCCTGAAAACCATATAACTAGGAATTGAGACGAAGTTGCAGTGCAAATGAGATTTCAGCCAGGTTTCACTAACTAGAAGTGCATGAATATTAGAGTGTTCAAACATATCATGCAAGAAATCTACTTTATTTTTCAAGCTGCGGGAATTGAAATAACAAATCTGCAACCCACCCGATTGTCTCGAGAATATGTTAAGCATGGTTCTTACTCTGTCCAAAGGAGATATAATGTCAGCCATCCCACTACAAGCGCCAGCAGATTGCAATCAAGAACATCATTAGAATTATTGGATCAAAGCACATCACAGTCACAGAACATAGCATGATAAAATTAAAATAAGAAATAGAAATAAAATAAGAAATAGAAAAAAAAACTAGCAATAGGTTGAACCTAACAACAATAATGTTTATATTCAGAATGATGATAAATGAAAACAAAGTGAAACAAGATAGGAAAAAAAAATTAAATTAAACCAAATTCAAAAATTCGGAAACAATAAACTAGTATTCAAAAGAAACTACTACAGCAAGAAAAAGAATATATGCATATGTGCATTAGATAATATTAAAATTAGATGTCAATAAAAACAGATCAAATGAATTTCATATGAGGACAACTCCTGATAATTAATCCAGTTGATTTAATTCAGCTATGTTTTTCATCTTTAGTTCGCACAATAAATAGACGACCATCCCGTGTGTAGGCAGAGTGAATTTTACCAAGCTTTCGAAGGCCATTTGCTCTTCTTAAAATAACAGAAGTACTCTCCTTTATGTAGATTGGACTATCTGAACAGAAGCCCACTTGCAATTCACTTAGCTTAATGGTTCCATGTGATCGGACCAATTTAAGGATGATTTTACGCTCAAGAGTACTGGCCAAGCGAAGAATTATTGGTGGTGGAAAAGAATTATTCTTCGGTTTATTGGCGTCATTAATTCAACGAGACATGAGGCGAAAAGCAATGTTTTTCACAATTGTTGGCACATTTGCGCTTACAGTTACCGGGATTCTACTGATGATGACATCACTTAAACATCGATTGTAGCTGGTCAACTGTCATACTGAGATCACTGACTTTTCACACAAGCCTGCTAGCATTTTTGTTAAAATTCCCCACAGCATCAGCTATGCGGGTTTCAATTGCAGATTCAATACACTCTCGTTGTTTTATAAATGTTTTCTCTAGTATTGCATCCAGGCGCTCAACTATTCGGTTTTCGTGAAAAGAAGTATGATAATCATCTAACTGTATAGTAGGTGATGACAATGCTTTCTTCTCAACTACAGCACTGCCATTTTTTATCACGTCCCGTACAACAATCGCTTGAAGTTTAGTAGTATTTATGAAAGTAATGAGTTCATCCATCGAATCATTACACTAGCAATGTGGGAAAAAAGACACTTTGTCTCGATAAATCGAATTCTTATTATTCATTATTATTTAATTTTCTTAAACAAAATTGATTTCAATTCCTTAATATCCTTCGATAATTTATAACAGAGACAACAGTTTTGTATTTCAAATATCCTGCACAGAAAACAATTTCCAGATTAGATAAAATTAGGACAATAAATCTTGCAGGAAATCAGCTATAAATCTCTTGTGTATGACACAAGTCAAGTCCAGGAAACAAAGCAAATTAGAGGCGCCTCCCTTGATCTGGCTTCTGGTCACAAGAAACTATTTTCTGTTAACACATTTAACAATCATTTTACGTATAGTAATAGTGTCCTTAGATGTTCACTGTACACGCGCTTGCTTGGCATCCTTTACATCGGACAACACATATTTTTTTTATTTCATAAGGGATTCTACAATAATTATTTGATGAAGGAACATTAGGTATGTATTGAAATAAATGACCACCCGAAATCTAACTTCTGAAAAGACAATAAGCATAGAACTTGTAAGTACCCATATGAATCATGAACTCTTTTTTCCTTAATATTACCCGTCCCGGCAGGAGGGCAGGATATCAGTGCTTATCATTGCCCAAAAATATCACCATTTACAACAGAAGGGATATTGTACTCGATTTACTTTGAATCCGTCAATCTACAAAGATTTCTTAGATAAAAAGTGAGCACGGATTTACTTCTGATAATCCATTTCATCCAACGACCCAATGCTCAAGTCATGTGCGTATGTGTCTAGGGTGGCGAAGCGATTTTGATCAAATTCCAATTGAATGCGACCGGGTTTATTATAAAAGAAATTTTCTTGGCTGTCCTTCGGTCCCATCTTGAATACCCTGCCAACCCTAAGAGTTTGCTACTTTTTTCTATAAATACTTACAGCGCGCCATGTAAACAAACTCCGATTTCCGATTAATACATATCGCCGTTGTAATTTATAAAGAATGGAGACAGCTTTCTGTCGACAAATTGTATTTTCCTTTGACTTTTAGCTTGTTCTGGTGTTGATAGGATTAATAAGATTGTTCGCATTTTTTCAGCACTTTACTTACATAAGTGGAAAATTTATTGGACTTTTTGTTCAAGGCATCATTCCCATAGAATAGCAATTCGAATATAGAAGTAAATTATAATTCCTTTCTTATTATGAAGACCTTGTTGTTCGAACAAAGTCAAAATTGAAAAACCGATATACAAACAAATACCATTTTTAAATTTTGTTTTTATTTTCTAATTTTTAAATATTCGAATAATTTCATTTCATGTAAATAACTTTTGAAGTAGCGTACACGTAGTCAGTGAGCAAAATTATTACAATCAGCCTTTTACTAATACAATACGGTATAACTGTCAGTAGGTATTGGTCAGAAAACTGACTGTCAGAAATCGAAATAGTCTTGAGTTTTGATTTCTTCATTAAAATGAGCACTGTGTCATCCATCATTACTGTTATTAATTGTAACATATATATGCGTTAGTAACTACTATACGTTTCCAGTATATCTCTTCCTAAATGTAGAACATTTATATTTGTACACACTCTCCCTTTTTTGTACTAGATCATTAGGGATTAATCAAGTAGACTAGATATCTAGCAGTTAGTATGTACGTAGTCACCGAAAAATAAAGTAGTTTTTAAGCAGCTGTGGTTTTCATTAATTACTACTCAGTTCACAGATAATACTCGTACATGGCGCAACCGGTAGCCGGTATATACGTGTTTGATTATAGTGCACCGATATAAAACAACAAAAACAAAACAGCACAAAATTATAAAATCGAGACTAGTGCAGTGATTTGATAACAAGTTTATCATAAAAACAAACAAGCTGGTGAAAATTAAAATTTTGAGATAGAGTGCTGGGTTATGACGATTGCGGAAAAATTAAAATCAAAAAAATTGAAAGAAAAGAAACACATTGGAAGGCCACCAAAAGTTCAATACCGGACGATATCAACAAAATCAATGGATTACATAGGTAAAGTCGAGAAGTTAAGCCTAGAGGGCTCAAATTTAGCTGAAAACTGGCGAAAGTTTTGGTAGAATTATGAAATATTTAGCACAGCTGCTGAAATTACAAAAAAAAAGTGATGAATTTGAAGTGGCAATTTATCTAAACGCAATCGGCCCAGAAGCAGTTGAGATTTTTAATTCCTTCAACTTATCACAAGAGAATAGAAAAACGTATGTAGAAGCATAGAGTAAAGAAATCTATAGAGACCGAAAATGTATGGCAGAAATTCTCACATATATTCTCCCCAATCGCCGAATCTAACAGCGCCGCATTTTTCTAACTATACACTAGAAAATGTATTTGCTTATTATGATTACTGCCATCTGGCTGCCAATTTCTATATTGGTTCCCTTTGCATGCATTCTTACATGCAGTCATTGGGCCATCCCACACGATTATTCCTGATGCAGTATGCAAACAGGTTTTCTGGGGAAGAGGTGAGAAGAAACAAAGATATATCTCAAATGTAGAGATATCTCTTTGCTTCTTCTCACCTCTTCCCTAGAAAACTGGTATGCATACTGCATCATGAATACTCGTGTGGGATGGACCATTGTGTGCTCTATACACAATGATGCAGCTTTGAAAGTAGTACGCAGAGAAATACTTAATAAAAATGATTTAACCTTTCGTTCTACAGAGAATATTTTTGAATTGCTTTTTTTTTACATTTTTGCAGAGAGCTATAACAGCAACAATATTAAAAATTATTGTTGTGAATTTTTACTTCAGAGTGTAGTAAAAATTAGCTATGATTTATTTTGTTTGTTAACCTTATGACTGTGTTGAAGAAGGCTTTATTGAAGCCTAATATGTACTGATGGGCAAATTTGTTTTGTCATATTTTTTTGTTATTTTCTTATTAGATTTCCAGATTTTGAGCAGAGTTCTTGCCAAAGTGGTTTACATCCAAATTTCAATATAATAATTCAATCATTTTGTTGGTATATGAACTTTCTAATAGTTTTGTGTATAGTGTTATAGTGTAAAGCATTAAAGCATTTAGTATCTATTTTTTGTTAAACGTTTACAAGGGAAAAGGTATGTAAAACTTTAAAGGCGGCTCGAGCTATTCACTGAAAGGCACTGCTATTTAGATAACATATATTATTCTTATATTGTATTTTAATAAAGCATGATACATGTGGGCGAAAGTAAAACTTTCCTTTGAGAGATGAATAAGTTACATCATAAATTTTGGAACACTTAATCGCAACTCTGTAAGACTCAGGAGATTTTGTTAATCCTGATTTTAAGTAAAAGCGTATGGTCTACGCATCCTAGAAACCTATCCATTACGTACTCGGCAAAATTTAAAAATTTAACATTAGTATAGCTCTGTGCACAAACCACGGTTGAGGGACTTGTTTTTCATTCGACTTTTGGTTCGAAAACTTTGACTACAATTGTTGTTGAGTTTTCTTTTCGAAAATTTAAATTTTGGACGTGTTAAAATGCTATGTTATACAAATATATGCTAATTTTAAAGTTTAAGTTGTTACCGTATCCCGATACGTTAAACGCCTATTTGTCTGTTAAAAATATTTCACCTAGGATTTATGTAGAGCTACTACAAAAAATTAGTTCGATATTTGAAAATTCTGACGACTTATTTAAAAAGGCTGCTCTCGTTTTCGATGGAATTCGTATTCGATCTGACCTCCAGTACCATATAAAAAAAAGATTTAGGTGAAGACGTTTGTGACAATGGGCTGAATAGGAAGCCTGAATATGGAAAAGAAATTTGTACTTTTTTAATAAGAGGTTTATTTTCCAAGTGGGCCTATGTTATTGGGCATTTAATATCTGCTGGACCTGCTGCAGGAGAGGAGTTAAAAGATTTTCTCTTAAAAACTATATCTGACTGTAAAAAGCGCAACATGCATGTGGTAGCCACAGTATGCGGTCAAGGCTCTAATAATAGAAATTGGTATAAATCACTTGGAGTTACTAAGGATCACCCAACATTTCAATGTGATTCTGGTTTAGTAACAGCATTATATGATTTTATTCATTTAGAAAAATCTCTGCGAAATACAATGATTAAATTTGATCTACACAGTTCTGATGGTATTGTTTCATGAGATATTATTAAAGCATTGTATGAAGCTGATGCTAACAAAACTACGAAAATATGCCCAAAACTTAAGAAAGAATTACATAGAACCCTACAACTTTCAAAAAATGAAAGCAAAGCCTCCTATATAAATATTAAGTTGGTCTGTAGAGTAGCATCAGCCATCAGTGTTTTAAATAAGTTGAAGAAATTTAATGATAATATTACTAATAAGGCTGAATCAATTGCAAATTTTATTGAAAAATCCAACAACTTATTCGATATTTTTAATATTAAATATGTGTCCTTTTACAGCCAATATAAAAAACCATTATTAGATGATAATAAATTTGCAGTGAAATTTTCAAATGAAATGAAATTCTACGTAGAAAGCATAACTTTAATCAAACAGGAAGAAAATTGAAAGTATATGCTTTTGACGGAATCATACAGAGCATTAATGGAATTTTCGTTTTTCTAGACCAGATAAAGACAGTACCAAATGCCAAATATACATTAACAGTAAAATTACAGCAGGATATTGTAAAAAGTTTATTTTCTCTCTTACGTTCAAAAGGAGGCTTCAACAGGTACCCATCGGCTGCGGATTTCCATAACCACATAAGACACTTGTTGTCAAAAAAATAGTTTTGGCAGAAATGATTTCAGAGGGATCCAACTGCATTCCTGACACCATATATTCTGATGAGATATTAGATGAAAATAATGAAAACGGAAATGAAGCCAAAATCGATAGTAGAGACAAAAAATTTACCTATCTTGCGGAGGAAGGAAATGAAGTGACTGATAGACCAGAAGAATTTGTCCAGGAAACCGAAAATGTTTTAGACTTTTTCAATCTAGATTTAACTGAACAAAATTCGGCTAAGTACTTTTCAAAATGGTGGAAAAATTATCTTGCAATAAATGTCGTGAGAATACAATAGACGACACGAGGAAAATGAAAATGCCAGCAGACTATATAATATTATTTAAACCTTTTGGCTCTGTAAAGGGAACTGTTTTAAATAGTCCATCCGATAAGTTTTTCAAAATATGTTTATTACATTTTAAATGTTTTCATACATATTTTAAAAAGAATTTTTACGAAAAAAACATAAAGCAACGAATTTCAGAGCTTTGCATTAGATTAGATTCGTAGATGGGTGTGTAGGCGTCAGCCTCGCAATCACCGCGACCTAAAAGGTCTATTGTGAGTAGAGCTTTGCATTAGGTAGGAGGTAAGAACCATTTTGCAATTGCATGCAAGACAAATAAAAGAGAAATACGAGAATTAAAATGTATGGACAATGACAACAGTAACAGTGATGAGTTTTACATAAATATAATTAAAACTGATGAAATAATAAGTAACTCTTGGTTTGAATTAATTAAAGTTTCTGGTAAATTATTGAAATTTAAACTGGATACAGGTGCTGACATAAATGTTTGTTTTGCCTTATCGATTTCAAATTTAAAACTTAATAATTGTAATACAAGCGTATGGTGGAATAGTTCTTATAGCAATGCAGCCTCTCTACCTTGCATTGTTAGAAATAGGATAAAAAATATAAAATATAAATATATATATATAATAAAGAAGGAAATATTCCCATTTCAGGTCTTGAGCGATGTAAATGAGATTAATAAAAACTATATAAATAAGGAACATGTAATGTATTATAATTATATATATGTATATATATTTATATATTCGTGCAATAAAGCACAAATTATTGATCAGGCATTGCGAAATTCCCGACCTGGATTAACATGCATTTTGCAATTAATCCAGTGTCTTCGCAAAAAGCATTGACCTCTTGCAAACATAAATAACAAACGAAAGTATGCGCAATTCTGCTGATTCGTTCTGATCGCAAAATTGGGTCACGAAAGTGACGAAAGGTAAGTGCGCTCGAGAACCAAGAAGCGACGACGAGTTTGATTTTGGAGTTTGATTTTGGAGTTTGATTTTGGAGTTTGAACAGTGAGCGGTTTTCGGTCTTCAAAATAATAAATTGAATTAGATAAAAAAAAAGAGAAAATAACCCAACAAAAATAGGAAAAGCGTAGTTTAATGATAGTAAATCGAACTTTGATATAAGGAAAATTTGTGAATTAAAAAGGTATTAATAATGAAGATTTGTTTCAATTATAATTCCTGACTCGTGCAAAAAAGATACCCTACAAACAGTTCATAGATGAAAACAAAGACTTATTTCAGGAACTTAAAAGTTTTCCACAAAATTTTAAAATTGAACTTTAGCAAAATGCTAAACCGACATCAAATTCGGCCATAAGGACTCCGATGGCAATCAAAAATAAAGATTAGTTGAATTAGCAATAATAAAAAAGGGCCAACTCTGCGTCAGAATGGATCCCTAATACTGTTGTCGTAGAGAAATCAAATAAAACGATTAGATTTTGCATAGACGCTCGCGATCTCAACCGAGCAATTAAAATTTGCATCATCCTATCCCCACTCTAGAAGAAATAACACTTAAATTGACGAATAAAACAATTTTTACGGTCTTGTACCTTAAATATGGCTATTATCAAATAACCCTAGAAGAGCATTCAAACAAATTGTGCACTTTCGGTACTCCGTTCAGATGCTATAGATTTAAGAGACTACCTTTTGGTATCCCAACAGCCACCGAGACATTTCAAAAGTTTAATGAGGAAAAAATTAAAGGTATTCCAGGAATAATAGTTTATATTGATGATATTTTGATAGCCTCTTATACAGAAAAGGAGCATGATGAGATATTGAAAAAGTTATAGAAATGGCGAGGAAATTAATCGTGAAATTCAATCCTGATAAAGTGCAATATAAATTTAATGGAGTCAAGTTTATCGGAAACATAATTTCAAAAAAAGGAATAAAATTTGACATGGAATGGGTTAAAGCCATTGATAAAATAAAGGCTCCTAAAAATAAAAAGTATCTCCATAAAATCCTAAGAATGATCAATTATATTCGAAATTTAACCCAAATCTTGCGGACATCTCACACCCATTAAGAGAACATTTACAAAAGGAAGCTGTTTTTCGATGGGAAAACACCCATGCAAACTGTTTACAACGGATTAAGCTCGCAATAGCAGAAGCCCCAACTCTTAGAACTTTCGATGGAAAAGAGGAATTATCTATTTAAGATGATGCGTAAAAAAATTGATTAGGTGCCTGAATGATGCAGGAAGGCAAACCTGTATATTTTGTTTCAAGAAGTTTGTCAGAGACAGAAGAAAGATACGCACAAATTGAAAAGGAACTACTGGTGACTGTGCTTGCGTCGCAGAAGTTCCATCACTTTATGTACGGAAAGAAATTTGAAATGTTCACGGATCATAAACCACTCCTAGGTATTTCTAAAAAGGATATTTTCAGAGTTCCTAATTCTAGACTCTAGAGAATGAGACTAAGATTCGCTAAATACGAGATATATTTGAAGCATTTACCAGGTAAGGACATGTATATTGCAGACTTACTCTCGTGAAATTGTAATAAAAAGGTAAGTAATCCCGAAATTACAGATTTAGATCATTCAATGTTGGAATTGAAAGAAAACAACAATTCATGGAGGAAACAGAAAAGGAACAAGTATTAAAGGATGTAAAGTTAATACTACAATAAGGCTGGCTAATGAGAAAGCAAAAGTTAAGGAAAATATAAAAGCATTTTGGAAAATGACAAATGAATTAACTTTGATTGATGATTTAATTTTTTTGAATGAGAAAATTTTAGTGCCGACCGCAAAGCTTACGCGAAAAAATATTAGATCTCCTGTACAAGCCCCATCAGGGAATAGAAAAAACCAAAGCCCGTGCTAGGACATTAGTCTACTGGCCAGGAATGGCAGATCAATTTGAAAAAAGGTTGCCGGTAACGACAAAGTTTAAACACGGTAGATGCACTTTCAAATGCGATCAAATTCATGAATATGATGTATTTCCTTTTCATAAGGGATTTTATTTTTATTTTTTATCCAAGGACCAGCAACTTAAAAGAAGGAGGAATGATTGGGGTCATTAATATATAATTAGATTCCCTACTTGCAATAGTGCAGCCACGTCATTCCATAATGAAGATCAATATAAAAACACATTGATAGGAAAACTTTTGAATTATACCTACTTCAGTGAGAGGGGAAGATTTTTTAATCAACTTTGAGTGGTGTTCTTCGGATAAGAACATTACTCCAGATTGAGAAACTTCCATGATGTAGATCTAGTATTAGAACGTAACAAGAAATAGCACAGACAAACCAATAGCAGGAACGAAACAAGACTAGACATACAGCAATAAATAAAAACAATAATAATATATGTAGATATATCGAAAGAGGTGTATTTCTAGCGAAAAATCCTTAGTACTATCATTGAATAACCATGGTGGCTAAACTTTTTCACGACTGTGGATAATGGTGCACCACCTTGTCGTACAACGCTTCGTCATCATATTCAAAATACCCTTTCGATAGTGATGACACCAACCATGCACTTGCGAAATTTTGCAAGATTTTCCGAAGATTTTGCAAAATTTTCCGAAGTTTTGCAAGGTTTTCCGGATTTTGCAGGATTTTACGAATTTTCCGAATGAAATTTTGCAAAATTTTCCGAATTTTAGTAAAAACATTTAAATGTGAAATGGATTCAATTTACATTAGTTTTCGAAATTTGAACTAATAAAATTTTTGAAAAACGCGATCTATGAATGTACATAGTAGGAACAATAACTGAATAGAAAAAGCAATTTTCCTTCTTCCTAGGCCTTAATAACGTTAAGATACATTTGACATCAACCAATATAATTAATTGAAATGAGAACATTAGGGTTCCATAAAGTTCAACTTACCATGTATTTCGGATCACAATAGATGAATATATAAAATATAACGCCATAGTAAGAGCAATAACTAGATAAGATACACAAGAACAGAACAAGATAACTATTTGACCTTTACTACTCCTCATATGTGGTAGTATTATTGCAGATTATAATCACAGTTAATACATTACTTAATATCATACTGTGATGGTCACCAGGAGTCACAATAATTAAAAATACATAACAATAAACAAATAGACATCAAGATAAAAGGAAGAACGGAAAAGAAAAAGTGAGGAAAATGTACTAAAAAAGGAACAGGCAAGTTAAAAAGATCAGCCGATATCCATTACAAACTATCCACTAGACAGAGACAGGAAGAATGATGGGAGTTGTTACATTAAAATTGAATTCCTAACATGCAAATTGCAGACATGTCATTCTAAACCAATTATAACATTGGTGGTCAAACTGTTGAGTTACACTCCGGTGACAGGGATACATTTTTCAATTATACCATGAGAAATGTTCTTCGGATAAGAACGCTACTCCAGCCTGAGTGGTTTTCTGTCAATATTTAGAGTTTAATATATATGTAAGTACATACAACTTGGACGGGATAGACAAAAACTTTTTAATATAAAAAAATATAATATATAATAGACTAACAAAAAGAAACAGTACACATGTCAAATAGAACTCATCATCCACAACGCTTTATATTGAAACATGTTAGTACCGTACTAAAGTGCCACGGTGGCTAAACTAATACCGCTGCGATGGAACGATGGTCATCCATATCCACAAGCGTCTCCTAGACATGAATGACAACAACCTTGCACTTGCTCTTTTTTGCTATGTTTTTAACACTAGGGGAGATGCTGTACCTTGAACATGTATGTACCTTGGTCATTTCAAGTTCCACACGGACTGTAGCTACCACCTACATAAACTCACTTTTATCCGATTTTACTAATCAACAGATGACACTTAAGCTCTTCTGGGAAGTTGTTTGTCGGAAAAATTTGCAGTTATTGCGTTTTGAAGAAAAGTCGAGAAAAAAGTAAATATTTTCCAGTGATTAAGAATTGAAAGTATTGGCATTCTATTCTTTTTATATCTTTGGACACCAGCTAAGGTTAAACGTGTGTATATGTACTATTATAAATCGTGCATCATGTGGTGACCTGTGCGTCTTAAAATATTTCACAGGCAGTATTATTTCTTTTGCAAGGGGTAAGTACCTTGGACACTTCAAACATTTGCACCACGGCCATGTGGAAAAAAGCCATAAATCGGCGTTTAGTTAAAAAATAAATTAAAGAGGTATATCTACAGCAATTTTTTGTTTAGTAAATGGCTTTGCAAGTATTGTTATTCTTGGTTGAATAAGGAGTGTTATTTAATTTAACTCTGTTGATATACCATCATTTCTTCTTAGTAAATTACAAATGTCTAAGGTACAATACCCCACTGTCCATGGTACAGCTGCATGTTGTACCTTGGACAGATAGAAGGACCCTCATATATCCTTTCATGTATCCTAAAATATAAATTTGTATCTGCATATTCGACAATTTTTGGAAAGGTTATGGGTTAGACAATCTATAATAATCGGTTGCTTACGATTTGTCTCATTAGTTTTGTCAAAAAAAAGACTATTGCAAAAAAGGTGCTGAACCTTGACCTTCCCCTACACCTGTTTCTAGCGAAATATCCTTAGTACTATCATTGAACAACCATGGTGGCTAAACTTTTTCACGACTGTGGATAATGGTGCGCCACCATGTCGTATAACGCTTGGTCATCATATCCAAAATACCCTTTCGATAGTGATGACACCAACCATGCATGCACTTGCGAAATTTTTCCGGACAAAAGTTAAATTAAATATTTGATTTATGAAATCATAGCAAATGCTAAGATTGTCATTCCGTTGTAACGCATAGAAATAAAGGTGGTAGAGCAATGTGGATTAGACATGCATGCACAATATTAAAAGATATTTTAATTATTGCATGTTCGTCAGTTCGCCTGTCCATCCATCCGTCTATCTGTCAGTCTTCCTCACGATAACTCGAGAACGCGTTCACTTAGAAAGCTGAAGTTTTGCACAAGGGTTTTTTTTTAACGGAAATTTAAGTTCGATAATTTGAACAGTCGAGTAACTCCTTCGTAGGGTTACCATACAAAAAACGTAGAAAGGATCACCTCTTGGGTATAAAGTGTAATAAGTCAATTTTAAAGCTAAGCTTTTGGGCTTCTTAAATCCAATACGAAGAAGTGGTCTTGATGACGTGTTTTTTCCTAAAAATACTAGTTAAATAAACCAAAACGAGTTAAAATTCCGAAATTTTAAATCTGTTGAGTCATAACTTCAAAACTTAAGGGAGGTGGGGAACAATTTATAGACCGTTGGAAAGGTCTAGCGACTATCAATCTAACAAATTTTTAATTATCATCAAACGTACCCAAATATCTTTAAGTCCCGTTATCTCGGAAACCATTAGGATTCCCCCCCCCCCCCCACAATTTTTTGCTCGGTTAAGTATGACCTATCAATAGCTTTCGTGTTTAACACCACTTACGGGACACCCTGTATATTTGTAACACCTTGAGAACGCATCGACGTAGAGAGCCAAAATTTTGTACACAGCATTTTCATAAAAAGAGTAAATTGATGCTAAAAATGGACTAAATTGAGCAACCGTTTCTTGGTGCTGCCATACAAAATTTTTTGATTTTACTCTATTTAAGTTTTTTTTTTCATCTAGGGTATAATATTGTTGGTTTTAGACCAATTATAACACTTTTTCTGTTTTGTTAATTTAACTTTCGTTTATATCTTATTAATAAATATAGTATATGAGCATTGTTTCTTTTTATCATTAAGCTTATGATGGAAAGCACAGCCAGGCAGGAAGAAGATAGAGTAGGGATCAGCAGACATGAGGAAAGTGGCGGAGGTGCTGATGTATGACATTCTTGAGCCTTCGCACATTGCAAGCCCGAGGAAAAACAGAAAATGGTAGACATATGCGCAGCTTGCAGCGCTGGAATTAATCTACAAAGGATCAGACTAGATATTTCGTCGGAACAATGGCATGTAGCATGTAGCGTAGATTGCTTTGCACAGGGGTTTAGCCTTGATCCCTTTAAGGACCTTGAATATATCCCTCGTGCGGATGTGTAGTAGCTCCTGTTCACATCCATACGGAGGATGCAAAACAGGCGTCTATGAAGTGGGTGTAAGACGAGAATTTGAAGCGAATCGGGCAGGTGAAATATTAGCCATATCCAGGGAGTCAACAAGCACTTCAGCATTGTTAAGTAGTGAAGGTATCGAGGAACTGGTGAAGTTGTTCCTGATCGTTTCGACGAGAGAGCAGACGACTTTGCTACCTTTGCGGCTTGATAAGATTCTCTGACTAAAATTTTCTCTCTTGTATAATTGACTTGCAGCTGCTTCGTGCCCTCTTGTAGACTTTTTCAGCTCTGAACAATGGATGCAATTGATAGGGGCGAAAACAGACTCTTTCGCTTTTATGGCTTGGTTACGCTTTTCGTTAAACCAAGAGCGATTTTGCTGTTGTTGACATCTGCTGTAGGAATACGGAATATATTCACGCATGCCAAAACTTACAATGCTACTAAGATCTAATGTGTATTTATTAACATCCCTCGAAGCATAACTGATAGACCAACCAATTTCTCTATGATGCTGATTCAGACTTTCACAATCAGTATTTTTATAGTTCCAGAGAAACCTACTTGTAGGTGGACAAGTAGGCCGATATAGGTTTGAAGTGGTAAATTGAGCCGTTATTAAACAGTGGTCTGAATTACCAAGAGGGAAACAGACTGAGATGGAATCTTTGTTGGGATGAGATGTTAGAAACAAATCTAGTAAATTAGATCTATCTTCAGCTGCATCGCAAATTCGCGTGGTGCATCCACTAGCTGTTGCACATTACAAGATTCGTAGAAGAGATCAGCTAATCTGCTCGCAGGGCTTATGGTAGAAGAAAGTCTAAGCAACAGTATGTTATTGGTATTAAAATCGCTGGCCTGAACTATTTCGAAAGAAATGGAGACAGAAGGCCAATGATTATTATTATTGGAAATATTGTGAATTACGGATACCGATAATACTGGGGCTGCAATAAAGAAAACAAAAGTACATGTTGTGGATTGGATTGGCAGAAGACAAATCTTTAAGAATGATAAAGGCCACATCATTCGATAAATAAATTGCAATTCCTCTATGGTTAGAAAAAAGATCCACCAAGCTCTATCCAGGCACGTGATACTGATTAATGTCAGCATGAGAAATGATGTTGGTTTCACTTAGCGCAAAAATTGCCGTGTTTTTTTAATTAAGGTGGCAATCCACGAATGTTTCCGAAATCGAAAATAATACTATAGAACAATTTGTCGGACAGTAAAAATGGTTATAAATAATTTCATAGAATTTAGTATTTTGAAGAATTTACGATACAATAAAAACGTCTAGGACTGATCGTTTTCACAATATACATAAAAATTTATTTTTTCCCGCGGACGGGAATAGAACCTACAGTTGTTAGAATTGGTCAATGATGGAGAAAGAAGAATTTTTAAGAACTTTTATTTTTAACGATTCTAAATCAAATATATAAATACAAGAATACGTAATAATCAAAAAATTTTATGTGGCAACACCAAGAAGGGGTTCCGTGATTCAGCCTATTTTGCAATAATTTTTACTATTTTTATGAAAACAGCTCGCTGGGCCGTTCCCAGGCAGTATCCAAATATATAGTGAAAATCGAAATTTGTGTATAGCAACCCTACAAAGGATTGCCTTGTGAAATGCTAATAGGGCATAGAAAATCCCTTAACTGGGCTGCGATAGAATTAATTGTAATGATATCACGATATCAGCCTTTCCAAATCAGCAACAAATTTATATTCACAAAATGTTACGTCATACGACATGCATTGTAAATTAATACCGCGTTCTAACACCTTTCCTATCATAACCTTCAACTTTCCCCTACACATATTTATTTTAAATAATACTAAAGAATATATAACTTAACTGTCTTTGATAAAACAGTCGAACGAATACCGTAGAAAGCGGTACTCTCATGAAGTTGCCCATTGAGTACCAAACCACACATCCTGCGACTAATTGCGGTTTTGTGCTGCAGCAAATCTACCATTAATGCAGTCTCCCATGAGACATTTTTCTATCATTCACTTTTGTGGGTTGTTTGATGGTTACTTTATTGAAATTATTGCAGCGGCTGACGTAGCACATAGACCACATCTTGCTGTGTATTATACAACAAAAAGATTATTTGAGTGGGAGACAGCTTTACGGTTATTCACCTTTGGTGCTTGGTGCTCTAGAGACAGTCGATAGCGGGAGCTTTGGGTTCGGTTGTAGTTAGTCTGAAAAAGATATGAGCATATACCATCGGAAAAAGGGAAGTGCTCTTTCAGACAACGAGAAGTTTCATCCATTTGTGAAGGATAAAAAATTGTTGCCAGCTTTGTGTTGATTGAAATTTACCACCCTGCCACATTCAGTTCGACGTGGAAAGTGAAAATGTTCTATTTATAGAGTTTGGGAAATTTGGATAATGTACATTAATATGAACGTCGTCTTCTTTTATATTTAGTTATGTACACAAACTTTTTGTTAAAGTGACGTACGGTAAACCAATCCAGGACTAAGTACTTTTTATTATTAGCATAAGAAAAATTTCAGATTAATTGAAGGAAATCAGAATGGAAAGGTGGTAGCTTCTTTGCGAAAATGAGTTATCTCGGACAACATAAGCTCCGCTGCCATAAGGATTTGTATGCGTACCTTACATCAAAATACAGATAAGGGTCGCAAAATCCGTAGGCAGATTAAGAAAAGAGATACATTATTGTATTGAGCATTCAAAGCTTCTCAAATGCAATTATCAAAGATATTCCGAAAAAATATCCTTATAAAACCATCTTAACTATTTCTGCTAGAACTGGGCATAATCTTTCACATTATGCAAATGCGCGTCGCCCGTCTTCTACACTTAAAGATAAAGTGAAAAATAAATATGATGGTCTCATTTTCTAGTGAAATTCTGATGTATAAATAGACAGTGCTCATTTCTTTTAAGTTTCAAGAAACATGGATGAGATATGCTCCAAAATATTGAAGGATTTTTGGCAGAGGGAAAGGAAAACCAATGAGGGATGCTTTCCCCTCTTGCAATTGAATTTCGTTGCATATTATTTTTATATTTTTATACCCTAGATGGACTCCATAGGGTACACTAAGTTTGTCATTCCGTATGTAACACCCAGAAATAATGATGGTACCAGTGGGAACTGTAATATGTACTCCATCGATTCTATAATGTCTGATTGTAAGGTCTACCCATAACCTTGCCGATTACAGCACCAATTACTTTCACATTACGACGTCCTGGACTGCCGGGTACTTACTTTACCCCTTACCATGAAGTAATTACTTCTTGAGTGAAAAGTAGTTGGTAAATACCCAGTTGCAGGTAATCTATTACTTCTTTCCTTCCCAGTTATTACTTATTTCACAAATGACAAATACATATAACCCTAAAATAGAAATGACAGGAATATTTTGCCATATATATGTACATATATATCAAATTTCACGGATTATTGGGAATGTTTTCTGGTATCTCATTAAAGTCAAGGCTTCTCAATGGCATTAAAACTTGTCACCGCGAGCACTGAACGAAGACTGAAGGTAAACTGACGACCGTAATGTCACGTACAGCAGAGGAAAGAGCAACCCAATTTTACAAGTTCAGACAAGTAATCCAACAATCGATGTTCCAAACTCATTACTCCTTCGGTTACATGTCATTACATTACCTAAGTAGCCACCGGCATCTTTTGTACTTTCATTGATATTATAATTCAACACCAACACAGGGATTCTACTATTTACCGCTGCAAAATGGTTTGGACACCCATGCATAAAATTTAAAGCTATTATGATTTTTTCATGTCCGTCCGTTAGTCCGTCCTCACGATAACTCGAGAACGCGTGTGATTTCATATCTGAATGCACATGGGCTTTTTAAAAGAAAAGTAAATTTAAGTACGAAAATGGGCCGCAACGGGCAACTCCTTCGCAGGGTTACCATACAAAAATTTCGTTTTTCAATATATATTTGGGCACTGCCTGAGAAGGCGTCGACGTAGAGAGCTTAAGTTTGGTACATGGTGGTTTTATAGCAATAGGACTAAATCGGGCAACCTCTTCTTGGTATTGCCATATAAAAATCTACGATTTGTACGTATACTGTGAAAACGATCGGTCCTAGATGGTTTTAATGTACTGAAAAGTTTTTCAGAATGTGAAATCCTATGAAATTGGTTATAACCATTTTTACTGTCCGAAGAACCATTTTAGAAATATACGCGAAAAATCACCTCAAAAATCATGCTTGGCCACAGAGGTGACCAAACAAAATTAATATCGGTTTCAATCTAGGTTAGATCAATTCTAGCTTTCCTTCTTGTTTAACTAAATTCTCTTAAATATATGAACATCTTAGGTAATTTAGGTACCTAGTTTTGCTTTATTGCTTTCCTTCGACCGATTGGTTTCTAAACTTTTTCAATCTTGTTCTAGCTTTGATTTTAATTCAAGATTTTCGATAAGTTCACTACAATTAATTTAATATTTTTAATATTTTTATATATTTTTCTCGCTTTAGAGATTTTATGCAAGTATGCTGCTCGCTTAAATTTTTTCTTGATGGTGAATACGAGGAATGTATAAAATAGGTGTTGTGTACCAGAATATTCTTGACTGGTTACTAAAATATTCGCGAAACAGTTATTGTTATGGAAAGGATTCTAGCGGAGGAGAATCTTCTCTTCAGATCAATAAAAGTTGAGAAATGTAACTACAGACAAAGTCAGAATCTTCAGATAGTTGATTGTAAACTAGTTCTTCACCTAATACCGCAATGGATCGAGGACATATATAATGGGTGGGCTTCAGGGGTTCAAACCTCTTCCATCGTTATAGCCTATACTTTCGTTAATCTGATAAACCCAATTTTTACCCACAATTCTTTGTATGTAGCGGTTTACAACGATTGGTTCGTCATTTTATATCTTTCCTCCTTGGCCCTTTCAGGTAAAGCAACTTTAGAAACAACGTGTGCTAAATAGAAAAAGGAAATAAGCAGTCCAGTATGTATGTATGTATGTATATACACATCAGTAGATGGTGGCTTACTTTGATACAACGTACCTTAATCGCAGTGGTATTTTAAATTTTGTTCACCTTTTAAAGGGAATTTTAAGTCTAATTTTAGTTTGTTTTTCGTCCTTAAAACACCAACTTTTGTTGTAAATAATTAAAATATGGTAACTAATATTTTCCATGAGCAACCAACCCATGGTCTTATTTAAATAACTTAAAAATTATTTGTTTACTTTTTAGGGCATAATTACATAGTTAGATCTAAAATGCCCTAAAAATAAATTTTTTTTAATTTGCCTTTTTGGCACCGCCTATAAAATTGAAATGAATGAAGTACTTTTCTCCCTTCACACTTTTCTCCCTTCACGGTAAAAAAAAGACGAAGTTTAATTTTTTCTTTCTTTTTATATATAAAAAGTGGACCTTTATATTTATTTTTCTTGGAATGTAAATATGTATATGTAGTAAAAATATGACCAAGCAATATGCTTGCAAACATAACTTTTTAAATTTCTGCAGACTCACGGAGCCTCAGTTGAGAATTACGGTGAACTCAGTTAGGTGTACCTATCTAAATATAGCAGTTATGGATGAATAGAATTTTCCAATTCAATTGGAATGTCATCATAAATTAAAAGGTTAAATTGATATAAAATAAAATAAAAAATATCGGGACTGCACATTTTGAGATATTCAAGAATAACCCAAATATCCATTATCATTGAAAGCAAATTTTCAGAAAAATGACTTTGATTAATTTTTCTCTGAAACCTCAAAGCTTCACAAAATTAACGTTTATTTCACGGACATACGATGATAAAGTTCCACCTACTAAGCAAAATTTCTCACATTTTTCAAATTTCAAAAAACCGTATTTCGGTCATATATGGATCGCAGCACAAAATTGCTATTTTCAATATTACCAACCTTCCTGTGAAATTTCATCAAAATCAAAGAGCACATTTACAAATTTACACAAAATTGGACGATTTCCTGTGTATCGGCTTTATAGGATTATATATTTCATATACACAAATTTACATACCTAAACATTCTGTTTCACTTCTTTATTCCATAATTATTAGACTGAATTTTACTAACACGTCCCATGATTAAATAACATTTACTAATAATTAGAAACAAATAAATTATAAATAGAACTGCCAAAATAACTTCTCGCCTCCCAAGCAAAAATAATAAATTACCAATGATAAAACTTAATATATTCCGCGAAATCTACACTCATATACCTAATGCAGAAAACGGTGGCATACACTTTCCTAGCCTGCACACTGCAGCCCACCGCAAAGCACATAATTCCATCTCACGGTGATGAAATGAATTAAAAACTCCAAATTGTATGCAAAATATATAAAAACAAGAAATTTTTGTCCTTACCACGGTAAATATTATTGACTTTATTTCCTTTATCATTGTACTAAACAATTTAAGTTTTTCAAAATATACAGAAAAAGGTTCGATCTTTGTTAAAATTGAACTTTCTTTCCAATAATATCACAATTGTGATAGTTATTCGTCTCTGAAAATAGCAACTTTCAAACGAAAATATATTAGTGACTTTAATACTAGTTTTCTATCCGTCACTTCCTCTTCCACTTCAAGATCTTCTATACTCAAGTACAAATTTATATACTTGATGTACCATTATTACGTTATTATGTACCAAACTTTGCAAATATCATGAATTTGAGAATTTTCTAAAGCTAATTACATACATATAAAATCTCGAAATCTTTATTTTTGCTACGGTTATGGTTTTTTCTCAAACTATGTGGAATTTTAATTATGATAATACGGACAGATTTGACGCAAAGTCGTATTAACTTTCCGTGTTTTTTTAAGATAATAACCCCCCTTAAGGGATTTTGTATTCTAGCAAACAAAACTAGCTGTCTAATATTTCTTAACATAAGGCAAGTGTCACACCAGGCCACATCTGACATGCTGATTTCCTGATGTGCTAATGTGCTGAATATTAACAGCTCGAATATCTTAATGAGGTATGCTACATTGTAAGAGATAGTGATTTACTGATCTGATCCTAATCTGTAAATGATCGGCATGTTGCTGATTTTAACTGGCATCAGTCAATATTTTATTTTCAACTAATTAAGTAGGGTATCCTGTAGTAAGATAACTGCCGAATTTTTATTATTATTCAGGATGGAATAGTTTTACATAGGTTTTTGAAAACTCCATTTCTGCTTTTCAGTAAAGACAAATGGAAACATGTTCGCGCCGGTTTTATGAGCAGCTTAAAAGAGTACATACCCCTAGGGTCCGGAGCTTCGTCTCAAATGAAACCTAGGGTTACAGAAGTGGAACAGCATACATTAGATAATGTCGTTACCCTTAATCTTTTTCACGAACACCATCCATTTTTTGAAGAAGTATCAAACATAAGTAGTTACGCTATGGGGCTACTGGCCCACATTTTCCATACAAAAAGTGCACGGAAAATTCCAACTATTTTGGTGTTCTGAACCGGACTCTGGGCCACTGAGGGGGATTCCGTCTAGTGGTCTACGTCACAAGGCCTGTCTGGAGAATTCCTTTCCTACTGTCTGGCTGACCAGGAGATGACATTAACTGTACTTGTAATAATTCAATTTTTTTTTCCCATGTGTGCTGCACCTAAATGTAGGCTTTTTTATTATGATTTTGCTGTTTTCAAGTGTTGCGCCTAAATGTGGGATTTTGGTTTTGAACTAATTTAGTAATAATTAAAGTTAACGCTATGCTATTCTTTTTCATACCAATAGATTCTAGGAGGTGCCAGTGGATAGGGTATTGGTGCTGGTGGGGGACAAAATTTTCATCAGAAAACCACTACGGGCTATGGTTCTCGAGATATTAGCGATTTTACCTTTTTAGATATAGTTAATATTAGTAATAATTCAAGTTAACCCAATGCTATTCTTTTTCATACCAATAGATTCTAGAAGGTGCCAGTGGATAGGGTATTGGTACTGTTCATGCCTGAACAATCAATTTGCAATTTTGCAATACAGTCAACCACATACTTTTGTAAATTTGTTGCTCTCAATTCATTGACCCATGTCGCAATAACATTCAATAATATTTTTATGCTTTGTAAGCAAATTCCGCACACATTGCACTCACTAGGTCAATGAAGGTAGCGAAAAATAAAATGTTGCTTAACACGGGTCAATGCATTGTGGACAACAAATTATTGTTCTTTTTTTTATGTAAGCATTTAAATTTTATATTTAAAGAACTGTATGGGAATAAAGAGTTCAGTCGGAAATCAAATTACAACGTGCATTAATTGTTTTAGTTTAATTTTCTTTATCGTATAAGTTTGAGCAGCGTTACATGCTCCTTCGTGATAAAAACAAAGTACCAGCAATAATTCAAGAAATCTTGGATTATTTCAGCAGTGATAATTCTAGCACTGCGTCAACATCGATAGTTGCAAAAGTCAGATTCAAATTAAGTTTGAATTCTTTCTTCTAAACTACATACTCCGAGTTTACCAGCAAAGTGTTTACTACAGAACTACTTATCACTATCGCATAGCAAAAGAGCCTAGCAACGGGCTACAGCAGAAAGACGTTCCAAAAAACCTGAAGCGGTTACACTTAACAATTACACCCTCTATTTTAAATTAAAAGGTACAACTCTGTTCTTGCTCTACGGTATAAAGAAATAAAATGGCAGCTGATAAACTCATAGAAGAGCAAAAAGAAGTAGCCAAAGAAATTGAAAACCTCCTCATAAGCCTCAAAAAAGATGGGCCTTCCCGAATAAATTCAGAATATCTTCTGGCACATCTGGAAAATCTTGACGAGCTTTGGAAAAAATGCAACAATCTGCACCAAGAGCTTAAGCAAATTATTCCAGAAGCGCATCCATACCTCTCTAAAGACTTGTATGGGAAAATAAAAGAAATTTATAATACAGCCAGAGAATTAGTTTCATCCCTTCAAAAACAAACTGGAAGCATTTCTGATCAGAGAGCCAATAAAGAAGATAATTTGACATCAACAAACAGAGAAGAATCATTCAAACAAACCGATATCCTCCGCCAAATATCGGAGATACATCCATTCCCTTTATGTTCCAAGAAGTAAATAGAACCAACAACTTTCCAAAATTTGCCAGCCATGAAAATTCCTACTTTCGATGGCAACTATAAAGAGTGGAAATCATTCATCGACATCTTCAGAAATGTTATTCACAACAATCCTTTCTTAAGTGACATCGAGAAAATGCAATATTTGCTTTACCTTCTGGAAGGAGATGCCAGGAGGGTCATTAGTCATCTTCAATTAAGCGGGAGAAATTACGAGACAGCAGTAAAATTAGTTGAAGCAAGATTAAACAATAATAGGAAAATAATATCAACATATATTAACATCATTATTGATGCCAAAAGAACAGAGCATAGATCGCAGCAAGATATTATTATGTTATTTGATCTCATCCGAGAGTGTATAGAAGCACTTAAAAATCTTAACTGCAGAACTGACGAATGGGATCCGATAATAGTGTGCATTGCTATCAGAAAACTCGATACGGAAACACTCCACTTATTTGAAGAAAGCCTGTCCAAACCAAAGGAAATGCCATCCATCCAAGAACTCCTCGAATTTCTGGAAAAACGCCATCAGGTCTTAGACTGCATTAAAAATTTAAATCTAAAAAAAAGTATGAGCCGTTTGTCAACAAGAAAAGGTCTTTTCACACTACCATAAAACGATCCTGTGCAATGTGTAACAAAGACTACTACATTTACCAATGCGGGGATTTTAAGAAGCTTTCTACCCCCCGACCGCAATGCATTCATTTCTCAGAAAAGGATTTGCCCTAACTGCCTTGCACATCATAATTCAGAAAAATGTAAATCGAAATACACATGTATTCACTGCAGAAAAAAGCACCACAGCTTGCTGCATTATGGCGCCAATAATGTTATGAATAAAAATTCGGACACCAACAACATGGCTGCACATTTAGTCATCCAAGCCAACACTGAAACTCCAATTATAGAAAAGGAAGTCACAAATCTGCATATCAACAAAACCAAGGTTTGCCAAACACTTTTACCTACGGCAATGATTAGAGTAAAAAACAATTTTGGACAAACAGATATGCTTAGAGCACTGATAGATCCGGGCTCACAAGTATCTCTCATCACAGAAGAGGCAGTTCAAAAATTAAAACTACAGAAGCGACGCGTTACAGCAACTATATTGGGAGTAGGAGAAACAGAATCCTCTAGAACACACGGCAAGGTAAAATTCAGCATTCAGCTACGATAAAAAAAATTCTTATCTAATCGTCGAAGCGCTTGTACTTCCCAAACTAAGTTCTCTCTTTCCTGAGACACTAGTAACAGGCATCCAGATAAAAAATCTAGAAAATTTAATATTGGCAGATCCAAACTTCGAGAAACCCGGCCCCATTGATTTATTATTAGGAGCCGATGTCTATGCTGACATCATAACAGAGGGTTTACATAGTGGGCAACCAGCTGCGCAGAACACTAAATTGGGTTGGATTCTGTTTGGTAGTATCCCCTACACCTTGCAGGAAAGAACCACGTTATCAAGTTTTCTCTCTCTCTCTGAGATAGATCAAAAGCTTTAAAAGTTCTGGGAAATTAAAGATAACCCGAAGTCGAACCAAAGAAGCGAAAAATGTGAAGAACATTTCAGAGAAACGTATAAAAGCGACGAAAGCGGCATATATATTGTTCGTCTACCTTTCAAAGATAGAGCAGAGCTAGGAGAATCAAAAAATAAAGCTGTGGCCCGCCTATTACAAATGGAAAAAAGTTCATTAAAGATCAAAATCTCAAAATGGAATATAACAGATTTCTAGGTAATATCTAACAATGGAACATATGAGCCTAGTGCAGCCTCATCATAGGGCTGAATCACAAACATACTATTTACCACACCATGCCGTCATAAAAGAAGACAGCACAACTACCAAGCTCAGAGTAGTTTTCGATGCGTCTTCCAAAACAGCAGCGGGAACAAGTCTCAATGACCTACTATACAACGGGCCAAAAATTCAGCAAGACCTTACGCAAATACTTTTAAGGTGGCGAAAACATCGCTATGTATACACTGCCGAAATTGAGAAGATGTTTGGACAAATAATAGTAGAAGAAGAGGACAGAAATTATCAGCGAATTGTTGGCGAAAAGAACCTACGAAACCCATTCAGGAGTACATGTTAAATACGGTAACATATGGAACAGCTCCAGCTACCTACCTTGCTGTTAGGGCATTACAGCAGCTAGCTGAAGATGAAGGCAGTTTACTTACAATTGCCCAAAAAACACTGATAAGAGACTTTTATGTCGTAGACATGCTAGCAGGCGCAGACACGAAAGCAGAAACACAACAGTTACAAAGGCAAATAATCGTACTATTGAACAAAGGAGGATTTAACCTACGGAAATGGACAGCCAATGACGAAGATCTTTTAAAAAATATTCCAGAAGACATACGAGAAACAGGAATATTAGAAATTAAAGAGTGGGATGCCATAAAGACGTTGGCCGTGAGCTGGCATTGACAAAACGAGCCCTACTTTCAAGGATTGCCACAATATTCGATCCTTTAGGATGGCTAGCTCCAATAGCCATAACGGCCAAGCTATTGATGGAGTCTCTTTGGAAAGCAGGCACTGATTGGGATCAGAATCCACCCAGCGAAATTGCAAACGCCTGGGAAAAAATAGAAGAGGAACTGCACCACATTGAATCTATAAAAATTCCTCGTTGGTTCAAACATCGAACAAGCCAGGAGACACAACTGCACGGATTCTGCGATGCCTCTGAAAAGGCTTATGCTGCCGCTATCTACGCACACACAGTAGACTCCTTTGGGAAGATTCACGTAACACTCCTTACAGCCAAAACAAAAGTAGCACCATTAAAGCAAAAAGTTTCACTACCACGCTTAGAACTTTGTGGAGCTCTACTCTTGGCTCAGCTGCTTAAATCTACAATCAACGCCTTAGAAATAACATCACCAAAAATATTCGCTTGGTGTCATTCCGAAATAGCTCTAGCATGGATAGCCAAAAATCCAAACAATTGGCAAACCTTCGTTGCAAACAGGGTAGAGGAAATACAGACACTCTTTAACAAAGTAATATGGAGGCATGTCTCTTCCCCAGAGAATCCTGCGGATATTGCAACAAAAGGAATCAGTCCGACCAAGCTCATTACCTTCAATATCTGGTGGAGAGGTCCACTCTGGCTTGCACAACCCTGCGACTCTTGGCCTTCAAACAAGCTCAATATCAAAACGGATCAAGAAGCAAAAAATGTGGTAGCAGTTCACAATACAACCATCATCGCATCAGAGAATATATTCCGTTGCTCATCATACACAAAGCAATTGAGATTAATAGCATATGTCCTGCGCTTCATAAAAAATTGTAGACTACCAAGGTCTCAGAGGAAATTTAACGATATTTCACTTGACGAACTACAATGCTCAAGAAATTGGATAATCAAAATTGTGCAGCTGGAAGTATTTTCAGACGAAATTCACACTATGGCGCATAATAAGCCCCTGAAGAAAACAAGCAAACTACTCTCACTTCATCCCTTCATAGACGCAGATGGAATTATGCGCGTGGGTTGAAGATTAAAAAACTCAGGGCTATCAATGGATGCTAAACATCAAATCCTACTCCCTCAAGGCCACCACATTACAAATCTCGTTATTGACCATGCACACCAGCAAACCTTGCATGGCGGTACACATTTAACATTACACTATATAAGGACTCGATTCTGGATAATTGATGGCAAACGGGCAGTCCAAGGAAGGATCCACAAGTGTATAAAATGTGTCAGACACCGACAAAAAACTACGCAACCTTTAATGGGTAATCTTCCAGCAGTCCGGATAACTCCTTCACCTCCTTTCTCACACTGCGGAGTCGATTATGCTGGACCCTTTCTCACGAAGGTATCAAAGGGAAGAGTTACTAAAACCACTAAGGGTTACATCTGTCTATTTGTTTGCATGGTAAAGAAAGCTATTCATCTGGAATTAGTCAGCGATCTCAGCACAGATGCCTTTCTAGCGGCCTACAGAAGGTTCGTGGCTCCCGGGGAAATTGCAAGAAAATATGCAGCGATAACGGAACCAACTTTGTTGGGGCTCGAAACAAAATGGATAAGGATATGCAGGTAGCAATTACCCGTGCCACAAAACAAGCAGCAGAAACTATTCTCAATGATGGTACAGAGTGGAAATTCATTCCCATAGCCAGTCCCCATTTTGATGGTTTATGGGAAGCTGGCGTTAAATCGGTTAAGGGACACCTTAAGCGTGTCTTAGAAGAAACTTTACTCACATATGAGGAGTTCAGTACAGTACTGTACCAAACAGAAGCATGCTTGAATTCAAGACCTATAGGCCAACTATCAAGTGACCCAACAGATCTGGAACCACTAACTCCAGGTCATTTTCTAATTGGACGGTCTCTCATAGCACCCCCTGAACCACACATCGACGATAAACAGATCCATCAAAGATGGAAATTGGTTACTAAATTACATCGAGACATTTGGAAGAGGTGGTCGCAAGAGTATCTATCCTCACTGCAACAAAGAAGCAAGTGATAACAAAAATCCCTCGATTGGAGAGTTAGTCCTGTTGAAAGACGACAATCTACCGCCACAAAAATGGTCATTGGGAAGAATCGTCCAACTTCACCCCGGTGAAGATGGCATAGTACGCATCGTCTCAGTAAAGTACAGAAATGAAGTGAAGAAAAGACCACTCAACAAAATATGTCAGTTGCCTCTAAGCACACACAACTCGCCAGAAGCAGAAAAGGATTCCGAACTTAGATCTGTTACAACCATGACGACCCTCTCACTATTAAAAAAACCAATGAAAATCATCAGTAAAAGGAAAACTCGCTCCCACATCAACGATGAGACAGAACTATGGTCAAAGCCTGAGCATTTTGATCAACCCAGGTCAACCAATAGTAAATAGTCACCCGAATCAACGCATAGTTCACGTGCGAAAAGAACAAGGATCGCACCGTGCACTTGGGCTTCGAGATTAGTGCATTCTACTCTTTTAATATTCTTCTCGTTAACGGCAGTTTTCGCACAAAACTATCAGATCTTTCATCCCAGTTCAGGATTCTATGTAGAGAGGCTAGGCAGCGCACAACTTAAACGAGGCAATCTTCGACTGCAAGTATCGTTGCCAATAAATGAAGTACTTAACGATCAGAGAAACATTGATGTTACCTGGACTCAAATAAGGGATATGTGCGAACAAACGAAGAAACTTACTCAAATCACGCACTGTCTGATTCATTTTCAACACTTATCCGCAAGAAGACATAACCTATTGCGAACAATCGATGAAATACTCCGAACAGCAGAATCAGAACCTAGGAGCAAGAGGGGAGCTTTGGGCAGAATACTGACTAGCACATTTGGAGTAAATGATGAAGTCTACACTGATATTGAAGTACTACAACATAACCAACAAAACCTCCTGCATTCAACCAGTCACCAGATGCTCCTGCTAAACACAAAAATCAATCAATCCAATTTTGTCGTTTTGCAAAAACTAAGAAATTTCGACGCCAGACTATCCCAAGTAATCGCCTCCATTAACGAGATGTCCAGATGGATTTCGAGCGCAGATCATAACAGACTCAGCATTGAAGTCATATCAACTGATCTGAGTGCTGAAGACTATTATGATGAGGTTAATGAAACATATAATCACTGGCTAAATGCGGTACATAAGAAGGGAAATTTATTAGACTTTGTCTCTTTGCACGATAGCAACAATATAATTCAGACAACATCCGACAAAATTGGATCTAATTTCGAGATATTATCTAGCCCACAGAATTCATTGGACATAAAAAAGGGGAACAAGACTATCAAACTGTACGGATATCTTAACATTGTGGAAAGAAACACGTATGAGGTGATGCATATAACGCCCACTCCCCATTTGATCCAATTTAACAAATTTGCAATTGCCGATGTAAGGTACTTCACCATAGCAATTAGCTTCAATGACCAAACCTACTTTGAACTGGAGGAACGAGAGCTAAAGGACGCTTCAATCATAGGAAATCGTATTTATCTCTGCAGTCCGAGAATAGTACATAGCATTGAAAACAGCCCATCCTGTGTGATTGACGAGATTTACGATCGTCACCCCAAGACGAATTGTGAAATGCATCAACTAATGTTGAATGGGACTATCTGGAAGGCCTTAATGAGGAAAAACACTTGGCTATATATCACCAGTAAGCCCAAGGCTGTCGCAGTGATATGTAAGGGATTAAGAGAGGAGTTGGTTTTAAACAATACTGGCATTATTCAGCTGCATGAAGACGAGAGAGATCATCTTAAAATCTTCTTTGGATCAGACTGTAGAAGTTCTTACCAGTCACATTAAAGAGCTTGTTCCAGAAGCAATCACTGTCAACTTCAACAAACCACCCTCAGTATTGCAGCCAGGCCTCTTATTGCAATCAAATGAAGGAATCTTGGACTACACCATGGAACCAGAAGAAACTACAACCATCCTTCAGAAGAGTCTAGTTGTGCATTCAATCACGGCAACAACAACAGTACTCATCTTCCTCCTGGCACTACTAATTTGGAAATACTGGAGCAGCCTAAAGACGATGCTCCAAACCTGCCATCTAAGATGCCATAACGAGCATACTACATCCAGCCCAGAACGAGAAGTATCTCCGCAGGCTACCATCCAGCGTCATTTTGACCGAGTGTTATCATCTGCCCTCCCCCCCCCCCCCCCCCAGCATGTTCATGCCTGAACAACCAATTTGCAATTTTGCAATACAGTCAATCACATACTTTTGTAAATTTGTTGCTCTCAAATCATTGACCCATGTCGCCATAACATTCAATCATATTTTTATGCTTTGTGAGCAAATTCCTCACTAGGTCAATAAAGCTAGCGAAAAACGGGTCAATGCATTGTGGACAAAAAATTATTGTTCTTTTTTTTATGTAAGCATTTAAATTTTATATTTAAAGAACTGTATGGGAATAAAGAGTTCAGTCGGGAATCAAATTACAACGTGCATTAATTGTTTTAGTTTTATTTTCTTTCTCGCCTCTATGGTTAACGGGTTCAAATTAAGTTTGAGCAGCGTTACAGGTACTCTGTTGCGGCACAAAATTTTCATCAGATATCCTCTACGGGCTATGGTTCTCGAGATATTAGTGATTTTACCCTTTTAGATATAGTTAATATTAGTAATAATTCAAGTTAACCCAATGCTATTCTTTTCCATACCAATAGATTCCAGAAGGTGCCAGTGGATAGGGTATTGGTACTGTTGGGGCACAAAATTTTCATCAGAAATCCTCTACGGACTATGGTTCTCGAGATATTAGCGATTTTACCTTTTTAGATATAGTTAATATTAGTAATAATTCAAGTTAACCCAATGCTATTCTTTTTCATACCAATAGATTCTAGAAGGTGCCAGTGGATGGGGTATTGGTACTGTTGGGGCACAAAATTTTCATCAGAAATCCTCTACGGGCTATGGTTCTCGAGATATTAGCGATTTTACCTTTTTAGATATAGTTAATATTAGTAATAATTCAAGTTAACCCAATGCTATTCTTTTTCATACCAATAGATTCAAGAAGGTGCCAGTGGATGGGGTATTGGTACAGTTGGGGCACAAAATTTTCATCAGAAATCCTCTACGGGCTATGGTTCTCGAGATATTAGGGATTTTACCTTTTTAGATATAGTTAATATTAGTAATAATTCAAGTTAACCCTATGCTATTCTTTTTCATACCAATAGATTCTAGAAGGTGCCAGTGGATGGGGTATTGGTACTGTTGGGGCACAAAATTTTCATCAGAAATCCTCTACGGGCTATGGTTCTCGAGATATTAGCGATTTTACCTTTTTAGATATAGTTAATATTAGTAATAATTCAAGTTAACCCAATGCTATTCTTTTTCATACCAATAGATTCTAGAAGGTGCCAGTGGATGGGGTATTGGTACTGTTGGGGCACAAAATTTTCATCAGAAATCCTCTACGGGCTATGGTTCTCGAGATATTAGCGATTTTACCTTTTTAGATATAGTTAATATTATTAATAATTCAAGTTAACCCAACGCTATTCTTTTTCATACCAATAAATTCTAGAAGGTGCCAGTGGATGGGGTATGGGTACTGTTGGGGGACAACATTTTCATTAGAAATCCTCTACGGACTGTGGTTACCCTGCGAAGTTGTAGATATCAGCATAATGTCGCCTTGGATTTGCTGTTTTCTTACTTGAATATTTCTTAGTGAGGAATTTGTAGATATCAAAAGTCCCGGATGACTTTCTATAGGCGTTCTGGGGCAGTGGGATCCTGGACATCAAATATTAAATGTTTACTAAACATTAGGCATGCTTCCCCTGTTTATGATGTAAATTGATATCACCGCTGTAAACAAATTAGCATTTAAGCTGAATGGTTCATACACACATGTGTAAACAAATTTAAGCAATATCAGCACATTTATTCTTTTCATGTAATTTAATACCACACTTCCTGTAGGTAGACAACAATTTTATTGTTCCAAAAATATTACCGATCGAAAGGTTTCATTGGAATTCGCATAAAGTAAACAAATTTTCACATTTTCTTTTTATCTTGAAATACATTCATGTAAACAGTCTCACTGATATTTGCAAATTCGACCAGCAGAATAAAGTAATCAAATTAATTTAAATGATTTATATTTTTTTTGTTTATCGTTTAATTTGATATCATCTCAGCCTGTAAGCAAATTCGTTCGAATTCATCCTGTGCAATGATTATTGTAGCAGCAGGATCATTCATGTTTGCAAACCGTTCCTATAAAAGCCCAAGCAAACTCTTGGGGAGCATCAGTCAGCTTTAGTGAGTCTCAGTGATAGTTTAAAAATATACAAAAAAAATTAAAAATGTCTTCGGTGTTAGTAAATAAAAGTTTTTCAATAATTGAAAAACGGGTCTGATAACAGCTTAACAGCTTTTTAAACAGGTCTGATAACAGGTTAACAGCTTTTGAAACAGCTCTGATAACAGCTTAACAGCTTTTCAAACGGGTCTGATAACAGGTTAACAACTTTTGAAAAAGCTCTGATAACAGCTTAACAGCTTTTCAAACGGGTGTGATAACAGCTTAACAGCTTTTTAAACAGGTCTGACAACAGCTTAACAGCTTTTGAAATAGCTCTAATAACAGCTTAACAGCTTTTGAAATAGCTCTGATAACAGCTTAACAGCTTTTGAAACAGCTCTAATAACAGCTTAACAGCTTTTGAAACAGCTCTAATAACAGCTTAACAGCTTTTAAACAGCTCTGATAACAGCTTAACAGCTTTTCTCTGATAACAGCTAAATAGTTTACAAACAGCTCTGATAACAGCTAAATAGTTTTCAAACTGGCCTGATCGACAGACGGAATCCCTTGTGAAATGCTTGATTATACACTTATATATAATACACTTCCGGATGAAGGTCAAGCACCAGACGCCTTTTCGGTTTCAAAGGTGATGCCAGAGGGTCAAGGTCGAGTCCACGTGTAAATGTTTTTTTTCGCAAGCCATCCTAGCATTCTGGGTAAAACGCTCAACCGCCCGATTAGGAGCTCGCTGTAGTGGACAAATATTATTCGGGAGCTCTGGACTTAGTAGGGAAATTGAATAAAAAGAATACCACATATAAAATATTATTATTAATTTATTATAAATTGAAAAATATTAACATTTAATTCTTAAGGTATCATTCTATATTAGGCTTCCTTAAATCGGTTACCCTATAATTATAATATTTTCTTTTATTTTACAATAGTGTATATCATCTTAGACTATAATAAAATTAAAACAAACTATTTCATTAAATGGTATTTTAGCTATAATACAATTTTTATTTACAATACATATGTTAGACTAGCCTTAGATTATATGTTTTCTGCGTCTGCTCCTTGCTGTTCTGATTGAATAGGGTAATGTCCCCATGGTAGAATATCCGTTGACCCACTCATAATATACTGCTTGTTATCATATGGGCTCAATGCAATTTTCTTTTGGCTGATCGTGTAGACATTATGGTTATGCGATGGTATGCAGCTCTGTTTAGCAATTAATACTCGCTTGTTATTCAAACATTCGACGTATTCTTCGAAATTTATATGCCTCTGGAGTACATTAGCCTTTACTCCTTTTGCTTTCTTTACAGTTTTACCATCGTTTATATGCAGACTGTACATTTTTGAGCGCAAGCCTGCAAATTCAGCTCATCCTTCATTAGACCAGGAATCTTTTTATTCATGAGCGGTAAATTGAATTTATTATCTTCTGGGTAATCACTTGTATCAAACTCATATGCATTTTTTTCTTCAAGTTGATATATTAGAGAATCTGTATCTGTATACATGACTTTACATTTATCTCCAAATTCACGCTGCATAAAACTGTAGTGGAAATCGTAGAGGCATATCTTTGAAATTTCCAAAACTGCCATTCCAATATAGAGGGGCTTATTGAATAAGATTTTGAGTCGCCTTAATTCCACAGCAACTAAATTCTCATCAAATATCGTTGCACTGTGGAAGTTGGGTGCCGCAATCCGAGCTCTTGCACCATAGCGACCTTCCCACTTTACGCAAAGCTTTATATCGCTATACTTGCGCACATTTTCCATGGTCTTACCAAAAGCTGCATTATTCATCTTCTTATAGCTGTCCTTCTCATGATCGCTGGTAGCCTGCTTCCGTTAGGTGGTATTTAAGTCAATATATGGTTTAAGCCAAGCTGATTGGTTGAATTGAAGAATCCGGTGCACTTTTTTCAGGATGAGGCCATGTGATAAGCATTGCTTCAAATTTCGGTAGTGTATAACATATTGAGTTTTAGGATGTACAGTTGTCAAAAGCTTTTCTAATTTTGCTCCAGGTGGTGCTGCATGCTCAGAGCAAAACGGTAAGTCCTTATGGTTATCATGCAGATGTTGAGGATAATCCAAGTCGACTTCGAATATGCATCCAGTTGGAGAATCATCAGGAATTTCGGAAACGTCAATATTGGAAACATCAACCCATTTGAATCCTCCGGTTGGTAAATGCTGTGACATGGCCCATCCATAAAGGTTATTCACAATTTAATACATCAAGTATTTTTCTTTCTCGTCAGGCTTAAAATCATCCATATATTTGTTATTGGCTTTACTATATCTGTTCGAACATTGACTTATACCACCTCGAATGCCTCTCTCTATGAATAGCAGTATATCTACGTCGGTTATCAGCTCTAATTTCACATGTTAGGCCTGGCATGGTATAATAATGTGCTGGATCTAAATTGTATGTCTTCATGCACACTTCTCGAAAGTTCTCAAACACATCGGCCAATAGGAGAACATCAGTCTTAAGGTATAGATCTGAATATTTACCAAGTGTTTGTATTTGAAATTTTTGCCAGACCTCTTCAGCATGAGATATAGCACTGACAGTCAGCTTATTGTAGAACGCTTCCTGTGTTGGCAAGTTCCGGAAATCTAATTTATCCCATTCATCAATAAAATCATATGGGAAGACACCTTTGCGCGTAAGAAGTTTGATAGTGTCATCATCCAATCCCTGCCATACTGATCTTGTAGTGTTTAATTTATCCATCGGCAGCAATGATGATAACTTATCTAAAGATTCAGCCATAAAACGGAAGGAATCGATGAATCTGAATTTTATGTGGCTGCCGTCCATGTGCTTGGTGAACGAGATATATCTTTCCTTGTTTATTGGTAAGAGATCAACTTTTCCTGGGAAAGATGTAGCTATATCCTTAATTATGAAGTGGGCATCATATCCAAATAAATTGTGAAAAATGACTGGAACTATGGTGCAATCCTGATAGATGAGGTTACATGCATTGTGCGCAGGTCCTCGATATTTTCCTGTTAAAAGAATTTATGAAAAATGAATTGAATTATGATTCTCAGTATTTACGTGTTAACTGACAATGATCCCGAACTCAGTCAGGGGCAGCATGGGTCTGATGTTCAGCTTTTCCTGTACAGCTATGGAGGCAATTTATTGCAATTCTAATGCAAACCATTGCTGGAAATTCTTTCCTCGATATGCTCCGTAATATTAGAGCTTAGCATCATGTTTGCAGTGGAAATAGAACCCTATGCTATGAACTTCATGCTCCTGGATTCGCTGTGTATTTTGATCATTTCCCTGAATCGGCTTCAATATTGACTCAAGATCAGCATACACACAAAACGGGACTGGATTCTTATGGTTATAATTCTTATATTCCAGCCATTTCTTTTCCTCTGAGGGAAACATAATCCTGCAATCATTTTGCTTCTCGCATTCGGGAGTGTGTGATGTTAATTTTTCTTCAGAGTAAAAGTAGAGCAAACATCTGTGGCATATATACTTTCTGCCGTTTCTTTTTGAAGTTTGTTTATATACAAGGCGCGAAAGATCTTTAATCCAGCAGAAATGATATCTGCCAGTATCATAATCATCATCACCATCGACATTATCATCCATATGATTTTCATCCTGGTCATAGTCATGTTGTTGCATTAAGAGATTTACATGTCGCTCCATCCTGTGTTTCGTAAGTCTAACTGGAACTGTGGTGAGGAAACGCTCTTTCTCTAGGATGAATACGTTTATTGATAAATCGTTCTGCTCTTCAAATTGTTAAATTTGCTTAAGTGTCATGGGAAATGTTATTCCAGTTAAATTTAGTACTGTAGAGTAATGAGGGTATGATGAGGTCCTTTCAGAATGAAATCTCTTTTGGTAGAGGTATATATGAAGATCCTCGGAGCTGTTAAAACTTGTTAATATGTAGTGCTAGATGTATTATTGAGTGCAGTGCCCAGCCACTATCTTGTCCTGGAGTTCTTCCAGCTGAGTGTTTATTGGATCCAAAATATTTGATTTAAACCACTCCTCCAAATTATCATCTACACTAATTGGAGCAGTTCTTGCTAGGAAATATTTAACGTCTTTTATGTTTTCATTGTCAGCACTTTGTTTAATAAATTCGCCGCAAAACTTTGTAGAAACTTTAATATTAAAATAACGTTTTAGAGTGTTCTTAATACGGCGCGTAAATAATTTGGCAGCGTCTTTCATAAATAGCTTCGGATCGATATGTTTTAAATTTGCAATAACACCTTGCCGAATTCTGTCTGCGAACGCTATCTTTATTTCCTCCCACTTTACAAAATCACTTCTTCTTACGCGAGTAATTCCTCCACCTCGACGGGGAGTTCTCAATAGTGCTCTCAGTGCTTTAATTTGCTCGAGACAGCTCTCGAAATGTCGTTTCCTAGCACTCTTATTGCACTTCCGAAATGCAACTTGAAATTTATGCATGTTTCTATTGCATTTTTGAACAATATAGTCTTTATTCACTGAATTTTTTAAACACTTCATCACATCTTTTCGCAAATTTTCAATTATTGAAAAACTTTTATTTACTAACACCGAAGACATATTTAATTTTTTTTTGTATATTTTTAAACTATCTTTGAGACTCACTAAAGCTGACTGATGCTCCCCAAGAGTTTGCTTGGGCTTTTATAGGAACGGTTTGTAAACATGAATGCTCCTGCTGCTACAATAATCATTGCACAGGATGAATTCGAACGAATTTGCTTACAGGCTGAGATGATATCAAATTACACGATAAACAAAAAAAAATATAAATCATTCAAATTAATTTGATTACTTTATTCTGCTGGTCGAATTTGCAAATATGAGTGAGATTGTTTACATGAATGTATTTCAAGATAAAAACAAAATGTGAAAATTTGTTGACTTTATGCGAATTCCAATGAAACGTTTCGATCGGTAAAATTCTTGGAACAATAAAATTGTTGTCTACCTACAGGAAGTGTGGTATTAAGTTACATGAAAAGAATAAATGTGCTGATATTGCTTAAATTTGTTACACAGGTGTGTATGAACCATTCAGCTTAAATGCTAATTTGTTTACAGCGGTGATATCAAATTGCATCATAAACAGGGGAAGCATGCCTAATGTTTAGTAAACATTTAATATTTGATGCCCAGAACCCCACTGCCCCAGAACGCCTATAGAAAGTCATCCGGGACTTTTGATATCTACAAATTCCTCACTAAGAAATATTCAAGTAAGAAAACAGCAAATCCAAGGCGACATTATGCTGATATCTACAACTCCCCAGGGTAACCACAGTCCGTAGAGGATTTCTAATGAAAATGTTGTCCCCCAACAGTACCAATACCCTGTCCACTGGCACCTCCTAGAATCTATTGGTATGAAAAAGAATAGCATTGGGTTAACTTGAATTATTACTAATATTAACTATATCTAAAAAGGTAAAATCGCTAATATCTCGAGAACCATAGCCCGTAGAGGATTTCTGATGAAAATTTTGTGCCCCAACAGTACCAATACCCTATCCACTGGTACCTTCTAGAATCTATTGGTATGAAAAAGAATAGCATAGGGTTAACTTTAATTATTAGTAAATTAGTTCAAAACCAAAACCCCAGATTTAGGCGCAACACTTGAAAACAGCAAAATCATAATAAAAAAGCCTACATTCAGGCGCAGCACACCATGGGAAAAAAAATAAAACTTGAATTATTACTAAAAAAGTTAATGTCATCTCCTGGTCAGCCAGACGGTAGGAAAGGGATTCTCCAGGCAGCCCTTGTGACGTAGACCACTAGACGGAATCCCCCTCAGTGGCCCAGAATCCGGTCCAGAACACCAAAATAGTAGGAATTTTCCGTGCACTTTTTGTATGGAAAAAGTGGGCCAGTAGCCCCATAGCGTAACTACTAACATAATTACTGAACAGGAACGGAAAAAGAAATTAGAACAGACAATTAAAGAAAAAGTATTTTTACTGACCTTTTTTAGTGGAATATCACAAGATATTTTGGCATTAGCGGCTGCCAATCAAAGGAGCTTTAAAAAAGTTTTTGAAATAATAGAAGAACTACATGCTGATGAGAATAAATCTCAAACTGAAGCATTCATACTCGATACCTCTTTTCTCCTCCTGTTATCAATATCCCTTCATTGGTATGTACAGCCTTTCGAAAACTTGTATCTTGTCTCTCAATTTAATTATTCACTAATCGCTCTAACAAATAGAATGATTCTTTTGATATCTCAGTGTGTAAAATTTGTCTGGTGTGTCATTCAATTCTTTTGCCACACCTGCTGTACTATACTTCAAATTTCTTGTAATACGGGGTGTTACCACTATAGTAGTCCATAGGCCAGGAGGTTACAGTACTCACCTAGGCAAACAAAAAATAGTATGGCATAATATCTAAGCCGGGAACATTTTTTGCAAGCGAAGACGTTTTTGTATATATTATAGCATATTCGAGCACTTTATGTTGCTACCCCCCATTCCGATTTGATATTATTTTATCATTACTCTCCTGAATTATATTAATGAAATTGACGTTAATAATAATGTAAATGTGCAGGAATATCTTTTTTATTCTTTCGCGAGAAAAGATTTTATATGGGGAAATATAAAAAGAAAATCCCCTTTGTTTCACTGGGCTATCGTTGAGAGTTCCCTGCCCAGGGCCGGATTTAAACTTGACAAGCCCCTACATTATTTGAGGTGTGGCAAATATGCTTTTTGGGTACCTAGAGAGATATAATTAAGAAGTATATAGATAGTGAAATAATAAATCTTTAACTTAAAATCATTTTTATTCATAACAAACTTAAAAATGCAAACTAAATGCAAACTCTGGTAAAAGAACTAGAAGTTCTTTTAAAGGCTCAATTTACAAAGGCTTATTGTCTAATCTCTTGAAACATGTTATAAGTATTAAGGAATTGTATTAAACTAAAATATTTCCTTTTTGCCTTTGGCAGAGCATAGTCACTACTGACATCGTCAAATAATAAACTGCGTATGCACATGAGACGGAGGGAACATAATTTATCTTGACTCATTGTTGTTCTAAGTTCATTTTTTATCAAAATATTTTAAAAAAAAATTAAATTCGGTAGAAAATATTCTGGCATTAGTTAGGCTATGCACGTACTTGTGTAAAATGCACTTACCTAAAATGTAACTCTAGCAAGGATACAAAAACACTTTCCAATATAATGTCAACAATCAAATTATCAAAGAAACACCCTGCAAATACAAAAAAATGGCCAGAAATATTGTACTGTCTGCCGGCTTACTCGAACCGCAAAAGATCAGCGGGGAATCCCCGTGTTTATAGTAAAAGTTCTTCGAAAAGACGCGTGCTAAAAAAATTGGGTGAAGAGTATGGGACGTTCTGGACGTGCGGCATTGGGACAAATAATGCTATAGTGTATTTAAGTATATATGACAATTGATCACTCGGAAAAAATTTTTGGGGGCCCCCAAGAGAGTGGTGGTCCCAAGCTATAGGTTGTGTATCTTATACGCACTGACTTATAACAATGGACTGAGCGTATTGTCATTTTCCTATAGGAAGGCATGGCACAAGTTTTATAGTTCTCTCTTTCGCCCTATGGCAGAGTTGGAGCTACCAACACAAAATATTGCATTCTAGAACGTTTGCTTATGCCATTTGATGTTTTTATGTTGGCTACAGATGCAATCACCGCAGAAGGAATAAGGTAAAGATAGTGTTTACCATGCTCCGTCTCTCTTGCCCATAAGCAGGATTCAGTTAAGAATAACTTTTGAAAATTAAAGTCGGAATGAGTTTAATTCCTTATAAGCGATTAAAATATCACTTGGGCACAAGAAAATATATTTTTTTAATTAAATTCGATTTACGGGTGTAAAATTTCATCTGATTGGTTGAGTTTTACATGTTTTTTATGTAATCGTTTTAAAAGGCGCTCTAACGGTGATATACAGAAACACAATATTTTTTGTGCCACATGAAATAGCTAATCGCTCAGTCCATTGTTATAAGTCAGTGCTTATACGTAAATCCTGCACTGACCCTACCCGAGGAAGTGGGAGACACTCCCCACTGTGAATTTTGAAGTGTTTCGTTTTTTCTTCGTTATACTGTGAATGTCGCTAATATTGAATTGCAATGATATAAAAGTTCAGAAGAAACACGGTATGTACAAACCTCTGATTGGTTAGTCTCACAACTTTATAAAAGTTCGTGCTGATTTTAATGGTAAGTCATTCTGCTTTGAAGTTAAAAGTATTTATCCACATAAAAATTACAATGAATGCTTAGAACAAATTAATTATTATATTATAAAGGTAACGTAATCTATTTTTATAATTGACATACAACAACTTGGTTTTTAATTGTAATTAATGTTATTGCTTGGTTTTTCACTCTGAAATGAAATAGAAAACGCAATGGTTAGTTGGTTTTATATAATACAAGATTACAAACGATAGAATGTTTTATAATCCAGTGATTCTATGGGCCTTAAAACGGTGGATAGAATCTAGTAATTTCTGTACCCTTAAAATAGGTATAAAATATAAGTATCCGGCAGCTGTAAACATTGCAGTGGTTTATAGTTCAATAAATCTATGCACCTTAAAACGGTGGATAGAATTTATATTCTATACTCTTACAACAGGTATAAGATCTGAGTATACGATGGCTATAAATGTTGCAGTGGTTTATAGTATTCTCTTATAACGTTAGAAAGGTTTATAGTTTCGAACAGCTATACCGACACCAATTGTCTAATATACAACACTAAACAATTGATGACAAACGCTTAGCAGGTTAGTAATTTAGAACATTTCCTATGACTGCTCAGAAAGGAGAGAATGTGTGAGAATAGTTTAAAAATACCCTTCTTTCTTTCTCTTTCTCTGGGTGCCTTGCTTCGTTTGCTTCGCCCGTTGGATTTTTCTCACAGCAAATATTCCAATAAACAGGCCCTGAAAGTGCAAGAGATTATGAGATTGCTTGATGCGGATATATTGGCATCCTCCTATCCTTTCCTCTATTTATTCACATCGTCTCCAAACTCCTAACCATCCCCTTTGAACTTCACGACATAAATTTTTGTAGTTATTTGTATTTAGACAACAGTCACTACTCTACCCAATTTAACCGATAAAAGCTAGTATACCAGCCTGTGGTAACAGTCACAGGGTGAGCTGCTGAATTCTGTCAGAAGATATGACTCACGTTCTCCAGCACTCGGCACCATACTGCCATAACAACATGAAGTAGCCATAAATTTCACAACGGGAACTTGCCTTAATTCACATCTGGCTGCATAGCTATTCATGTTGTTTAATCTTGCTTATAACGATTCTATTAAATTTATTTTCTGACTTCCGAAGTTCAGCCATATCTCCCCTTCAGTTCCCGACTGCTCGACTGCTCAATTAAAGTATACCTATAAGAATAAACTTGCTGTCTTTTTTATACAATTTGATCAAAACGGAAGTACTAAGCTATTTGATCGGATGTTATGATATACAGAAATTACCTTCATCTAGAAATGTGATCCTTTCTTTTTCGCGTTTTCACACAGTTACATACAAGATTCTCACTTTGTCATACAAAACACTGGCTTCCTGCACATGGTTGATTGCTACACCAAATGGTATTTTTCAGTTTCATCCTTCATTTTATAGATCGATATAACAGTTTTATTTTCGTACGACACTTTAATTGCAATTTTGTATGTCAATTTGTATTTTTAATATCCTTTATTGGTGAGTCGAAGTTCAAAAGCGTAGCTTCGAGCAAAAATCGGCCTACTTTTATCAAACATTATGCCAAATAAGAAATAAAAGAAGTATTAAGATGAAATTAGGTGGCCATCGCAAACTTTTGTAAATAGGGAGAAAATACGAGCATACTTGATAGGGAAAGGTGGGTAAAGGTACACTTACCGAGCAAAAACCACGTTCTTGATTCCGCCACTACGTGTAAATAGCATTGCTTAATTTCTTCACAATAACCAAGTAAAAGTGGGATTGATGCAAGAAGCGACTATTGAAAATTATTTAGATGGTCTTATTTAGAAGTGGTCAATATAACCACAAGAAGTTGTATCAGATAAACGATAGCGCAATTGGAGCTATTTGAGTTAATAGTCCGATAACTCGAATAGTAAGGAAAGAAGATTTAATTTTAAAGAAATCAACTCCCAGCTGTTTAAAGCTCAAATGATTTTCAGCTACTAAAGAACTTTAAGTTTTCAATTTTTTTTTTAAATCCATAATGTCATATAATATGCTTCTTGAACTATACACGGCTCATGTTGAGGTCATATTATGCAAGGTTCATGCCGACTTAAATTTCTGAATGCAATAGTAATTTGCATAATATAACGTTAACAGAATATGAAAGCATTAGAGGGTGTATCACCCCGGTGGAAAAGCACTGAAAAGAAAACTACAAATTGAAACTTCGGAGGGGATTATTGAGAAGGCAGTAAGTAGACTTTAATGGCTACAAACGATTCTGGTCAGAGCAAGTAGTAGATGTTTCGATTAGAACTTTGGGGTATCTTGAACCTGCCAACCGAAGCTCGACGCCTTTACGAGACCATTATTGTTGCTCATAAATATAAATTTTATTGAGCCTCGTCTAGTACTCCTTTTTACAAAAGGAGAAATTCGAAGATAACGAGAATATTTTGCACAAAGAATCAGGAATTAGATCTATATTGTCACATTTTGTGATATTAGACTTTGGATAAAAACTAAGTTTATGGCATATTTTATTTGAAGAATGGACTACTTTGAGCTATATACTTCGTGCCTCCCGTAAATTATGTCAAAAAGTTTGTTGTCTTCAACAACTACGTTCTGATCCACCATCCTGGATTTTGATGAAATTTGATGTTATAAATAGGGTTGGTCTGTCGTCTAGGTCGGCCGTCTGCGATTTTTTTAGTTTTGACCACTAGAGTCACCAATGTTCGAGATCGGAAAAACTTCTCTCAGTAATAGCGAACTTTTCGTGACATTTAAGATTTAGAGCGTGAACGCAAAGTATGTGGTGTGCACTCAGTGGCTAGAAATAAAAAAAAACGGTCTTTTTTAGCAGCAGTGAATACGGCTAGAAAGTGAGGAGAAAATATGCAATCATCAAGATAAGCATTGTGAATGTATTGTGTGACTCATGGTTGAAAATAAACCAAAAGTAAAATTCAATCCTCACGTGATGCGATAATGGTGCTTGTCGTCAAGGTTGGTCACTTTGTGTAGTCAGGGTTGGCCCACTGTGATTGTGTACTTGGATGATGCCCAAAACACGTCCAGCACCAATCCCAACGAAGTCCGCCAATAAAACACCAGCTAAAGGAAGATGCCCGCCAAAAAAGCGCAGAAAAGCACTCTTAGGACAATACAAGAGAGAAGTGTATTTGAAGTGCGTCAATATAACGACATTTTCCGGAAATGCGATTTCAAATAATGTGCCATTCCAATTTTGCTAAAAAACAGAAAAATGCAACAAATTCAGTTTTCTATTTTATTCAATTAATTTTTCCAGGTCATTTTCAATCATTTCAGTACATTTTTCGTTACTAGCCAACCTTGACAGCATTTCACTTTTTTTTCAAATGGCAATATTTTTTTTATTTTTCACCCAATCAATTTGCCATGTTCAGAAAAAGTGTTCCTTTTTCCCAGACCCTTCCAAAAATATCCCTGGACTGATAAAATTTTTTCTTAAACAGAATTTATGGGCAAAAGTCAAAAGGGTGTCCAACTCTGACGACACTCCCATACTATTCTACAAAAAATGTTCGTGCAACCTAATTATTCCGTAGCTACCGTATTTTAAAATTTGAAAACAGTGCGAAGTTTTGCTTAGTACATGTATATATATATATATACAGGGTGTCCCGTAAGTCGACGTCAAGCTGAAATCGGGTGATAGACCAAATCATAACAGTTACCAGAAAAATATAAAAAAAATTCTAAGTCATGTATTTTTCAAATTATAGACATTTTTTGTTTTCGAGAAAATGTACACTTTGTGATGGTTTTTTAGCTCCTGTTGCTACAAATCTTTACTCCTTTTCAATTTTATTTTTATTTTAAAATTCATATTTCACCCAACTTTAACTGACTGTAATGAAAAAAAAATCTACTACGCCAGTTTGGCAAGTAACATTAAAAGTTGACGCATTTCATAAGGAATCTAAAATGGTATAACACTTGCTACGTTATTGCTTAGATTACGGAAAAAAAAAATTTTTCTTCAGGAAACCCAGTTTTGAAAAATTTCTGCTCAGCTACTAAAAATGATTCTAGTGTACCCAAAGCTTGCCGTAAGACCGTAACTTTCAGATTTTAGTTTGAGTGAGATGGAGAGTCATTACATGAAGTATGAGTGAACAAGATAGTGATGCTCGCTCGTCAAATATTTGAGTTTTTACAAATGTGCATCGTTTATTCTCCACAGAGGGCCGACTTCCAAACCAAGTACATGGTGAAGGAAGTGTTCCTTACCTTACGAGGATGTAGTACTTCAAACAGTTGAAGAAGACCCAACTACTTTGGTACATATAATCCAGGAAAGCACAGGAGTGCCTAAAAGTATAGTTCACCGAATTTTACAAAAACATAAGCTCCAGAATTACGGAAGCAGTTGAATTTGTCATCAATGGAAGATTTGCCCGTCTGATAACCCGATCCTTTTTAAGAAGATGCCGAACTTGCATTGCAGCTGAAGGAAGGCAGTTTGAACATATTTCGTAAAAAATAAATCTTAGCATCCAAATAATTGGTGTTTTTTAAACTTAGGAAAATTTGTCCTAAATTCAAAAAAAAAAGTTAGGATCTCTAACTTGAAAGCATCACTATCTTGCTCACTCACACTTCATGTAATGAGTCTCCGTCGCACTCAAACTAGAAGCTTAAAGTTACGGTCTTACGGCGAGCTTTGGGTACACTAGAATCATTTTTAGAAGGTGAAAAGAAATTTTTCGAAACTGGTTTCCTGAAGAAAAACAAATTTTTTTTTACCGTAATCTAAGAAATATTGGAGCAAGTGTCATAACTTTTTAGAATCCTTATTAAACGCGTCAACTTTTAAAGTTACTTGCCAAACTGGGGTAGTACATTTTTTTTTCATTACAGTCAGTTAAATTTGGGTGAAATATTAATTTTCTATTCTTGGTTCGGCAAAATGTGACATTTTCTTCCAAGCTGGAATAGTTGGTTTAGAATTTAAAGCAACAGGTCACATAAGCACTATTCGGGATTACATAAGAAAAATAAAATTGAAAAAAGTAAAGATTTGTAGCAACAGGAGCTAAAAAACCATCGCAAGGTGTACATTTCTCGAAAACAAAAGAAAAATACATGACTTAGAATTTTTTTTATATTTTTCTGGTAACTATTACGATTTGGTCTATCACCCGATTCCGGCTTGACGTCGACTTACGGGACACCCTGTATATATCATGATGTAAATATATTAATATGGATTATTAATATAGTTGGGAAACATTTTGTGATGAGTCAGTCATCTGAAAGAAACCTAGCAACGATGTGATAAAACAGGTTAACCCAACGATGCCTGCACATGGGTTATGAAGCGTGAGACGCGGTTTAAGTTTGTGAGACGCGGTTTAAGAGCTTAAAATCCCAATAATCTTTTGCATTGAAGACGTTTAAGAAAAGTCTGACAAGCGTGTTCTTCAAAGATGTGCAAAGATGTCCAAGAGAAGTCTGGCAATCGTGTTCTACAAGGATATCTGTAACCATGAAAGTGTGTGTATTGGAGTACTCTTCAGGATTTCGAGTGAATGTTGGATGGTCATTGACCTGTATTAAGGATGTCTATTATGTGTAGTGTGTAAGTGTGTAAAAACGTGTGTGTGATTAGCGTGATAGAGGATTATCTGGTAGTGAAAGTGTGTGCATTGGATTGCTCTACAGGATTTGGAGTGAATGTTGGATGGTCATTAATAACTGTTATGTTATGTGACGCTTGTGTGGTGTGGCTTGTGTTTGCTTTGGTAGAATGGTGTGGTGTGTATATGAATGGATGGATGGGTGAGGCGTGGGTGTTTGGTGTAGGTTATCTCGGGGGGGGGGGGGGGGGGTTGAGTGGATTGTGTGAGAGAATGAAATGGGTCAGCTTATGTATATGTTGATGTTGAAATTCAGCAGTGAACAACAGATAACCAAGGGATCGGGTCTGATAAAGTATATGAGGGGTATAAAGTCAAACCCAGCAATCTCCAATTTTGAAAAAAATGAGATAAGAGCGTATTCTAGATAACACAGTTAATCTAAATTCATGTGACTAAATTTAAATTTCAGAATTAATCTACTTCATGGTGGAATTTAAGGGAAAAGATTGCATATCAAATCAAAAACCGCAATATTTTTATAAGTGCGTAAAACAAACATAGCAACCTCCATAAAAGTGGAGATTGCTTGTTTTGAAGTTGAACGTTCAAAATATTATAAGGTGATCGTGAAGGATTTTACTGGTTTTGATATAGGCTCCAGTTATTGTATTTTGTTTAGTTACTTTTTAATTTACTGTTATTTTGAGGAAAATTCCGTTATCTTCTGACTCGGCATTAGTTGGAATTTCGTTCTTCCATGTTAGAACACATTTGGATTTTGCGCAGTAAAGACCTGTGTAGTTTAGTAACTTTAGTCATTTTTGATTTGGTTTTTTTTTTTTGTAAAAATGGAAGTTAATCCTGCACCGGTTAGCCCTAAAAAAGCCAAGAAAAGGGTTGCACAGCCTGATAAGTGGAAAGTTAATGTTGCGAAAAAATAAAGGTTAAGGGGTATTTACTATCGCTATAAATTCTTTTCAAAAACGAGTTGAATATAATATACATACTCCAGTAAGGAAAACCCCAAAATACCCAGCTGTGGACATGCTTCCAAGCATTTCTGTGCTCTTCCCTGACGGAACGAGACGTCGAAGTTTTTCATGCGGCATTTTATAACATTCCGAACAAGATTCCCCAAGATGCGTTATTATTAAAATTTTGCTCACCTGGATTGGTGATAAAAAGAAGACCCACGAATAGAAATAATTCTGCAAAAAAGTTTCACACAAAATACGGTGTTAGAACAGCTGGAGGGCAGTTAGTACCGGTTTGCCAAAAAGCTTTCCTCAACATTTTAAATATTAAGAGATACCGAGTAGAGTATATTTTAACAAAATTTGCGGAAACTGGAAGTTCACCCTCTGAAGGTCGTGGTGGCGATCGAAAGGCAGCCCTTTTTTTAGACAAAAGAAAATGGGTTATAAGTTTTATCGAGAAACTGACATGTGCTGACGCTCATTACTGCCGCAGTGCTACTTCTACACGAAGGTAATTTTTATATAGCACTTATTAGCACAATTTATGTAACTATATACAGATACTTACTGTCAAAACTAAGCATCAACAAGCTTTGTGAAATGTACAATGCACAAGCACCTACCGAATGTATGGTCAAGCCATGTCGGTTTCGGCTAATATTTAATCGAAGTTTTAACTTCGGATTTGGATCACCACGGACGGATGTTTGCTCAAAATGTCTTGAACATGGAGAAAAGATTAAGACAGAGAAAGATGAAGTCAAGCAATCGGAAATAAGCACCGCATTAAAAATTCATAAAACTCGAGCCAGAGCATTTTTTTCCTTATTAAAAGATGATAATCCTGAAATTGCACTACTTTCTTTCGACTGCAAAAAAATTTAGCTATGCCGAAAATATCCGACCAGCAAGTCTACTATAGTAGACAACTATATTTATACAACTTTACCATCGTTGAAGAGCCATCGGGATCTCCTCTTAATAAGGATAATGTTACATCCTTTATATGGACAGAAGATGAGATTCGGAAGAGTTCAAAAGAGATCGCATCCGCTGTATTTCACAATTTAACCAGCCTTAATTTGACTGGGAAAATTAGAGTAAGATTGATGGCTGATGGATGTGGAGGCCAAAATAAAAAATTCAAATATGATTGGAATGTGTTGCTTCTGGCTGTTGAAAAAAGCTCCCTCGCATATAACTTAACTGGAGTTAATTTTTCCGATCGCTGGTCATTCCTTCCTCCGTGCGGACAGGGTAAGTATGTAGATGTTATATCATCATTTAGCACCGTTCTTAAACTTGGTAGAGATTGTACGGTGTTCGATTGAAAGCAGGCAGTGCACGGAATCATTAAACCACTTGCATGTTGGCATTTCAAATTTGGACTATGTAAGCGATAGTTCTTGAAAAAAGCGAGAACTGGGCAAAATATATTGATTCAGGGCGAACCTTACTATGTATATGAATCGACATGGCTGTTTTAGGGGAATCGCGAAGAAGGGTAAGACGATTGCGATGATGTCTCCGAGTAAAATAAATATGTTCGTAGACGTGAAACTTAATCAATTGAGAATAAAGGATGTCCAGAACCTCTTACATAAACGGGGAGAAAATTGGAGATCCAATACTGAACTGAACTTCTTCCAGCGTATTATAGACTATGAAGTTTCTGCCGGTAAAATTGCTGACACTGAAAATAGTAGGACTGAAAACGAGCTTTGTGAGGGCCAATTAGACGAAATCGAAGATTTAGTAGTCTAGAAACAAAAGATAGCTATCACTGTTGTAACTATTACGTTTCAATATAAATATTTTGTTATCGAAATTTTTGTATTTCCTTTTGTCCTATTATTTCTTGGGTTGTCGCATTTTCCATTGTCATTACAAAGCCAGCAACCTCCGTCTTACTTAATTTCAAAGTCCTCAAAGTCTTCTCATAAATTTCAAATCCAGCAAAATCCAAAAATAAAATTGTTATAGTACTTGAATTTTTAAATTTTTGGGTTCAAATTTTTAATAAAAGTCATTCTACTATGTGTATCTTTACTAGCAATCGAAAAAAAGCTTAAAAAATGTTGTCAGTATTCGTCTATATTTTTGTGCTAAATAACTCGAAATATAAAAAAGTGGAGTTTGCTGGGTTTGAAATTAGACCCCTCATATATAAGATGATATTAATATCTTACAAGATGATGTATATACATATAGTCAGGATCGGGTCTGAGAAATGCCAGTTAAGTTATAATTCGGGAACGGGTTTGAGAGAGCCAGTTTATTTATATGATTTGTCTGAGTGTTTGGTGGGGTTCATATTTATCGTTTATTGAGGCCCTATGGTGGGATCATATGGTCAAAACTGTGTATAGAAACTATGGCCGTGTAAGCACCTTATTGGCTATGCTCTACGCGTTTCACCCGAGCCATCGGGATTATCAGGAGTTTTTTGTGTGTATCATGTGTGTGGTTGGTTAAGTGTGTGGTTTATCATGGGGTTATTCAAATATGAGGGATTGAACCCTGTTTATCATTTCTCCAAAAAATTTTATATATGTCTATCGGGGTGATGATGCTAATACTGGTGATCTCTAAGCGTTACAGAGGGGAACTTCTTTTATCTTCAGGGAAAAAAATGGTTGGTCTTGGAGTGAAAACTGATATTAAAGTAAAGAGTGGATTTATGGAGTGGAGTAGTGGTTTCCTTGATTGAAGTTTCATTAAAAAAAATACACCATATATACATTATAGCCTCCTGGACAGAAGTTTCCTTAGAAGAAGGCGTGTGGCACCTGTGGTTGAAGCGATATCTCCTTGGGTTGATCATAGATTTATAATCCCACCATTACAAAAGCTTTTTGGATGAAAGCGATATCTCCTTCGGTTGATCATAGATCCATAGATATATATCTACCATATATAAAAAAAACTCTGTGTAAAAACCCTCCACATGAAAACCTTTTATTTTATTTTGTATGTTTATATACATATGTAAACCCAATTATAATGCATATATATATATATATATGTATATATGTAAACCCAATTATGATTGATATCTAGGTCTTAGACCCTCTATTCAATACTCCATCTGACTTCCTGCAATTTGACATTCCACGCAGACTGGCAGCTTGAAAATATCATTTGGTTAAGATGAAGTGTGTCTACTAGAATCCCAAGAGAGTGTCTATTCAGAACCTCAAAAGGGTCTTTAGTCACGGTTCAGTATGTTCATCGGAATCCAGGTGAAAATGAGTCTTCCCTGGGAGTCGTTCAACATGAATCAAAAAGTATGTGTCAAAAAGTATGTGATGTTTCAAAAAGTATGCGATGTATCTCCCCCAATCTGCGTCAAAAAGTATGTGATGTTTCAAAAGGTATGCGATGTATCTCCCCCAATCTGCGATATGAAGCGATGGTTCAATCTCAGAATCCAAACTCAATCCATAGAGACGTGGATCAAAACAAATCAAAGCTAGGTGTACAGCCAAATCAACTAAAAGGCTGCACAGCCAATTCTAACCAGTTGTGCGGCCAAATCAACTAAAAAGTTGTATAGCCAGATCAACTAAGAAACCCCATGAACTTCAAATCCCTGAACAAATTCTCCTCGAGACTGCTCCCAAAAAATATTTGTATGTATAGAGTTTCTCACTAAAACACATTGTGTGGGGACTCAGTTATTTAGAGGTCCGTATCAGGAGTCGCATCCAGTATAGAGAATTTCGTCAGTTGGGTCTCTGTGAAAGAACTCGCAGGGAGAGGCTCTGTTTTACATTTTGATCTGAACTCACAATTCACAAAAGGACGTTCCGGGTTATATAATTATATTATGTTATGTGTGTGAATTGGACAATCCAATCAATCACATTATATTATGTGTGAATTCGATTATCTAAGAGAGTTCCCCTATCTGCATTTTCCAGGAAATCAATAGTTTAGAAGCCTCTGTCAAAATAAGCATGCAGGAAATCCTTGAAAATTATTATTGTTGAAAATTATGATGAAAATTATTGCAAGAGACCCCCTCACGCACACACAACTAGGAATTCAAAATGTTTAAAAATCCTCAAAAAACCCTCAAAAAACTCCCAAAAAATACCCAAAAAAATTATCTTAAAAATTTTCCAAAAAATCCTTAAAAAACCTTTAAAAATTTATAGACTTGAAAACCCTTAAAAAACCTTTAAAAATCCCCCAGGAAACCAACGAACCCAGGGAATCCTCGTGAAAATTACACATATATATACACATACATGCATAAGAAGTTCAAAGATTGTATGCATGCACAAGAGTGCAAAAGCTCAAAAAAGATCCCGGAATCTCGGTGAAAGAATTATACACTTTTAAAAACTCCTCTGACGTCCTCTTTAGATTCCACCAAAAAACCTTTCACCAAAAAAAACCCCATTCCAAAGGACCCTTTAAAAAAAATCGACGAGACATGCACACATCCATCAAAAAAACCCCAAATCCCTAAAAAAAAATTTTAAAAAAAATCTTTCAAAAATCCCAGGAAGCATTCAAAAATATATATGTACATACATCCGTCAAAAAATATATACATACATCCATCTAAAACTCAATTATTTGAGGGTCAATTATGTGAGACCCTTGAAACGAACCTTATTTGAGGAGCATGTAGTATATGTAGTACGTTTATATAAAAAACTGTATCGGAATCCAAATAATTGGTCCATCCAGAGGAAATAAATATCAGAAATATTCTGTAAAAAAGTATGGGAATTCAATTATGCATAATATCGCAGGAACACACTCACTATATAACTCCTGTGAAAAGTCTTCCTCCCACAATCTCCAGTGTTTCAAAAATTGTTTATATATATTTATTATTATTTCTATTATTTCATATTTTTGATATTTTTTATATTTATTGTCTATTGGTTCTGTGATATCCTGTGAAAAAAAACTTTTCTTCTAATATCATGGGAATATGTGTAAAATCTTCAGAGATCCCGTTGTTATTCTTTAGATGTCAAAAAATTTTCCAGATTGAAGCAAATTTATTTTGTAGAAAATAAAAGTATTCTATCCTAAAAACAACTATTTTAATTTACCTCATTTTAAATTTTATTAAAAATCAACTTATGGTAGGTCCGTTCAAATTATTACAAAATATCATTTTTTATTTTTTATTTTAATTTAATTTAATTTAATTTAATTTTGTTTTTATTTTGTTTTTATTTTATTTTATTTTATTTTATTTTATTTTAATTATCTATAGAATCCTTTTAACTTTTATTTTTTATATAATATATATTATTTTCATTTCTGTTATCGTTCTATTATTGTTCTAATAATTCTTGTTCAGTTATTTATTTATTAAATGTATTAATTATTTATTATATTCCGTCTAGGAAAAAAACGACTGTGAAAAAACTTTTGAAATTTTTGCAACCGAGATTTAAAATATGTGCTTCGCCGGCCACAATTATTTGTACATATGGATTTTGTGAAAAAGTTGAGCATGCCTGTATTCACAGTTTGCTATGATGATAAGTTGGGTATATTATGTTCCTTAAAAACCCGGTGTTCGTGGATGATTCTGAGGGAGGGAAATTCCTGAGTGTTCCGGGGGATATTCCAAAGGTGGGAGTCTTAGAAAAAGTGGGAGTCTTAGGTTAGAAGAGTGGGAGTCTATGGTTAGAAGAGTGGGAGTCTATGGTTAGAGGTGTTCAGAGGTGTTCATGGCTTCGCTGTGTGTGTATGTGATTAGTTTGTGATTGGTAGGGGGATTTCACGCTAGGTGTGATTACAAGTCATTCAGTTACGCCATTGGATGGTACTGGGGCATGAATATCGTGTCTAGTAGGATTGTAATCAGGAGTCTCTGGTGTGTTATGTGTGGTAGATTTAAGTTTATCTGCTGTCATACAGTGTGTGTCGTATTTAGTGCCTGTTGATGAGTGCTTCTTCTGAAGGTTCCATTTGTTCCATATATGTGTTTCATATACCTATGTGTTGGGGCCAGGATGTGGCTTGCAGGGTTCGTGGTGGAGTCTATCGAATTAGTGAAGAAATCCATTAGAGACGTGAAATCTGTCAGATTTGTGAAGGAGTCTTTATTATTTAGCACTGGATGTAGGAGTCTTTATTGTTTAGCACTGGATGTAGGATTGTGTAGTTATTATCAGGAGCGTAATTCTCATTGATTTGTATTAATTTCTCTTTTTAAATAATCGTTTTGATCTTCCTTTTCTATGTTGTGTTGCAGATTTCGGTCCGGGGGAATTTTTTCAAGTTATGGATGAAGTCATGTCTTCTCCTGGAATTAAAAGGTATAGTCCAAACAGGGGGGTATTCAAGTGATAACAAATTTATTAATATACCATATGACTGTTAATATGTCCTGTGTCTATATTATTGTTTAATTACATATTTTCTTAGTAAATAATGCTGTGTTTTAATATTAAATTTCTATAATTAGTTATGTATTCCATATGCATTAAATTTCGTGTATTTTCTGTACATTAAAAAGTGTATTTTCTATATAGATTAAATTTGTGTATCTTCTGTACCTTAAAAATGTGTATTGAGGATCTCTGTAATGTTTTTTTGCTATTAATAGTCATGTTGTTGTTGTTATGTTGCAGTGTTGTTGTTGCTTCGCTGCTATATTTGTTAATATTGTATTGTGCTTAGTAATTAGTAATTAAGTAATTAATTAATTATAGTGTGATGATTTACATCGCTGTAGTTGCGCTGTGAAAGTGCCGATGTTCTGATGTTCATAATATTTCCCGTTATGATGTCCTGATGTACATACATTTACTAGTCAAAATATATACAGTTTGAAATTGCAATATCTGATGTCCGAATTTCGCTTCTCGAGATTAAGGTGTTGCGGGTGACGGTGACAATTAAGGTGACAATTAAGGTGAGAAGGTGTTGCGGGTGACAAGGGTGTTGCGGGTGACGATGGTAATTAAGAAGTTGCTTGCGACCTTAGGGTTAATACAACCTTCTTGGAGTCTCTCTGTAAAAATCTTTGCGTTCGGACTCTTAAAATGTTCGATTTGACTTCTTGATATCTTCTCTTATGGTGATGTTCTAAAAACGATGATGTGTCCTCTGTGTGGTGCGGTTGTTATCTAATTAATATAGTTAGTATGGGTGTGTGAAAAATACACAAAAGGTATATGTATATTGTGATTTGCAGTCGTCTGATGGGTGTTATTCAATATGCTATCTTGCCATCGCGTGATGGTTGTTCAATTACTGTATAAAAATCTTAATTCGTAAATTTGAAAGTCTAATCAAGTTGAGTATAAAAATCTTAATTCGTAAATTTGAATATCCGATCATCTTGAGTATATTTTCGAATATCCAATCATGTGGAGTATATATCCATGGATGTATATAACCGTTGTGTGTACCCCTGATGGTTCCATTGTATGATGGATGTTGAATCCTACTGTCTATACACCTATGTTAGGTGTGTTGTGGATCTGCTCATGTTGGAGTTGTGTCTGTATGCTCGTTTACGTAGTGTGCTTCTTATATTCGGGATGAAAATTATTTATGTAGTGTGAAATTTATTTAGGATGAAAATTATTTACGTAGTGTGCTTCTTATATCCGGGGTGAAGTTTACTCTGTGATGATAATGTTCACTTGCGTTGAGGGGATTTGTGGTTGTTGTCCCTATCCAAGTGGCTATGACCGAATGTGGACATCGTCTCGAAAATATCACGATTATTCTGGAAGATCCAAGTAGTATGCTTTCTTGGATCTGTGCTATAAGTGGTGTGATTTCCAGGGTATGATTTCTAGAGTATGTTCTGATGAAATCTCGGACATGCTCTGATGATATTCTGACGTGTTCAGATATATTCTTGTGGAATTTCGTTAGGATCATCGCATTCTGATATATTCTTGGGGTATCTCGCTAAGATCATGGCGATGTCATAATGTGTTGAGGGGAGTTCCCTTGTTGGTACGTTGCTGGTTGGTTATGTACATGGTCTGTGTATGTGATTATTTATAGATGATTCTTGATTACATGGTCTGATTCGTTCAGTGTCGTTATGCAATTCAGGGGTGGGTTGTTTAGGGGTATTATTTAGAAATTATCATGGTTGTGAAATGTGTTCCTGTAGGCTGCTATGATAGCCCAAACTTCTTCATATGAGCTCTCCCTCTGTATGATATGGTATTGTTTGTGTGTGCTGTGTTTGTGTGAGGTGTTGTGTTGGATCAAGAGTTTATTGTGAGTTATGTTGTAGTTAATTGTGTCTTGTTAGTGTAGGTGATGTAGATTGTGTTACAATTTCGGCATTTAAAAGTGATGATGTTGAACCAATGATGCGGAGAATATGTGTTGTTTAGTGTATCGTGGAAGTGGAAGTTGGTATCTGTTTGGTGTGGAGAATTTATACGTGCGTGTGGTTTTGTTATCTGCCTGAGTCTGTGCGTTTGTTTGCTATATGGTATGGGGATTATACTATTTGATAGTGATCTAATGTGTTTAAGATAAAGATTGGTGTGTCTGCTGTGGAATGGGATTTTGATTAGTCTCTCATGCTGTGCGGCGAAGAATTTGGTTGGGTAGAAGGGATTCCTTCTCGGAATGTTCGCATATTTACTTGATGTGTATATGCATTGGATGTCTTCTGTGGTGACTTGGAACCTGTGAAGTAGGATTTCATTGAGTTCTACGCAGACTTCTCCTAACATGTTTTCCATTCGTGATGCTTCTGTGATGCAAGTGGTGATAATGGAATCTGAATAGTTGTTATCCAGCATTTCTTCAATTACAGTGTCTATGGATTGAGCAATGTACTTCGTGTCTGTTAGCTGTAGGATCTGTTGTATTCTATGTGTCAGGATATTTGTTTTGTATTGTGGCGGTTGGGTGGAATGGAAATTTATCAGTCTGTTGGATGATATGGGTTTCTTGCACCATCTGGTTTTGAAGGACTCTGAGTCATCTATTATCGTGATGTCTAGGAAATTGATCATTTCGGATTCATTTTCATCGATCGTAATAGGCATCGTTAAGTTATGTGCTAACATTTTCATTACGTTTTTAGTACTGGAATCTCTGTTGTATATCAAAATATTGTCAACATAGATTCTAAGGAGTTTAACTCCCATGCCTGTAAGTCCTTTAGATACTTTATTGAGTTGGAAGTCTATGAATAATTGTGCATATTTACCTGCTGTGATGCTACCCATGGGTAATTCTTTCGTTTGTTTGAAAGTATTGCCGTTGATGGGGAAGTAGCCAGTGGAGTGCATGTCAAAAATCAATCAAACTTAAGAGTGTGTTTACGTTGTATTTGTCGTGCATGTGTGAGCATATTTTGTTCTTCATTATCTTTAGCAAGAGTTGCGTGTCTATGTTGTTGTACATGTTTTCCATGTCTAAGGTACGTCAAGAGAATAGACGGAATATAATAAATAATTAATACATTTAATAAATAAATAACTGAACAAGAATTAGTAGAACAATAATAAAACGATAACAGAAATGAAAATAATGTATATTATATAAAAAATAAAAATTAAAATTAAAAGGATTCTATAGATAATTAAAATAAAATAAAATAAAATAAAATAAAATAAAAACAAAATAAAAACAAAATTAAATTAAATTAAATTAAATTAAAATAAAAAATAAAAAATGATATTTTGTAATAATTTGAACGGACCTACCATAAGTTGATTTTTAATAAAATTTAAAATGAGGTAAATTAAAATAGTTGTTTTTAGGATAGAATACTTTTATTTTCTACAAAATAAATTTGCTTCAATCTGGAAAATTTTTTGACATCTAAAGAATAACAACGGGATCTCTGAAGATTTTACACATATTCCCATGATATTAGAAGAAAAGTTTTTTTTCACAGGATATCACAGAACCAATAGACAATAAATATAAAAAATATCAAAAATATGAAATAATAGAAATAATAATAAATATATATAAACAATTTTTGAGCAACTGGAGATTGTGGGGGAAGACTTTTCACAGGAGTTATATAGTGAGTGTGCTCCTGCAATATTATGCATAACTGAATTCCCGTCCTTTTTTACAGAATATTTCTGATATTGATTTCCCCTGGATGGACCAATTATTTGGATTCCGATACAGTTTTTTAAATAAACGTACTACATGTACTACATGCTCCTCAAATAAGGTTCGTTTCAAGGGTCTCACATAATTGATCCTCAAATAACTGAGTTTTTGATGGATGTATGTATATATTTTTGAATGTTTCCTGGGGTTTTTGAAAGATTTTTTTAAAAAATTTTTTTAGGGATTTGGGGTTTTTGATGAATGTGTGCATGTTTCATCGAGTTTTTAAAGGGTCCTTTGGAATGGGGTTTTTTTGGTGGAATCTGAAGAGGACGTCAGAGGAGTTTTTAAAAGTGTATAATTCTTTCACCGAGATTCCGGGAACTTTTTTGAGCTTTTGAACTTTGTGCATGCATACAATCTTTGAACTTCTTATGCGTGTATGTATATATATATGTGTAATTTTCACGAGGATTCCCTGGGTTCGTTGGTTTCCTGGGGGATTTTTAAAGGTTTTTTAAGGGTTTTCAAGTCTATAAATTTTTAAAGGTTTTTTTTAGGATTTTTTGGAAAATTTTTTTGGGTATTTTTTGGGAGTTTTTTGAGGGTTTTTTGAGGATTTTTAAACATTTTGAATTCCTAGTTGTGTGTGCGTGAGGGGGTCTCTTGCAATAATTTTCATCATAATTTTCAACAATAATAATTTTCAAGGATTTCCTGCATGCTTATTTTGACAGAGGCTTCTAAACTATTGATTTCCTGGAAAATGCAGATAGGGGAACTCTCTTAGATAATCGAATTCACACATAATATAATGTGATTGATTGGATTGTCCAATTCACACACATAACATAACATAATTATATAACCCGGAACGTCCTTTTGTGAACTGTGAGTTCAGATCAAAATGTAACACAGAGCCTCTCCCTGCGAGTTCTTTCACAGAGACCCAACTGACGAAATTCTCTATACTGGATGCGACTCCTGATACGGACCTCTAAATAACTGAGTCCCCACACAATGTGTTTTAGTGAGAAACTCTATACATACAAACATTTTTTGGGAGCAGTCTCGAGGAGAATTTGTTCAGGGATTTGAAGTTCATGGGGTTTCTTAGTTGATCTGGCTATACAAATTTTTAGTTGATCTGGCCACACAAATGGTTGGAATTGGCTGTGCAGCCTTTTAGTTGATCTGGCTGTACACCTAGCTTTGATTTGTTTTGAGCCACGTCTCTATGGATTGAGTTTGGATTCTGAGATTGAACCATCGCTTCATATCGCAGATTGGGGGAGATACATCGCATACCTTTTGAAACATCACATACTTTTTGAAACATACTTTTTGATTCATGTTGAAAGACCCCCAGGGAAGACTCATTTTCACCTGGATTCCGATGAACATACTGAACCTTGACTAAAGACCCTTTTGAGGTTTTGAATAGACACTCTCTTGGGGTTCTAGTAGACACACTTCATCTTAACCAAATTATATTTTCAAGCTGCCAGTCTGGGTGGAATGTCACATAGCAGGAATGTCACATTGCAGAAATGTCAGATTGCAGGAATGTCAAATTGCAGGAAGTCAGATGGAGTATTGAATAGAGGGTCTAAGACGTAGATATCATAATTGGGTTTACATATATATATATGCATCATAATTGGGTTTACATATGTAAATATATAATATATATATATATATATATATATATATATTAAATAAAAGGTTTCCATGTGGACGGTTTTTACACAGAGTTTTCTTATATATGGTGGATATATATCTATGGATCTATGATCAAGCCAAGGAGATATCGCTTTCAACCATAAAGCTTTTGTAATGGTGGGTTTATAGATCTATGATCAACCCAAGGAGATATCGCTTCAACCACAGGTGCCACACGCCTTCTTCTAAGGAAACTTCTGTCCAGGAGGCTATAATGTATATATGTGTATTTTGTCTAATTAAACTTCAATCAAGGCAACCACTACTCCACTCCATAAATCCACTCTTTACTCTAATGTCAGTTTTCACTCCAAGACCAACTATTTTTTCTCCCTGAAGTTAAAAGAAGTTCCACTCTGCAACCCTTCGAGATCACCAGAATTAGCATCCTCACCCGATAGACATATATAAAAGCTTAAAGATCACCAGTATTAGCATCCTCACCCCGATAGACATATTAAAAATTTTGGAGAAATGATAAACAGGGTTCAATCCCTCATATTTGAATAACCCCATGATAAACCACACACTTAACCAACCACACACATTATACACACAAAAAACTCCTGATGATCCCGATGGCTCGGGTGAAACGCGTAGAGCATAGCCAATAAGGTGTTTATACGGCCATAGTTGCTATACACAGTTTTGACCATATGGTCCCACCATAGGGCCTCTATAAACGATAAATATGAACCCCACCAAACACTCAGACAAATCATATAAATAAACTGGCTCTCTCAAACCCGTTCCCGAATTATAACTTAACTGGCATTTCTCAGACCCGATAAGATGGTCGATAAGTGCAAGTGGAGCAAAATATTTAATTAAAAAGTGAGAAAACCCAAAAGTGAAAAGTGAATAAACAAAGCGTAAGTGTTTTTTAATAATCTTAGATTTTGTTTGGTAATAAAATAAATCACTTGAATAAATACAATCCATAATTTACAATGCATAATTTAATACTTGCAGATCATATTGTGGCCATTATGATACGCCAACATTTGAACAAAAAAAAATTGGAAAGGGTTTGCTGCGTCGTTGCGACGCCACTTTACATTTACAAGGCAACAAATCTGGGTTGAAAACGCAAATAGTATCTGAATTAAAAGGTTAGTATATTATTAACATACATTTTATATAAAATTCATTTCGACTAATTTTAGAACATATAACCAAAGAAATAGAGCCGTTAAAAAGTAAAACTAGTCACGATTTGCTTATATAGGTATTTGTATTTCATTTGTTCATTTTTAGACCAAATCAGAGAAATTATGATGGCCAATGCCGAAATCAAAGTATTTTTGAAAGAAATAATTAAGAAAAAAGGAGAAAAGCTAACCACCCGTATTAAGTTCCCCATTGAAACCAAAGAAGATTTGATTAAATTGGATAAAGAGATCTCCGAGAATGAAGATTCTTACGTAAATTACCAACATATATCTAAATTATATAGAATAAACCCACCTAAAATAATTCCTAGATTTATGCTGTGAAATCCATGGTAAAAGTAGGTGGAATCGTCAAAAATTTCAACAAAATATTAGGGAGTAAAATAATACTTAATTATAACTATGATGGCCAAAAAGGAAAAGAAGCTTTTAAGGAATTCAAAAATGTCAACAGTGTACTATTCAGTAAGTTGTCATTTTTTAATATAAGATTGTCTTTGCCTACATATTAATACTTGCTTTAATTTTTGCAGAAGCGCTAATGACGGATGGCTTTAGAGAGACTGACTTTGTCAAGGACATGAGGCAAAGTTTTCGAACTCATAAGAATAGGCACTTTAAAAATGAGGCCATCAAAAGAAAAAGAAGCCAAATGTAATGTTGGAGCGTATTTCATTGACCATACACATTTTATAATCTACTTTTTTTCAATTTTTTTTTATAATAAGGTATGAGTGTGTTACTCTTTTTTTTCATTATAAAGTGAATTGTTTTTATTTATGAAAATTGTTAATTTCTTCTTCCTATTTATCCGAAATTCACTCCTTGTTGATTTCTTTGATGATTGTTCTTCCATATTTTGTTTGATGATTGTTCTTCAGCATTTTCTTTGATGATTGATCTTCCATACTTTCTTTGATGGTTGTTCTTCAGTATTTTCTTTGATGATTGTTCTTCGGTGGTTTCTGCGATGATTACTCTTCGGTGTGCTAATGAACGACGGTACACCGAAGATTTATTTGAAGCTTGTTTTTCGATACTTTCTTTGATGACTGTTCATGAACTTTTTCATCGACACATACTCCTACAGAAAGGCATCACTACCCTGCCTAGGACATCATGTGTAAAATTCATCGAAGTTTTCGTGCAGAAATGGGTCGATGATAGCTGCCAAAGGTGCAATACGGCTTCGATGCGGTATGCAATCCCTTTCCCGCTGGGGACCATCCAACATTCGCTCCAAATCCTGTAGAGCACTCCAATGCACACACTTTCATCACCAGATAATCCTCTATCACGCTAATAGCACACACGTTCTTTACACACTTACACACTACTCATAATCGGCATCCTTAGTACAGCTCAATGACCATCCAACATTCACTCGAAATCCTGAAGAGCACTCCAATACACACACTTTCATGGTTACAGACATCCTTGTAGAACACGCTTGCCAGACTTCTCTTGGACATCTTTGGACATCTTTGAAGAACACGCTTGTCAGACTTTTCTTAAACATCTTCAATGCCAAAGATTATTGGGATTTTAAACTCTTAAACCGCGCCTCACAATCTTAAACCGCGTCTCACGATTCATAACCCATGTGCAGGCATCGTTGGGTTAACCTGTTTTGTCACATCGTTGCTAGGTTTCTTTCAGATGACTGGCTCATCAAAAAATGTTTCTCAACTATATTAATAATCCATATTAATATATTTACATCAATGGTTCACTGCTGGATTTCAACATCAACATATACATAAGGTGCCCTTATTTCATTCTCTCAGATCCAATCCACTCAAAAATCCCCCCCCCCCTCCCGATAACCTTCACCAAACACCCACGCCTCAAAAAAGTAAAGATTTGTAGCAACTGGAGCTAAAAAACAATCACAAGGTGTACATTTTCTCGAAAACAAAAGAAATGTCCATAATTTGAAAAATACATGACTTAGAATTTTTTTATATTTTTCTGGTAACTGTTATGATTTGGTCTATCACCCGATTCCGGCTTGACGTCGACTTACGGGACACCCTGTATATGGGGGACCATCAAATAAACATTACTTATAAATTACAAAAATAATAAAATAAGTAAAAAACGAGTTTTCAAACAAAAATTAGGCCAAGCCGCATGAAAAATTAGAAAATAACTTTTCTTCACACACAGAGGTGGACTCAGATTTTTTGATTGGGACATTTCTCTTGAATATTCTTTCTCTTCATGAATCAAATCACTTATTACCTCTGATTGATCATACAGAAATATATCGGTAATTGTCAGCGAATAAAATTTGAGTCCACCTCTGTGTGTGAAGAAAAGTTTATTTCTACTTTTTCATGCGGCTTGGCCTCAGTTTTATTTGAAAACTCGTTTTTTACTTATTTTAGTTTCTGCCTTTTTCACGTTAACTAAATTGGTATTACGTGCTGCATGGAGATATTTTAAAACAATTTTATGACGGCTGAAAAGACACTGATTTACCAGTTTTTCAAAAAATTTATTCGAGTATCAAATCGTTGAAGTACTGCAACGGTTTTCTGAAATTCAAATTATGTTTTAAACAGCACTTTTTAGCTGTATTCCAACTTTATCCCATATAACATGAATTTTCCCGATTTTCCATGTTTTCCATAGACTTTTCCTATTACTATGAAATTTTTTTAAAAATTTACATGAATTTTCCTCGATTTTTCATGCAAATTTTCATAATTGTTGAAGAGAAAGTATTGATGCCAGTAGGATGGAAAAAAATGATTCCGCATAGCTTATAAAACATTTTTGTCTGAAAATTTGCCGGAAAAGTCGGAAAATTCCGGAAACTTTCGGAAAATTTTCCAGAAAAATTGGAAAATTCCGCATTTTTCCTGAAACATATTTATCACTAATCATATCGATGAAAATTGTTCCGATGATTTTACTACTTTTCCGGGTTTTCCATTCAGTTTTCCACAAAAACAGCTTTATGCAACTCATTTCGTTCTACAACTTTGTCTTATGTATATAAATAACTAACGACTCATTATAAACTGCAGACACACAGCCATTTCTTTAATTAAGTTGTGCTGTGAAACTGGTTTTGATAAACTTATCACATTAAAGAAGCAATATGGATCGAATTAACGCGATAAACTTTTTTTTATTTATTTTATTTTTCAATTTAACAATTTACAAATGAGAAAAACATTATATTAAAAAGAATATTGATAATATAATTTATGATTTGCATTTCTTTGCATTTCTTTTTCTTATTTTTCAAATCGGCAGATGCACAGCGGAGCTCCAGATTTACATTATATTCCAAATCTAGCACATTTTTCCTCATTATAGCTATAATGAAGGGGGAAAACACTTCATTAGTGTACGTCATTACCATTTGATTTTCGAGCCATAATGACGTATACTGTGTGACACACGGCATTTTAATGAATCGTTAGTACTAATAATTCATTAGATCGTGCTGTGTGTCTAGGGTATTAAGTTGCAAAACGCTCAAACGCTTCCTTGGTCGGAAAAACTCCGGAAAAGCGTTTTACATAAATTTTCCTCGATTTTTTCTGCAAGTTTTCACCATTGTCGGAGAGAAAGTAATGATGCAGTTGATAGGGAACTTGATCCTACATAATTTAGAAAAAAAAAATTTCCGGAAAAGTCGGAAAATTCTGGAAAAAAATTTCGGAAAAATCGGAAAACTCTGCATTTTTCCTGAAATGGATTTATCACTAATCAAATTGTTTAAGGATAAAAAGGATTTTCCAGGATTTCTAACCAATAACACAAAAAAAATGTCTTTTCAAACAAAACTGCGACGTGCGAAATTTAACCAAGTTCTTGCCACTACACCACGATCACCTTTGGCACTAGCTCACAGTTTTAGGTTTAAATTTTAAGAAAACCACAATATTTCAATTCACAAAAAACATGATTTATTGCTATCGTTTATAGATATCACACATAGTTTCTTCAATTTAATTTCAAGAAGCAATAAAGGCAAAATAATCCGGTTTAACTTACAAGTCCAAATTCTAGAGATTTTATTTCAAATTTGCACCACCATACAAAACTATGATCGCAGTTCAATCAATTTAAAGATGTCAAGAGAAAAAACTAAGATTTCAAATTCTATAGAGATTCCGATGAATTTTGCCACCCGTCGCGATCTAAGGCTTTACTTCGACTGTGTCTAATCTCCTTTCCTTTCCAGCATCGGAATTTCCTCGAATTTTCCCCTATTAATTATCGGTAAATTCATCATCTGATTAAATTCAAATATGCATGTTTAAGACAGAAAATGTGTCTTTCTCTTTTACCATATCTGTTTCAATTTTAATATTGGCCATTTTATTTCCCAAGTGTATGGGATCTGATCATCGATATTTTATAGCATCATTCGATGATAATGAAATAATAACTTGACGAGAAAAGAAAGGGAAAGGGAGATGAGACAAGTGATGACAAATGTCAATTGAAATTGTAAATAAAGAGTGTTGCGTTGTATGGTGGTGGCACAAAAAATCTGAGTAAGTATAAGTATACTAAGAAAAAATAATTAAAATTGCAAAATGAAAAACACAGAATGATTTTAATTGATTAACTGTTTTTTCAGAGATCAAAAATTTAAGAGAAAAAAATTCATAAAATGCATTACGGACAAATCATCAAAGTTAAGGAAAAACAAAGGGATGAAGCTAAAACTATGGACAATTCTTTAGATAAGTATAAAATGAATTAATATGGAATCTGATGCTTTGTGTCTGATTTGTTGTAGCAGCTTCTTCACGGAACACAAATTTGTACCAAATTTTCAAAAAAAAAATCCCGATTTTCCGGGTTTTCCATGGAAATTTCCGGAAATTTCAATTGTCACGCGGCATGAACCTGTGTGCCAAATTTCAGCTCGCTGTGATGACGAAAAGATGGTCTACGAGAGTGTCGAAAATAGTAAAAAAGAAATATATATATAAATATACAGACAGACAAATTCGTGTACGAGTTAAAGGGACGGGCTGTTGTAAGATTTATTCAATGTTTTTTATAGCAAAACCAATGTTTATTAGTGTAATTTCTAAGCTATTTGAACAGCATGTGCTTCTGTTGATATTGATTTTGCTCTGAAAAGATTAAGTGGGAGAAACTCATGCTGGATTCTCTGATATTTTCGGCAAAAATGAGAGCTTCGTTTGAGACGAATTTTATATGCCCTTTTAGTACCTCAGTCAAAGCGAAATTTATCTTTTTCTTAAAAATTAGAGGTAGTGTGACCTGATGTACATTATTATGAATAGTTTGAAAAGATTTTGAAAGTATTCAAGAAGATTTTCTCATTCGGGTAATCCTACGCTCTCTCGATTGTTGTGTTTAACTCGATGTCTCAGTCGCACTACAATAGTGCATAGCCAAGTTCTTTTCCCACATTCATGCAAAAGACGAAAGTATATGACATTACTTGTTTCGGTCTAAAAAACACGAAAAATTTCCAATTTTGTACGGCTGTGCCCTATCTTCTTATTAGGATATCTTTGGTAAACACTTTACCTTCCTCTTCCTGCTGTAATTGCATCTGCAGCCAGCACAAAAACATCAAATAGCAAAATGACAATACGCTCAGTTCATTGTAATACTTAAGTCAATGGCTTTTCTCAATTTCGGTTGTTTTTTTTCTTGACTTATTGTTCAATATAGCAAATATTTGACGGCCAAAGAGATGAAACAGAAGATAGTTTCATGGTTGGATGAATGGTGATATACACTGTATCAGTCGACAGAAGATATCTTTTTCCAACTTTTTATACCCTAGGGCCTAAATGATGAAATCATAGGGCAACGGTGTGCAAATGTGGCTCTCAGAACCGCATGCGGCTCCCATGGCAATTTGAAATCCGTTTTTTTATTATTTCAGAACTTTTTTCACTTAATCGTTTTAAATGAAATAAGTAACTATGTGTATATATTTTGTTATACGGATTTTATATTGTGTTAATTTTAGTTTTTATGCCTAGATATTGTGTTGTTTTTTGCAATAATTATTTGAATGAGTAAGATATTATTTGATTTTTTTCTAATGTCGCATATTCATAAGAGTGTCCAATTCTCGCTTCGAAACGAACACTCGCATGCGCACCTTATCGATCTTTATTCTTACTGAGAAACGCCCAATGGATTTGTTAGGTGACAATCATTACGTAACATTTTTTCAGGTATTCTACAGATTATAAACAGAATAATTGTTAGGCGACAATATTACAAATTTTTTAAGAAACGTAAAAATATATTATGAAAAAATACACACGTTTCCTCATCAATCATAGACGCAAATAAATGAAATTGCCAATAAACAATAAACTTGGAAATGACCAATGAGAAATTCGAGTGCGTGCATGAGCTTGCGTTTTCCTAATACTGTTTTAAAATTATTTTGTGGTGGGCGTGCTTGAACAAGAGAGAAAGCATACTTTATTTTGAATTTGAATTGCCTCAGTTATTTTTGTATTTTATTATTTACTTATTTATTTTTTCCTTTTTTTTCTTGTTTTGTGTTTTTTTTTTTTTGTCAAAAAATCTGGTAGATTTTTTATGAAGCAATTTAAGCTTGTTTACGATGTGTAATTTTTTCGCGGCATAAATTTATTAATTTTTTGTTTTAATTTCAAATCTTGGATATAAAGTTACTAAATTCTTTTATTAACGTAACCTCAGAGACATCAAAAACGAAAATATAAACTAGAAAATAAACAAAAGAACTTTACAAAAAAATTGGGTCGAAAAATTAGCTTTTATTGACAGTAATGGAAAGTCGTTGTGTCTTATTTGTAACTTTGCAATTGCACACTACACGACATTACGAAGAAATTCATTCCCAATTTTAAACTCAATATCCACTCAATTCTAAATTGCGACCAAAGAAACTTAAGTCATTGCAACCAAGTACTCTTGTCTTTATTTAGTCGCGAAAATGATAGATCCAACAAAGCTAATACTTATTTAATAGCTTGGCATATTGCGTGTGCGTCTATCTAATGTCCATATGGCGCAGGAGAATTTATTATAAGGAACTTAAAAAACTGCTAAAAATTTTGGATCCCGATAATACAAAACTACATAAAGTTATTCCCCATTGTATTGGTGAAATTAGAAAAAAATTTGAAAATAAGCTGTTGATGTGTGATTTGAAAAATTATACAGCATTCAATTTTAATCTCTCACCGTTTTCGCCCGCTACATATGTATCTGCAGACGTAAATTTGAAGGAAGAAATGTTAGACTTAGGAGCTCTTATTCATACAACTCGCGGTGTTGATATCAGTATTATGCACTTGAAGAAGTAAAGTACAACCTTGAATTTGCTCGTCATAAATTCGTCAGTTTTGGAACTGACGCAGAGCATACAATGGTAGGGAGCGTGCCATTAGTGTTTCAAGCAACAATCCTGAAATTCCCCATTTTTTATCTCTTCACTGCATAATTCACCGCTAGCAACTCATAGCTAAGTTTACTTAAAATACGAAAATGTGTGGCACGTTATTTTGCAGATTGTTAATTTAATTAGAACAAATGCTTAAGTTCATCATCAAGATCTTTTTAGAAGAGTTGCGGTTAAATTATAAAACAGAAGAATTTCCCAATAATCTCTCTTAAGGTCAACTTGCAATTTTGCGGTTGGGGAATTGGAGTTATTAGAGATGAAATAGGATCACGCATTAGAAGTGTAGCACAAATTTATTTCTATAATTGAAATTTGGAAACTCGTGCCAGAATCATAATATCCACACTTAAAGAAAGCTGCTTGGTGTCTATTTCAATTTTTTTTTGGTAGAGCAAAATGGATTGGACATCCACGCATAATATTAAAAGTTATTTTCATTTTTTCATGTTCACGCGTCCATCCGTCCATCCGTCCGTCCATGTGTCCGTTTGAGTTCGAAAATTTGACAAAAAGAGTAACTCCTTCGTAGGGTTTCCATACAAAAATTTCGTTTTTCACTATACAGGGTATTTCCGTCTATGTGGTCAATAGTGTTATGTTTTTGTTAAGTTACTACTTTTTCGTTACATTCATTGTTTATCAATAAATAATTAGTCTTCCGCTAATTTATTTTGTTTTATTTGGAAAAATTAGTATTAAGAATGACTGAGTGTAGCGTATACGCTACGGACGCCCAAACCCAAACAGATTGAAGAAATCGAAGAACAATTATTTTTATACTTCATGTGTCTCCAAGCATACACAACACAAAATTTCAGAACTCTACACCTACTGGTTCACTTTGGCTTTTATGGGTTCAGGCGTAAACGCAGTCTGCTCCGCTTCGTACAATGCGGTTCGCTCGGTGCTGCATGAATTCATTTACAATTAGTGCTTTAACTACTAGTTGACATTTACAATTTGTCTTAATTAATTACCTTAGTTTATATGAATACATGAAGGCAGTATCGACAATTAGCCGTAAGATTGTGCCCCTTTTTCAATAAAACAATAACAAAACCACTCCGTTTGGCTTCAGAAGGATATACTGCAGCACTACAAAAATTGGCAGTTTTCTTTCCTACGTCTTTCAGTGTATGGAGGGGAGTAAATATGCCAGCAAGGGTTTAGAAGGTGTAGAAGTACACAAACTGCTTTATTATTTGATTCACAGGGGTAATTAGGTTAAGAATTACGAGCTAACCTTCTTTAAATTTTGCTCAGAACTAAACAAAAAGGAATTTCACCCGACATTGCTCAGAATTAATTTTTTAGAGTTACGTGCACGTGGAGAGTGTGTAGAGACCGATAAAAGAAACACGTCCACTACGTAGAGCTTATAAAGGATTTTCATGAGTGTATGACCACGCTTAATTACTTTCGAGCATTTATCTTCCGGAAATGGGTGGGGCAAACAAGCTGCAAGTTTTGTGTTTTTATCGCTTTAAATTGATACTTTATATAGTTGCCGGGATAAAAAATTTTAGACGGCTTAGTTTAATACTTAAAGAAACTTACACTTATTAATACATATGTACGATCATGAATATGCGCAGCAAGTCAACAATATTATTTGTTTTGCGTCTTTAAAGTATCTTGGTGATCAGATCTAGATGGTCCTGTAACATATTAAAAAACACAAAGTTTGAAAAATTTTCAAAAAATGTTATCTACTTTTTTCTTCACGATGTAAAGCACATTCAGCGCCGAAGAGAAATCACTTGCCATTGTTCGTCTCACTTATCAAATTAATATAATTTTTTACACATATTTTTATTAAATTACCCACGTATGTTTCCATTTAAGAAAATAATAAATTATACATAAATATAAACTTGTTCAAGTGGGATATTTTTTGGATATAGGTATGTGCAAATTCACATCATAGTACTTTCATCTGATTGCTCATGAGGAGCTCATCATGATTTGTCTATCAGGGAATCTTTTAGTAGGTACAAGTTAAGAAAAAAAAATGATATAATTATATGTGCCTGTACTAGAGAAATCCAAAGCTTAACCTACATTAAAAACATTCCATTTGTATGTAATTTAAAGAAAGAAAAAGCATACAACTACAATTCAGTACATACTTAACTACAATAAAGTGTTTACAATATAGTGCATACCTATTAACTATACCATACTACATACATGTGGGAACAATTCTTCTTCATTTGATGATGAACAACGCACTTATTTTCACAAATGAAGTTCAAGTAGTTTTTTATTCAAGCTAAGTATATGAAAACAGGTTTTAATTTTAATTTTAATAATATAATACACAATGAATGATTCTGACTTAATGACTTAATGGCCTTAAACAAATTAAATGATTTTAACTAGTAAACGTTACGGCTTTGCTTTCGAGTGTCTTCTCGTCTTTTCGGCTTATCACTGACTGCGGATTCGATCATCATCACTTCTGCAAATTCGATTTCGTTGAAGGTTACGGTACATCATTATCTAGTCGTATTTACTTGCGAGGGAACTCGGCTGACTAAATTCAGAGTTTCCTCCCACACTCGGCCATCCTGCTCTTCATCTGACTCAGATGATGAACTTTCAGCTTCAAGGCTCGTCCATGGTTTCATTAAATCTGCCGCCGAACTGGTCACATTCGGACCTTCATTGTTTCCCACTTTACGCAAATCATAGCGATCTTTACCTTTAACTTTACTGATCTCATAAGGACCCATATACTTTGGAAATAACTTCGATTCTGGAGTAAACTGCGTTCGCTTCACTGCCACTAGGTCGTGTACTTTGTATACTCTTGCTGGTTTCCTCTTACGCCTCGAATAGGACCGATTCTCCTCTTGAATCCTTTGCCTCATTTCTTAGTTTATTTCGAGTATCTAGGAAATCCTTAACGATAGCTTCTTCTACCAACTTAGCTAACTAACAATCTTCTGGCCTAGTCATCTTGATACCAATCATTAGTTCAAAGGGAGTCCTTCCCGTAGAGTAGATTTTAAGATCTGTTGAAGTTTTGGTACGTATTTGAACCAGTTTTGAGGTTCCTGCACGGTCATTTTCGAGAGCACAGTTATTATGGTCAGTTACAATTCTCACCGTGTTGCCAAAAAGTTCACTTTGGAAGGATAACTTTTTTAAAACTTCCTCTGTCGTAGGCGCTTTAACTGCATACAGCCAACAAAATTTTGTGAAGGCATCTATTACCACAAACAGGTATCTATAGCTTTTGGCTTCGAAGGTAGAGGACCTAGGTGATCAACGTGATATGTGTGGAGGGGAAGTTCCGTTTTCTCAATGGGGTTCAAAACTCCTTCTTGTTTTCCACTCTTTCTGAAAGACAAGATACAAGGAACACAGTTAGCTAGAACATCCTCGACCTTTTTGGCAAGCCTGGGAATGTGATAGTCTTGGCGAATAATGGCTTCTACTTTACGAGAATGGATGTGGCCTTGTTCATGAACTAATTTAATTACACCGTTTTGCAATACTTTCGGAATCAATAGGAGGTAGTTTCCCTCAAGAAAATTGTAGATAACACCATTTCTTAAAATGTAATCGTCGAAATCTCTTTCTGGCAACAATGCTGAAACAGCCTTACAATATTCATCCTCACCTTGTGCTTTTCGTGTTTGATGGAGTATATCGTTCTCAATAGAAAATACGGTAGGGTAGTGGCTAAGTGCGTCCACATGCCGCATAGAGGACCCAGAATGATGCTGAAGAATGCAGTTGTATTCCTCTATCAACAGAGCCCACCTGGCCACTCGGCTACATAACTACCTTTTCTTCATTGTTAGTTGAAATGCTTTGCAATCAGTCACTATCTTGAACTGCCTACCTAGCCGATACGGACGCAACTTCTTTAGAGATTTAATGATGGCTAGAACCTCTAATTCATAACTGGAATAATTAGATTCCGCCTTTGAATTCTTGTAACTTAAGTAGAACACCGGGTGAAATTGTCTATCCTCGAGATGTCTCTGCAGAAGAACCGCTCCGCAGACCACTTTACTGGCATCCGGGTGGAGTTCTGTTTCCAAATCCGGGCTATAGAGCTTCAATACAGGATCGGAACATAAAATGTCTATTAAAATGTTAAATGCGTCTTGCTCCTTAGGACCAAAGGAGAAGGGCGTATCTTTTCTGATTAAATCTGATAGTGGTTTCGCATGCGATGAATACATTGGAACGAATTTCCGAAAGAAGAAAGTTAATCCTAAAAAACTTTGGACGTCTCTTAACCTTTTAGGTACAGGAAAATTTTTGACAGAAGCGATCTTTTCCGGAGATGGTCTGAGGCTCCCATCCTCTATGATATGGCCCAGAAATTGAATACTACTTTTCAAAAATTAACACTTCGACCATTTAAAAAGAAGGCCATGCTTTTCTGCGACTCGTAATGTTTTTCTTAGCTTATCTACGTTTTCCTCTGTTGAAGCAGATGGTATAACTATATCATCCATGTAAACAAATAGGATACCCTCTCGTTCTAGCGGTTGCAAAATGGTATTTATAAATCGCTGAAATACAGCAGGGGAGTTACACAGCCCGAACGGCGTCTTTAGTAATTCGAATTGCCCGTCAGATGTTACGAACGAAGTATGTATATTTGCTGCAATCTTCTTTGATGTTGATGTGAAAAAAACCGTTCCGTAAGTCGAGCGTAGAGAAAACTTGAGCATGATAAAGACTTTCTAAGATATCCTCAATTATGGGAAGAGGATATCGATCCTTAATTATCTTCTCATTCAGCTTCCGAAAGTCAATACACAATCTGCTAGACCCATCCTTTTTCTTTGCTAAGACATCCGGACTAGCGACTTCCGAAGTACTCGGCCTGACAATTCCCTCGTCTAGCCATTTTTGAATTTGCTCTGCTACTATTAGTTTTTCTTTAGGAGCTAGTCACCTTGGCTTTTGATACACAGGTGTCTCATCTTCCAGCCGGATAGTCATCTCGATACAAGACCTATCGGGTCTAACTGGATCATAGCTTCGTAAAATATTTTTACCTCTTCTCGAAAGTCCTTATCGTCGATTTCATCCACGCTATCGAGATCAGTTTTCTCGATGAGCTGGACCACATCGATTTGCTTTAAAAAACAATCATCTTCTGTGATATCTTCCTTGTTTGCTCCTATAATTTGCACTTTGCCATTTTCTAAAATTACTGTTGCGTCCATTAGCACATCTTTTCCAATCAAAATGTCCTGCGATAACCAATCTTCTGGTACAACATGACAGCGTATCTTGTGATCTTGATCGTTGATATAAAACTTAGTCTTATAGGAACCGAGCGTTTTTTGTGTCGACCGAACCCAGTTAAAAATATTCGTGGACCAGCTTGCTGCAGCAAATTAATGTGTGCATTTCTTACGGATTGTCTAATGAGGGTAACATCACTCCCTGTATCGACTAATGCTAAATATTCTCGACCACCCAAAGTCACTCTAATATGCATTTCAGGAACTGTGATAAGGTTAACTCTATTCGAGAATGCTCCTCCTTTTTGTGGGCAATTTGGTGAAATGTGCCCAAATTAATTACATCGAAAACAGCGAGAGCCTTTTGCTTTATGTGGACAAGCATTTGATAAGTGAGACTTTGCTCCACAACCAGAGCACCTTCCATTTTTAGGACCATTGCTTCTATCTTTTTCAGTCTTACTTTCGTGTTTAACAAACCTTTTTTTCGCTTTTAGATTTCATGTTTTGGTATATTTGAAACTTTTCTTTTAATTCATCGAAGGTTTTAGCTTCATAAAGTACATAAGCAGCGACTTCTCGTCCACCTTCTCCTTTGCAATTAACTTCATGGCGTACGTTTCATTTGAACCCTTTTTTTCGATTCTCTAAGGCTCTATGTACTGAAAGGCTCGTCGGTACTTGACTGAACTCCCTTTTCAAGAAAATCTCAAACTTGTCCCAGGTATGAACATCAATTGCTGCTTCAATTGCCAGTTTTGCTGCGCCTTTGAGTTACCGTCATGCGTACAGGTATTTTTGCACCCCATTCCATTCACAAACAGTAGCAATATCCGTAAAAATTTTTAACCATACTGCCACATCCTTCCCTGACTCTCCGCTAAAAGTTTCCAAAGATTCTTCAACATCTTTGAAAGCAAAATTATTAGAGGTCATCTTTGAGGCTTCGTTGTCTCTTGAATTTAATTCAGCAGTTTTCGCGCTACTTAACTGAATATTATTTTCTTTATTTGTGACCTCACTTCTGCTACTGCTCTTGTCCTTTTCTAGCTCTTCTACCCTTTTTACCCCACTGCAACTTTCTTCATTCGTTTTATCTGGTTCCTCTGTGCTTTCAGAGGAGCTTTCAGATTCCTTCGCCGGCTGACCGACCCCTAAGGCTTGGCTTAACCTCTCTATTAGGTCCACTTTTAATCTGTATGCATATGGCAGACCACGTTGTCTTAGTAATTCTTGCAATTCTTTGGTCGTCAGATTTTCCAACTTATCCATATAAAAAAACTTTTCCGATAAATCTCGTTATTTTTCGCGTTTATAAAATTTATAAAGTCTTTGAGGACAAATTACTAAATCGAGCATCTAATTTCTGTTTAGCATCAACTCGATATCTTAAAAGCACACGTAAGTATTTAGAATGTTTATTCTTAAAAAAAAGGTTACTATAATATGAAGACATAACTATCTACAATAGGATTCAGCAGATTTGCATGACGCTAAAAAAACGTAGATACAAAAAGAGCTCTAGATGGGTTAGGCAATTTTCACTGATATTTAATTTAATTTAATTTAATTCTTCAATTAGAAAAATTGACTAAAAGTCCGAGTTCATGTTTATACGCACTGCAGTACCTAACTGTATCATATTCTTTCCGAGATGCGATAAGCGGCAGCTCTAAATTTTTGTTTGTGATTGATAACAATTACGGTAATGAGTACACTAAATAAAATTACGAATGTTTTCGTTTTTTTTTTTTCGTATAACTTTTGCATATAAATAAAATGAAAAGAGCTGATCTTATGGAATATACCAAAGCTACTTATTCCCTTTACGTTGTTTTTCCGAAGATCTTAAAGAAATCTTTTTGGCTGCTACTGGACTTTGTTTGCTAAATTTGATGCTCTTTGATGCTCACTGTTCACTTTGTTTTTTAATCGTCCGTGCCACTGAATGTAATTTATCAAAATGCTATGTTTTACTACACAATTTCACTTCTGACACCATAAATTTGTGGGAACAATTCTTCTTGGGATGATGAACAACGCACTTATTTTCACAAATGAAGTTCAAGTAGTTTTTTATTCAAGCTAAGTATATGAAAACAGGTTTTAATTTTAATTTTAATAATATAGTACACAATGAATGATTCTGACTTAATGACTTAATGGCTTCAAACAAATTAAATGATTTTAACTAGTAAACGTTACGGCTATGCTTTCGAGTGTCTTCTCGTCTTTTCGGCTTATCACTGACTGCGGGTTCGATCATCATCACTTCTGCAAATTCGATTTCGTTGAAGGTTACGGTACATCATTATCTAGTCGTGTTTACTTGCGAGGGAACTCGGCTGACTAAATTCAGAGTTTCCTCCCACATGCATAACTAGATTTCTTATTAAACTGCCGAGCGCCACAGCACACACAGCCACAGCCGAGCACATGCATAAAATTAATTAATATACGCATAATTCTGAGGACTTAAGTGCTCAATGATGAGTTGCTTGATCGAGGAGCGTGAGCCTGTCCAAATGGGTGGTTTAATAGAAGCAGGTAAGGAGTTCCAAAGTTTGATTGTATATGAACGAAGAACAGACGCTAAGAAATTACGTAAGAAAATTTCATTACCTTGACTAATACAACAATACGCCGATAATTTAAATAACAAAACAGGTTACAACCAAATACGGAGTTAAAAAAGGCGACACATGATCAAATCTGCGTAAATTAAATATCTGATCATAGCTTTAAAAGCCATGGAAAGTTTATGTGAATTAATATGATCAAAATGACCAAATACTTCACAACCAAAGGTGAGCACAGGAATAAGAAGTGATCGACATAATAATAATCTTGTTGCAGGAGATATAAAGTTACTAGAAGCCCACAGAGACGAGACCTTATAAAACCATATACTTTACGAATTACAGCCGAGATGTAATTTTCCCAGGTTAAAATATTGTTGTATATAACTCCAATATTATGAGCAGTTTTTACAAAAGGAATAATTTCGCCTCCAATAGTAATAGGAGAGAATCCAGTAGTGTCAAGTTCTGCTTATTAATAAATAGTTAGATTTACTGGCATTAAGCTTCAGTGCATTGACTACAGTTCAGTGAAGAATCCTATGTAAATCGTTGCGCACAACTCTTATCTGGATATTGTTACGTACGGTTTTCTTTGGTGCTTTAGATATGGCGCGTAGCAATCTCACTATGATAAGTCCAATCTGAAAAATAGATCGATATATATTGCAGCCCCTAATGCTTGTGCAGATGCATCTGAGAAAGCATGTAATTACATAAAGCAACGCACATCTCCTGAACTAACTTTTTTTCGTATGTCATTTTTATGTCATTTTAAGGCATCAAGACTGTGGCGAAAGTTGATCCAGATAGAGCTACGTTTTTCTGGTAGTTTATTGTCCCAGCCAAAGCTAAGTACCCACAATTCTCGTAAGAAGATCTTCGTCTTTACAATAACCGGACTCCTGAAACTAAGAGTGTCAAATAGATGAGGTATGTCTGACAAAACACTTCTCTTGCCAACAGTTTGTTCATCTGTCCATTGAGTTTTGATAACAAACTCATCAGAACGTGCGGTAGCCAAGTTATTCCTAAAGTCTTTACGTGGCAGTCATTATCATCATGAAGTTCTAGCTGCGGTGCCTTGTCTTCTGAAGCAATATTTTCTGATAATGCCGCAACACTTACGTAATTTAAATCCTCCATATTGGAGAATTTGAGTTGATTGTGCTTGTGTTTCCATGGTTTCACTGAGACTATTGCAACCAGTCATAACGTCGTCGACGTAAAAATCTTAAATGAGTGTTGAGACTCCCAAAAGGCGTTGTTCTGCCACTTGGCCTACCAGTCGTTGAAGACATTTCGTCGCCAAGTACGGAGACGTTGTAACACCGTAAGTAACTGTAGATAATTGCTAGCATTTATTCTGCTTGGATAGATCATCTCTCTAAAGGATTAGTTGATATATTCTGTCATCCTTTTGGAGTATTACTTGATGGTACATTTTTTTATGTCCGCAGTGAGCACATACCATGGTAGACGAAAACATAGTAATATGGAGAAAAGTTCATCTTGAATAGCGATGCCAGTATATAAGATGTCGTTCAATGAAACGTTCGATCACGTTTTCATTGATGCATCGAAAAGTAACCGAAGCTTCGTGGTGGTACTATCTGCCTGAGTCACGTAGTGATGTAGAAGGAAGCAGTATGGTCCTGAGATTTCCTTTAAGCTGCTCTCTTCCATATGCCCAAGATTCTTATATTCGTTAAGACAGTCAATGTACTGCGCCCTTATATCTGGGTTTCTAGTCAACTTTCATTCTTACGAATAAAACCTATTAAGCGCGATGTCCTTCGACTCTCCTAGATTCGTTGCTTCATTTGCGAAGGCCAGCCTTACTACAAAGCAACCTGTATCATCCCTTCTCACGGTTTGGTTGAAGTGTGATTCACACTTGATTTCTGATGCCGACAAGGTTGGGTTAGTAGAATCAACTTCTTCTTATTTCCAAAATCGTTCAAATTATTCATTTAGTTTGGCTTTTTAGAGTGGCCCGATTTGTGGTATTTTGGTACTTCGATCCACATTTCTAAAAAACCCCTGTGCAAAATTCCACCTTTTTATGTAAACGCGTTGTCCAATTACCGAGAGGATGAACGGACGGACATGAAAAAACCGAAATGAACGAATTAGAAGATTAGTAATGTTTTTAATTTAGTTATATCTATCAATTTTGCTAATTACAAAAAGTATGTTCAGCTTGTGAGTGTTCTAAATCGTCTGGAACGCGATGTGGCTGTTTTATGTTTCACTCATTGAGCATTTTCGATGTTTGAGTGCAACACATAAGTATATTACAAATTGCATATAGACCATTATTTTAAATTTGGTGTCTTAAACAATAAAAAAATAAAAATTACGATGATGATGATGTTAATCATGAATAGATTCCTAAACTCTCAGAAGTATTCTGCTCCCTGACAAATCAAATAAAAGTAGCATTATATTTAATTTAAAATACCTGAAAAATCTAGTCAATGAACTTCTACAAATAATAATACGCGTGCGAGCACGAGAATTCATACATCTCATAATGTTCTGAAGTTCATTTAAATTTAGCTGTCATTTCTCATAATATTATGATTTATGCGCCTTGATCATATTCAATCGAAATGCTTGATTCACTCAGAAAATATATTATACTAGGTTCGTATTCTCCTGTAACTTTCACACCATTTGAATCCCGTTTATGGCAAATGATAAAAAGTTTCCATAGAATGAAAAGTACCTACTTTTGAGTAAGAGCTTCAATCCGTAAAAATCATTTCGACACATCGTAGAATTTATGTATGCGATGCGTACTGAAACTCCATAATAATAAAAAAACATAAGAAGGGTGAAGTTAGGAGATTGCACCTATATAACCCACACAAATAACAAAAAATGAAATTAAGATGGGTCCCCAGTGGCTGTTTTTTACAATATCTGTTCGTACCCTTAAAAGAAAATGCGGAATATCCCTGGAGATGCAAAAGGTCAACGCTATACTCAACGCCTTTATATTCTTATGTAGAAGACAATGAAAAGAACAGAGTCATAAATGTACCAAACTTTTTCTACTTATTCATGCCCATCATAAAATATCTGCACTTACATATCACATTCCCCCTACTGAAGTTATTTCAGGTTTCAGGGACAGTATTTGATTGCCATCACGCACTCCCTGATTTCCAACGATTCAATCCATCTTATTTTTAATAACAACTATTGAGTTCTTGTATTTTTATTTATCAGCCAATTTCCCACAGATTGTATGGTACAATTTTGCCTCCAACAGCAACTTAATAGTATTGTACCAGATGAAATTAATTTTATAGTACACTGAGGTAATTTAGACAATTTTCAAAACTTTTACGATACTTTAAAGCATGAAAAATAAGACATAAAGTCCGCATATGCAATAGATGCTGCAACTATGAACAACTCTAAAATGCCGCAAACGGCATCTATGTATTAGCCACAAATCGCATTTGTACTAAAATAATACATTTCGCATCCGGACTTTTATCGAACATGATAAAAATCGCCTATCAATCATCCAAGAATCAAGCATCGACAGAGGAAATTTAAATATCAAATAAACTTCGCTAGGTTAAAAGGGCTTTTACAAAAGTTCCGAAGGAATTGCGGTTTGTTTGTTCACAATTTAATTGCCATTATTCTTTTTACCTGACCATAATTATGTCATCTACAAAAAATATGAGGTACTAGGAAAATAATCAAAAATTTAAAAACTTATATAAAAATTATAAAATTATAAATTTAAAAATTAATTAAAAAACTTTACGATACAATGGGATCTCTTCTATTAAATTTCGTTTATTCGCAAGTTTTCGTTTATTTTTTCCAAATTTGGGCAAACTAGGTTTCCTCAATATAAGGTCTTGTGGCGACGACTTTAATCGTCTCTGACATTTGTAGGTTTTTCTGTTATCAAATTGTCGAAAGTTTTCGCAGGGCAAGAATAGTAGGCCAAACGAATTTAAGAAAAAACAAAATGTTTTAAAATGTTCATTGTTTCTTTTTTTGTCGAACTCCAAAGAACTTTTGATGAGAGATTTTATATATTCACAGCCTAAAGCCTTAGACACACAGCACTCTTAATGAAGAAATAACTAACGACTCATTAGTCTATAATGGTTCATTATAAACTGCGGACACACAGCCATTTCTTTAATTAAGTTGTGCTGTCAAACTGGTTTTGATGAACTTATCACCTTAAAGAAGCAATATGAATCGAATTAACACGATAAACTTTGTTTTCATTTATTTTATTTTCGAATTTAACAATTAACAAATGAGAAAAACATTATATTTAAAAAAATATTAATAATATAATTTGTGATTTGCATATCTTTGCATTTCTTCTTCTTATTTTTCAAATCGGCAGATGCACAGCGGAGCTCCAGATTTACAATATATGCCAAATCTAGCACATTTTTCCTCATTATAGCTATAATGAAGGAGGAAAACACTTCATTAATGTACTTCATTATCATCTGATTTTCGAGCTATAATGACGTTTACTATGTAACACACGGCATTTTAATGAATGGTTTGTACAAATGATTCATTAGTTCGTGCTGTGTGTCTAAGGTATAAGCCTAGAAATAATATAGATATTCCGAATCATATTAGATTATACAAACAAATATTTTCCGATATTGTTCAATATTGTGCAAGGACTAAGGTGGTAGTAATCACGTCCTTTTCACACAACTTACCAGTGTTAAATTAAATATTCATTCACACTGAAGTTTATAACGTTTGTCATCATAAACAAATAAATGCGTGACGATTCAAGCTGTTTTGATTACGGTACTGTATTTTACATCTTATTAACCTCCTTCTCTGTGTATGTGAGCCAAAGTTCCCCCACTGGAATGACTTCTGAGGTAAATCACTTGAAGAAAGAAAACCTGCCGTAGCGAGTATCCGCACTTCCTTAATACTATCGTAGAAGGACGATAGAATTATATTTCCATCTGAAGAAAGAAAACCTGCCGTAACGTGTATCTTCAAGATACGCTTTACTCTCTCACCGCTATCGAGCAGGAACGCTAGAATTACATTTCATTCAGCCGACACAATTACAACCACCAAAGTCTTTTATAAAAAATGGCTTGAAGCTATTAGGCGTATGAATGGCATACCTTCAAAACAAATTAGAATAGGTATGTGAGGATCATTTCAATGAATACTCCGGGAGCAAAAATTAAATCGAAAAACTCTAAAAATACCAATACCAATGTATAACTTTTCTATATGTGCGGATTGCTGCTCAATATTTCACACAACTAATTTTTCTTTCATAGGCAACACATATTCAAATGCAAATGAAGAGTATATTGTTCAAATACACTTAATTATCTTGTAATGAGGGTACTTTATATTAACGTGTATCGAATAGAACTACTTATTAGAGATGTGTCTTTCCGAGGAATTTTGCATCCGATTCCGTAGACCCGTTCCATCGTTCCTTTCGTAATTCAATTTAAAGAAAGCATGTTATGAGTTCTGCTAATTTTTATACCGTAGATTAAATCTACTATAGGGTATAGTAAGTTTGTCATTCCGTTTGTAACGCACAGAAATAATGATGGTAAAGCAAAATGGATTGGACACTCACGCATAATAGTAAAAGTTATTTTGATTTTTCCATGTCCATCTGTCCGTCAATCCGTGCGCACGATAACTCGAGAACGCGTGTACTTAGAGAGTAAAATGAAGTTCGAAATTGAGACAAATTGGGCAACTCCTTCTTGGGATTGCCATACAAAAATTCAGATTTTGCACTACATATTTGGACACTGCCTGAGAACGCGTTGGCATAAGGAGCTAAAATTTCATTTTACGGATACTGGGAAAACGATCACTCCTAGACATTTTTATTGTACTAAAAACTTCTTCAGAATACGAAAGCCGATGAAATTGGTTAGAAGCATTTTTTCTGTCCGACGAGCCGTTCTAGAAATACATGCGAAGAGCCACTGTAAAAATCAAACTTGCACAGAAATACGAAATTTCATACAGGCGTTCATCTAGGGTATCATAAGAATTGGTCTTAGAGCAATTTCAGCTTTTTCACTTGTTTTATTATAAAATTAGAACCTAATAACATAGGTTCCAATTAAAAGTATAAGAATAAATAAAATGTCGATTCCTTTTATCAGTGAGTACATCGACAAACTTTAGACAAAACCTTTCACGTGGGACTAAAGATGCTGGTGCACAAAGCATCCATTTTACCACTTGTAACAGGCATCAAATGTAAAACCAATCCGTTTCAGTTTTACCAACAAATAAAAAAACACAAATCCAGTGGGCGGGATTCTGCAACTCGGTTTTACACAGTTGATAAAGGGGATGATAGAGGCGATGCGCACATTTGCTTACCATTATACACATAAGAGAAATTTAGTAAGACCCAGCCAATATTTGTGTTGGGCTTAAATTTGCTAGTGTAAAAGCACATTGCAGCCTGCAGATATGAAAAATTAGCAAAATTCATGAAGGAACAATCGATTTATTTTGAGAGTGCAATTCTGTCGACATTTCTGCACGTTGCCATTCATTCATCACTTAAGTTACCACTTGTTATTGATTTTATTTTTACTTTCATCTAGTTTTTCTCTATTTTACCTTTGTTCTGCACAACGAGAACACTAAAAAATATATAAAAGATGAGGACTATAAGTAAGATCGCCGATGAACATTCAAAGTTAATGGTTTATTTCACAATATGTTAGATATGATACACTATTCCAAATTTGCAGGGAAATATTTCGGAGATTTCACATTCACTAATATAGCTTAAGATAATTGCAATCTCAACTATGTCACGTAATAACTGAAATTTCACTTATGTATCAATAAAACAAATTATGCTAGTTTCAGAGAATATTTTAGAGAGTTCACCTTTTAGGAATAGCACTAATATATATGTATGTATGTCGTAGACATTTGACGTAACTCAACACTTCATGAAAAGTCTAGGCACTTCATCAAATGTAGGGAGATAGTGCACCAGTTTTCGTCTAATGCTTTTTCACACGAAGTGTCTGAAATTTTTAGTCAATTCACACACTCCCATACACACACATATGCACACATACAGGTGCCGCGCCTGGGTACGACCTCTCCCTTCACCATTCATCTCCCTCTCCTAGTATTTGGTTATATCGGGTGGTAAAGGCTTTTAGCATTTCATGAATTGACTAAGAATTTCAGACACATAATGTAAAAAGTGGCTAAGTCAAAACCGTTACACTATCTGCCTACTTTTCATTAAGTCTCTAGACTTTTCGTGAAGTGCTGATTTACGTCAAATGTCTAAGACATATACAGGCTGTCCCGTATGTGGTTTGGCACCCGAAGGCTACGGATAGGTCATGTTTAGACAAGCAAAAAATTGTATGGTTGGGGAGAGGAAATCGTAACGGTTTCCGAGATAACGGGACTCTAAGATATTTGGCTATGTTTTTCTAGATCATCCTGATAGATATATAAACATTGGACCTTTACAATGGCCTATAAATTTTTTCCCTCACCTTTTCCGTTTTGGAGTTATGGCTCAACAAAAATAAAATTTCGGAATTTTTACTCGTTTTTTTTATTTAGCTACTATTTTTTTCAAAAAACACGTCATCAATATCAATTTTTCATGTTGACATTTTAAATTGATAAAAAGCACTTGTTTTTTTCACAAAAGATCTTATTTATTCAATTATTTTTTTAGAATATCAGAGGAAGTCCTCTGAAGATGACCTAAGTGGTCAAAACGCGTTAGGATATTCTAAAAAAATAATTGAATAAATAAGATCTTTTGTGAAATAAAACAAGTGTTTTTTATCAATTTAAAATGTTAAGAAGAAAGTTTCACCAAGTGCCGTCAGTATATACTATTAATCATATAAAAAGTTTTCATGTTGAATTTAAAAAGGCCCAAATGCTCCCCTATAAAATGACCTATCACACTCCGTACCCAGAATGTAACCCTTTCTGCGTTTTTTGCACTCTTTCTTAAGCATCTCCAGTGAAAATGGCTGAAAAAGTTCAATAAGTGCCAGAAAGTAGGCAATTATCTTTTGAAAATGACCTTTTTTAGTCATTTTCGCTGTATATGCGTAAGAAAAAGTGTAAAAAAACGCAGAAAGGGTTACATTTTCGCTACAGAGTGTGATTGGTCAATTTAAAGCAAAGATTTTGGGCTTCTTAAATCCAATATGAAAAGTTAGTAGTGATGACATGTTTTTTGATAAAAATAGTAGCTTAAAAAAATAAACGAGTTATAAATCCTAAATTTCAACTTTGTTGAGCCTTAACTTCAAACTGGAGGAAAGGAGAGGAAACATTTATAGACTACTGGATCGATTATCAATCGATGAAGTTTTAAATCCCCATCGCAGGGTGAAACGTCAGAAGTTACAGGGTGATCTATAAAAACATACCCAAATATCTTAAAGTCCTATCCGTAGCCTTCGGGTGCCAGACCACATACGGGACACCCTGTATATGTGTATAAATATAATTAATAAATGATTAATCAAAGTATACTCACCAGTCTAAAAATGGGGAATCGACTTTATGGCGTTGGTAAATAGATAGTTAGTTAGTGATTATCTTCTTCTAGCCGTGCCCCGGAACAAGAAACTTTGTTTCAGTCGGGACCTAAAACAACGATCGTGTGTTAGTACTAGTCTAGTTCTACTCGTTCCCCGGAACAAGATATTTTACTTCAGTTCGGACGCAAAGCAAAGTGGTATTAGTTGTATTTATTCTAATTGGTACCAAGAATAAATATCTTTGTCTCAGTCGAGACCCAAGATAAAAATTTGATATTAGTAAGTGTTATTCTAGTCACTACCCAGAAAAAATATTTACAGACCAGATTTTTTTTCTGAGAAATGCTCCATTCGCAACAAGCTTAATAAACTAGTACATTTTAAATGTATGTAATCTAAAAATATAATTAGAGGTAAAACGCCAAATTTTTGAATCATATAACATCAAATCTAATATAGTTTTAATCGCAACTTTTTATTAACATAAGGTGACAAAAGCAATAGAAGCTAAAAGGACGCTGGGGACTAAATAAGGTGCACGAATCGTCCCGGAAGCATTTACAAATATTTCTTTTGCATATTGTATTTTCAGGAGACGTGAACCAAATATTCGTTTCTCTAACCTCCCCATTTTTACTTAGCTAAAGAGAAGAAGGACCTATTATACTTCACTCAATATACACCATAATAATATACATACACCGTGTCCACAAATTGTTGTCAGCAAGAAAGAAATGATTGTGGGTACTTCTCTAGAATTTTTTTTTTTTCATTTCTTGGTAATTCAACTTTACTTATTGTTATAATACTGTAATGTTTTTGCCTTATTTTTTTGCATTATACATAAGTATTTAAACATGAAGGCCTACAAGAAAAAGAAAATTCATGGTCTTACGGAAAAGCAGAGAGTTGCCAGAGTGAAAAAGTGTCGTACCTCATCCAATGGCACGCAGATTCTGAGGTAATTTTTTCTGATAAAAAGTTGTTCGTTCTACAACAACAACACAACGTGTAGAATGATCGTTTATATGCAGTTAGTATAAATGATATCCCTACCAACGTAGGAGCAGTTGAAAGATATAAGAATGCCTCTTCTGTTATGATGTGGGGTGCTGTTTCAAAACGTGAGAAGTTACCCCTCTTTTCGTCGATAAAAATAACAAAGGAATACTACTTGGAAAAAATGTTGAAAATTCATTTGATTCCTAATGCTACTGAAATATTTGGAAATGATTATTTTTGTTTTCAACAAGATTCAGCACCATCGCATGCCGCCAACAGTTTTCAGGAGTGTATGAGACATAACTTCCCGGTTTTCATCTCTAAGGAAGAGTGGCCTTCATCGTGACCAGACCTAAACCCTCTTGATTTCTGCATATGGGGATACATGCTCAGTAAACTAACTCTTAGTTAAAATAATGCCGACAATAATTCGTGGACACGGTGTAAATATATAATATTCTCTATCATATAAATTGTTCATAAAATGCACATCGAAAGTCATAATGTACCAAATAGAATAGAGTAATAACAAATTCAAATACATATTAGGGCTATCTACTTTTCCTTTTTTTTTTTTTTTGAAAAATAATTTGAATCACGGGGTCAGAAAATTGTAAAAATATCTTCAATTATAATAAAGCTTCAACCACAAAGTGTGTCACAGTTTCCCAGTGTTCCAAATTCGGATTTTTTCTAAGCATTTTTAAAGAAAAATTAAAAAAATTCCGAAAAAATTTCGGATTCTTAAACCTTTTCCGAACAAATTCTTTGCGAGCATTGTACATTTTTACAAAAACGCAGAAAGTGCCGAATATTTCCCCTCAAATCTACGCAAAAAGCGTTTGTCTATTTTTATGAATTCCTAATGATTTCCTAAAGGAAATTGCCAAGCTTCTTATCTGAATTCCGATTGAAATCCTAAGGAATTCATACCAAATTCTCAGAAATATATGTATATCAATGCATTCCGAACTGGTAAAAACTCAAAAATGTTTTGAAAATGTTTTAAATAAGCAATATTATATTCACATTAGAAACAAAGGAAATAATAAAGACGTTAAAACATTTTTAAGATTTGAGTTCTATCAGTTCGGAAAATCAATAGATTGCAAAGATCAATTAAATCAGATTTTACATTATAAAATACTACTTACAGGCGCTTTTCTGTGTCCTCCATGCTTGCTGATGGATATAGTCAGAGCCAACCCTCCAAGAGTTGAAAAAAATGCTTTCTGTAAAATTATAATAATAAAACATTTTTCATTGTTAAAAAAAAGGTCCATGCGTACCAATGTTTCGGCAGCCTATACTTCTATTCCACTTATTTTCGAGACTTCTTAAGTCTTCTTTTGAAATTGTACGCAACGAAGGAAATATATCACTTATGTAAGTTGAAGGGTATCTTTTGCGCTTTGTTCAAAGCCTTCATTTTCTCACCCTAACTATTGAATATCGAACGACAGAAAGATATTGAACTCGAAGCATTTGGGATGGGTGAAGTATGGCAGCGTTTATCCGGAGGCTCTTATAGATCTTGAAAAGCTTGTTTTACCCGCCAATATTGACACAATTACAAAAGTAATAAGATATTTATTAATAATAATTAACTATACATTACTTATCTTTCCCACTCTTCAGAAAATCGTCATCCACTTTCAACTAACTCAAAATGACAGTGCAGCTCAAGCTTAAGAAATGATTCGGAAATGCCTTCAAAATTTAGATATTAATGAGTGAAAAATCCGAATTCACACTTCTTTTAAGAAAACTTGAAAAAGCCCTAAAAAGTGGGGATTTATTTTTCACTTTGGCTCTTTCGCACACTTTCAGATTTTGTTCTTACCATTCCCAAGTTCCGAATTTGGCGCACTGGGTTACGACTCACATGACCAAACAAAGCGACAACATCGAAGCGATTCTACTAAATGAAGAAAAACGCTTAAGTTTTTCTTCCTCATAGCCTATTCATTTTGCTGTATAATCTAAAGCCAGCTCCAGGCGATGCGCATACTTGCCGCATATTTGACAAATGTAAATGCGCCGCATATGTGTCTACATTTTTCGTTTCGCATCAGCCAACTAGATGATTCTATAATTTGGCAATGCATGCACTTCGACAAAGTTTGTACAAATTGCGATGATGGGTTTGTCACTTCATACAGACGATGTGGTTATATGTGAAATGTGTCATGCGGGAACATTTGTTTCAGTTTGTTGCACATTTTTTACTGTTTTTAGGGTTCCGTACCCAAAGGGTAACAACGGGAATCCTATTACTAAGACTTCGCTGTCCGTCCGTCACCAGGCTATATCTCATGAACTGTAATAGGTAGACAATTGAAATTTTTACAGACGATATAACAACAAATAATAAAAATTAAATTAAATTAAAAATTAAAGAATAATATAAGAAACGTGATTTATCTCTTTCTTATTATTGTCTGTCTGTCACCGGGCTGTATCCCATTAACCGTAATAGGTATACAGCTGAAATTTTCACAGAATGTGCATTTCTATTGGCGATATAACAACAAATATTAAAAATAATATTAAATTAAAAATTATGTACAGGGGCCCCCATACAAGAACAGTGATTTTTTCGGCGTTTTTTTCCTCGTTTTATTCTCATTCATTATTATTATCATAAGTAGGCAATATTTTTATCTGCAATTGTGACAGTTTTGTGAGATGGTGATGGCCAGCTGCCTTTGTACATGAAATTTTACATTGTGCTTTTTATATTATGCAGTTTTTTTGCGCTTATTTTTGTATAGTTTTATTCCAGCACCTAGCACTGCACTGTATGCCTAAAAATACAAAAGTGCATTTTGCTTTACTTTATCATGGCTTATCGTGGTGGTTGGGCACTTGGCACTTGCTTTGAAATAAATACGGGAAGTTCTTCCAGTTGTAAAAGTATTTGCACTTGCTGCTCGTGTTGTTCGTTAATCGGGAAAGTGTGTTACGTGTTCTATTGCCTTTGACAAATTTTTTTTGTTTACTTCAACATTTGGCGTTTAAAAACAACACCTGTTCAGGACTTAAGCCTTTGCAGCATACCGAACAGCAAAACTGAGCACCAAAGATATTGGCTTGGACTGAGGTAAGTCCCAATTTACTATATTTATGATGCGACGTATTTGTTTGTTGGGTTTTTAATTCAGTAAAATAAACTTTAAAGTTTGTAATACAATTATTTTCAGACTTACTTTTGTGGTGGATAAATTGGAATCTGAAAATATGAACTTCGGAGACATTAATTTTGATTTCCAATACCTTTTAAGGAAAACCAATTATGTGGAGGACGATTGTGTTAGTGTATTTCATTTCATTTTAAATTGTTATACGTCCTCCCAGCCCCGTCCAATGGATTTTCTTAAGTCTATTACTGACATATTTCCAGTTGAACCTAATCAGAGTCACATCCAGCTACTTTACTATGGAGAAGATTACAGTGGGGTTGGACACTGGGTGTGTCTATTTGACAATGGAAACTCATTGCGCATATATGATGGCCTTAAGGGCAAATCATTGCCGCCTCTACAGAAGACGTGTGTGGATGCTCTTTTTCCACACAAGCCGTGCATTTCTTTCCCCGATGTACAGAAGCAATCGGATAGTTATGACTGTGGCATCTTTGCTATTGCCTATGCCACATCCCTTGTACTGAAAAGAAATCCCACGTTTGAGAATTTCAACATTCCGGAAGTGCGTCCCCATTTGTTGCGTATTTTAGATAGTGGAAAGCTGATACAGTTTCCACTCACTCCAAGGAAACCCCCTGGGAATCCTAAGCGTGACACTTTTGTGGTTAAAAATGTAGAAACGAAGCGGACGAATAATGCTGAACAAAAAATAGCTTCAAGAAACAATCCGGGGTATCGGGAAGCAGAGCAATTACGTAATACGCATTGGCATCATGATACTCATCTCGAGCCTGAGTATCGTGAAGTAGAGCTATTGCGAAATTCTCAAGCGTATCGTGTTGCTCGTCAAGATGCAAATTATCAAAGTTATGAACAAAATGCATCCAAAGTCCGTACGAAACGGTTTTTGTCCAGCTAGGAAGCAGTTTGTCAGGAATATATGTCTGCATTACAAGAAGGGCATTCTAACCCATGTCAGTATTGTGGACGGCTGTGGCATAAAAAGTCTATTAGATTTATTTCAAAATCTACATTAAGATTAAAAAGCGACAAGTATACAGATAACTATTTGTTACAAATATTCCATCTACACCCACTTTCTGTCACACGTGCGCAACGGGTATTCGGTATTTCAAAGTTCCCCGTTTAGCCAGAACAAATGGCTTGATATTTCCTGCAATACCTAAGCTCTTGAAAGATCTTACTCTTTTCGAAGAACGACTAGTAATTGCGCGACACATTTTCATCAAAATTGTGAAAAAAAAGTAGGAAGTGGACTAGGACATCAGCATGGCTTTGCAGGAAATGTAATAAATATACCAGTTGAAGTAAACACTATGGTTACTTCATTACCCCGGTCCTTTATCAGATACGCACGTTATAACAGTACAACTGAAACGCAAAATTGCAACAAACTCGGACACAAGGAGCTTATCAGCCCCAAGCTGCTCAGTGATGAGCTGAATAATGAGTATGAGGAAATTAATGAAGACGAAGATGTAAGTCCTGGTGGTAATGAAACCCTTTTATATCAGGATTTGACTTTGGTAATTGCACCAGATGAAGAAAAACGACCATTATCTCTCATTTTCGACGAACACATAGAAGAATTGGCTTTTGTGAAAATTCATTGTGGTCAAAAAAGAGAGTTTAAGGTAAAACTAAGTCATATGGATATTACAAAATCAGAAATATCCCGAGAAGATCATCGTGCCGTCCATCCCGATTACCAATTTACTGCTTTAAAAAAGCAACAAACTATCAGAGGGCAGAATAGTATTGCGATGTGTCTACGAAAAAAAAACGAAATGGGGAACCTATTTTAGTTGAGAACATGCTAGATTCTGCTTACGTTGATAGCTTTGTTCAAGCAGATGAGAGGTTTAGAGTTTTAAGAGGTATTGAAAATTCGCCTGCACACTGGGAAGCAGAGAAAATAAAACTCGCTATGGTGAGAAAATTCGGTGTCCCCACACTGAACTAATAAAATTGTTAAAAATACTGTGGATGGCGACGAAATAACTAAGTAGCAACCAGAACAGTTGTCATATGCAGAGAGAGGTTGCCTCATCCAAAGCGACCTCTATGTTTGTGCTACATATTTTGATATTCGTCTTCAATCTTTGAGAAAAACTGGGTCTTATCCATCAGGGCCCTTCGGTACATATAACATAGAACATTTTTACTACCGAATAGAGTTCCAGCACCGTGGTTCTCCTCGTGCCCATATAATGTTGTTGCTGAAAGGAGCACCGGTGTTTAAGCCGGGCGATGTAACATCAATTCCGCCTAATATTAACCTTATTGATAATATTATAACCTGTAGCAGTGAAGATATTGAGAGTTCACAAATTGAGTTACAGCGCCATAAGAACACATATACCTGCCACCCGAAGCCGGGGATACCATGCATATTTGGTATACCATTTTACCCATATGACAAAACTATTGTTCTATCAGAAATAAATAGAGATAAACCTACTTATACAAATAGCAAAGAGCTGGGAAAAGGCCTTAAAGAAAACTTAATAGTATCCCCGAAAATATAACAAATTTTCAGAACTTTTTGCAATATGTTGGATTCATTAGAGAACAGTACGTTCTTGCTATTAGAGCTTCTATTTCTAGACCTACAATTCTATTAAAGCGAAAACCCAAAGATATTTATATAAATCCTTATTCAAAAAAAATTGTTCGACTCCATCGCGCAAATATTGATATTCAATACATATTAGATCCGTTTGCCTGCTAGCTATATATAGTTAACTATATTAATAAAGCTGATCGAGGAATGTCAAAACTGCTTAAAAATGCAGTCGAAGAGACAAGAAAAGGGAATAAAGCGGTTTTGAGAATCTTTGAGGACTATATCAAACGTGTTCCTCAATGCTTCTCAGATATCAGCACAAGAGGCTGTATATTATTTGATAAGTCCTCCATTATCTCGTGGCAGTGAGAGTGAAGTGTTCATAAATACAAACAGTCCCGAAAAACGAGTACAAATATTGAAAAGCAGACGAGAACTCCACCATATGGATCCTAACACTAGTGAGATATATATGCCTAATCTGATCGATCATTATACGTCAATCGTCCATGTACTGAAGAATTTGAAGACATGACCCTTGCTTATTTTGCTGCATTTTAAATGTTTTCCAGGAAAGGCAATAAGCGTAGTAGAACTTCATTAAGGAAAGAAAGTAATGAAGATCGTGAAACTATATTATCAGAGGAATATAGAAATGAAGACTGTGAAATAATGGGTAATTGGATAGGTCTGTTAAATAAGGATGGTTACATAAGGCGTAGACAGAAGCCCCGAGTTATTCGGTCTTCCGTTTTAGTCGTACTATAGATCCACATCAGTTTTATAAAGAACAACTCATGCTATATCTACCTTGGAGAAATGAAGAAGAGGAACTTTTGCAAGATTCAATCAATGTAGTAGCCAAATTCCATTCAGCAGCCGATACAATACAATCAAACAGCATCATTTTTAATCAACTCGGAGGTGTTGAAGAGTTTGATGCCCTCGAACATGCAATAAAGAAAGCTGAGGTAGAAAGCGAAGAAAGTGAGGAAGTGTGTGTGGGTCAGGGAAACAGAAGGCCTCTACAAGGTTATGAGTACGAATACCAAATTTCAGATGTTGCAGATGATGTCGTCCCTGGGGGAAACGCTGGACGAAACCAAAGTGATCCAGCTACATTTGTTGCACCTGTCCTCATACCTCAGGAAACGTACTTAGAACTAACCTGAAAATTAAACGTAGACCAACGCGACAGTACTATACAGTATCATGTTATCACGATCCTGAATGGCAGCCACTATATTTGTCTTTAAGTGGTGGAGCAGTAGTAGGAAAAAGCTTACTTAACGCCACCTTATTTCCATGTTTGACAAGAATTTTTAACCTCTCTCCTGGGTCAAACCCTGATGATATCAAAATACTTTTGAATGCAGCAACAGGAAAGGCGGCATTTGGCATTGGTGGTCAAACATTATATAGTGCTTTTTCTTTACCTATGTCAAGTTGGCCACACTATGCCAGAATTGTCAGCTTCGACATCAAACACACTCACGTGCAAATTAGCTCATCTAAAACTACCAGTAATTGATGAAATTTCAATGGTAGGTTCAAAAGTATTAAACCAAATTAACCGCCGGTTACAGCAAATATATCAAACCGCATTATTTGATGGCATATCAATCATTGCCGTTGGTGACATGCGTCAATTACCTCCAGTTGGACATAACTGGATTTTTCAAAATTTAACTGGCAAAACCATTATAACCTTAGCAGGCGCATCTTTGTGGAGTTTATTCCAATTATTTGAATTAAAAATAGTAATGAGACAAAGAAATGATTTAAAATCTGCAACTGCATTGAATAATTTAGCTTCCGGGACTATAACCTCTGTAGACCTGGATTTAATGAGCGAAAGATGTTTTAAAATCGACGAGCTACCTGAGACGTCAAAGATACTGTGCATTTATATAGTAGTAATGCTCTCGTAGACGCGCTCAATGAACGGGTTCTAAATGTAATGATGACAGAGGGAGCTATCGTTGATGCTCTGGATGAAGTTTTTGGCGAGCCAAATCCATCGGCTAAAGATCGTGCATTAAAAACTATTTCTTTTGTTCCTACCGGACAAACGTATGGACTACCTAACAAATTAAATTTAAAAATATTGGCAAGATATATGATAACGGTTAATGTGGTCACAGGGGACGGGCTGGTAAACGGGACAACTGGGAGATTTAAGGCCATTGACGACGGTATTAATAAAGCAACGGGGGGGGGGGGGGGGGGGGGGGGGGGGGGGGGAGGGGGGGGGGGGGGGAGAGATCCTAGAGTTTGTCTCTGACCAAGCGACTAGTTTTGCGTTGTAATTAAAGAATTTACCGTTTGCTAGTTTGCTTGGGGGACTCTCTTTTATCAAGTAATCTAATTGATTCAGGTAAGATTGGCGGAATTTTTCTAAAGAAATTTTATCTAAAATGAATTTGTATTCCGTTTGATATGGATGCCTCGCACATTGATAGAACTCCAGCATATTTTTCACAATTTTCAAAACAATAATTCTCTCTAGAGAATGATAACCCCATATATCATCTAAAAGTTTGGTCATGTTAGCTTCAGTTGCCATGAAATTGGATAAAGTTGTCGCCGTTCCGCTATACTCGTTCACTAAGTAATAACAAAGTATCTCCCAACATTGCTCCGTTTCCAAATCTAAGAGATATTGCAATTTATTCGTAATGAGAAATAGCTTGTCCTGTATCTTGTCCTTTAAAAAACTTTCCCAATTCTGATGACAAGCACTATTGGTATTATTCGTAATCAGTTCCTCAATCAATTTGGCAAGTGTCAATTAACTTAAACAAAAAAAAAACAAAACCAATATGTCACAAAATTAAATGAAAAAAGTAATAAACTAGAAGTATAAAAGGAAAAAAACGTACAGCCCTAACGAAACTAAAGGTTGCTTTGCTCAGGGGAGAATGAATTGCTAATCGAGCAAGTTTTACTAGTAGCATCTTTCATAAATATTAAGATACTAGTGGATTTTCAATTAGGCTTTCCCCATGAAACATGAAATCGTTAATCAACACTATACTGTTCCCATTTTAACCTGTAATTGGACAAGTAAATAAGTTAAATATTGCTAACTTGTCAGTAAATAAGTAAAATATTGCTAACTTGTAATTAAATAAGTAAAATATTGCCAACTTGAAATTAAATAAGTAAAATATTGCTAGCGTGTAATTAAATAAGTAAAATATGTCTAACTTGTATTCTAATAAGAAACTGAAGTAGGTTTGCGACAAATTTAAGTAAAATATTGTATTTCATTCAGCCAAGTGTGGCATTACTTTGAGTAGCTAGCTGGCAATAGAGGTCACTAGGTTAAGCTAGGTAGGTAATTCTTTGGTACAAAATGTATTTTTAAAAAGAGAGAGAAAGAAGAAAGAAAAAGGCGCTAATTAATTCATTGTAAGTTCTGAGTTCTGACTAGCGAGATAGAAGTAAAAACGTAAAAAAATTTTGTATTTAACTAAAAAGAAAATAAAAAGAGACAAATAAGTTGTAAGTAACTCAAAATAACAAACTGAACCTGAAAATTAATAAAATCAAAAATAATTCACAAAATAAAAGTTTTGGCTTATTTGATATTTCCCCAACACAAAGAGGTTGCTATCAGACTTCCCAAGTAAGGCTTCCAAGCGAAATCCGACCTTTGCTCCACCGGGCCCCACCTCCGAAGCCCCAGTTGGCGAAGACAAAAGGAGATCCCAGATATCAATCCAAATTTTTTTACTCTGAAGTGCGGGTGGCGCACCTACAAGAACTCTGGCATTTGTTCCATATCGTCCTGGTACTCGCTCCGCCAAGTGGACGAAATTCAGCCAGCAGTGTAGCCTGCGAAACAAACAAAATGAAAAGGGTGCTCCCCGAGTTCCACAGCAACGAAAGCGGATCCTGTAACAAAACGAAAGCGGATCCTGTAACAATATAAATATCCAGGAAATTAAAGCAATAATATTCCAAACATCGAGCGGTAAAGGGCACAGTGAAGGCATTGCTCTTGATTTAAAAGGAGTTCGGATTATTGGTATTTATATAACCCCTCGATGTAACTGGAACGATTTTTTAGATGCCATGAATAATGTGATATTTGATGGTAACAGAACGCTGCCATTGGCTCCGAGTATAGTGTGCGGGGAACTAAATATTGATTTACTGACATGTAATGATAATGTGCTTGTTAAACAATATTTTGACCATATTGGTTTAAAGTCAAAACTACCTCATGTTGCAACTACAACGGGTTACACTCAAATAGACAATATATTCCGTAACATTGAAATAAATGCTGGCACATACAGTGCACAACTCAGTTACCATAAACCGTTGTGGATACAATTTCAAATTGACTAAGATATGAATGACCAGGGGCCGGATTCTGTAACACGGAGAATTTGGGAAATTGGGAGATGAGAATTTCGTTTTCTTAGAATTCTTAATTCCCTAATTCTCCATTCCCAATTCACTAACATGGTTGGAGAATTATGGAAAATGTAAGAAATGTGAAAAAGTGCGATTCGCCTGAGACGATTAAGGGTATCAGTTTTTGTTCTAGAGGGTTGGACTTTTTTTCATATGTGAGGTATATCTGCCTAGTACCTTCCACTGTCGAAATAAATTTAAATTTCTTTTTTGTTGGGGTAGGCTAGGTTTTCTCGAGTTTTTCCGGGATAACGAGAGAAAGGAGAGAAGAAGGAGAATGTACGTGGTATCAAAAAAAATGGGAGCGCAGGGCGAACAAGATAGGTTTAGGAAGTGTGGCGGGGAGAGTGCGGGGTAGAAATGGGGCTAATTAACGGAAATTTAAAAAACATAAAGACAATATCAGGAGCTGTAATAATTCGCAGGGGTAAGCTCAGGATCTGTAAGCCCAATAAAAAAAAAATAAGAATTCACTTTGGTAATTAGGTATGCATGAGTATTATAGGCAATATTTTATTTCGATTAACGGTAATTTGCAGATTTGAGCGGCCTTGGCGGTTAATTTTTCCTATCGCAATATTCACGGACGCCTAACTCTGTATGGGAGGGTAGTATAGTATTGGAATTTTTTTTGATAGATTAAGGGTTTAGAGTACAAAAATATAGGTGAACAATTTTGTGGGCAGGGTGTTTTGGGGTTGGGGGTCGTACCACCCCTCATAGGGGGTTGCCCAAACTACGTCATGTTTGGTACCAAATTACGGAAGGAGGAGAGGGTAATCGATTGGTGTAGTTTGTCTTTGATCGTTTTAACGTGATAGCTGACTTTTGACCGCCGAAAAACGATTTTTTTACACTAGGGTCATATACATCCAGTTCCTATATTTTGCATATATTTCTTCCGTTCTTTGTTTTACATCTATTAGTACTCCGTTGTGAACATTTTTGTCATGGGAAGTAAATTTCCACATCTTACTAGTTCTTCGCAATGATGAGTTGAAAATATATCAATTTTTGTACCAAAAACCGCCATTTTTTCACCTTAAAATGGACTGATACACTTCTTTTACAGTTATCTCCAAAACCGTTTATCGGATTCAAAAATTAATTACATATTTAATTAGGGGACAAGATATAGAAAAAAAAGTCCAACCCTCTAGAACAAAAACTGATACCCTTAATCGTCCCAGACGATTCGCACTTTTTCACATTTCTTACATTTTCCCTAGAGAATTAGGGAATTAAGAATTCTAAGAAAACGAAATTCTCATCTCCCAGATTCCCAAATTCTCCGTGTTACAGAATCCGGCACCAGGGAAAACTTATTTGTTCAAAAATAATAAATAAGAATTATGTAATAGGACATTTAAATAAGCAATATAAATACCTGTATTGCCGGATATAATAAATACACAGTTACTTTACAAATCTTTACATCTTGTTTTTTTTACCAAAGTATTTAAATAACAAGAGAAAAAGCTAGAATTGGTCTAAGACCAATTCTTATGATACCTCTAGATGAATGCCCGTAGGAAATTTCATGCGGTCGCCCATTTGAGATTTTTTGCATTGGTTTCTCGCATATATTTCTAGAACAGCTCGTCGGACAAATAAAATGATTACAACCAATTTTATAGGATTTTATTAGAAGTTATTAGTACAAAAAAATGTCTAGGACTGATCGTTTTCAGCGTATATGTAAAAAATTAAAAAAATTTATATGGCAATACCAAGAAGGGGTTGCCTGATTTAGTCCATTTTTGAAATTTTCTTTGCTAGTACTATGAAAACACAATGTACCAAATTTCAGCTTTCTATGTCGACGTGTTCTCAGGTAGTGTCCAAATATACAGTGGAAAACGAAATTTTTGTATGGCAACCCCACGAAGGAGTTGCCCGATTTGTCTTATTTTCGAACTTAATTTTACTTTTTTTTTAATGTCCGTGTACAAAATTTCAGCTTTTTAGGTGAACGCGCTCTGGAGTTATCGTGCGCACAGACACAGATGGACGGACGGACGGACGGACGGACATGCAAAAATCAAAATAACTTTCAATTTTATGCGGGGGTGTCCAATCCATGTTGTTTCTGTGCGTTACAAACGGAATGACAAATTTAATATACCCTATAGATTTCATCTAGAGTATAAAAAAGTACATAGTGTTAAATTTTGAACGATGGTACGGAACCCTTCGTGTGCGAGCCCGACTCACGATTGGCCGGTTTATTATATTTAGTGTGTTATGTGAAAATGGCAGGGGCCGAATCAGTTACGACTTTTTACGAAAAAAAACTTTATTTACTTCATATTCCGATAAAAGTCTTAAAGCTAGAAAAGCAAACGTGAGAGCTTGGTACTCTTTTTCGGTAAAAATATAAACCCTGCTTGGCTTTTTAATTTTTCTAGCCGAAAATAGCAGATTTTCGAGTTATTTTGTTCCAGTAATAGAGAAGTCAATTCGGCTTTTTACTTTATGAAATGGTTAGTAACTGGCTAAAACGACTTTTATAAATTTCTTAGCCTATTGAAGAGTGTCTTAAAAAACTCTTTGAAAACTATTCTTTTACTTATTAATACCGTAGATGAAATCTAAAGGGTATACTAAGTTTGTCATTCCGTTTTAACGCACAGAAATAATGGTGGTAGAGCAATGTGGATTGGACACGCGCGCATAATATTAAAAGTTATTTTGATTTTTGCATGTCCGTCTGTCTGTCTGGCTGTCTGTCTGTTCGCACATAATTCGAGAGCGCGTTCACTTAGAGAGCATCAAATGAGTATCAAAAGAAAATAATGAAATATTTTTTCAGATACCTGAAGCAACGGCAGAGTGGCAGACAATAGCGGACGAATTTGACTTTAAATGGAATTTTCCTCACTATTGCTGTTTTTTAGACGCACGTCGTTATACAGAGTCCATTTAGAAGTGGATTTGATTTTTTTAATTATAAAGGTAGTTTTAGTATAGTACTTATGGCACTGGACTGGTGGACGCAAACTACATTAGCGACGGGGGGGGGGGGGGGGGTTAGGTTCTGTAACACTGTCCTCTTCAAACAAATTCATCAATATCAACTGGCGCTGCCACCATCAAAGTTTTCACCGGAGATACAATGACTAGAAATTTGCTCTAAGTTCGGGAATTCTAAAGCCGTTCTCAGGAACTTATCAAAAAGACAGTACAGAAAGGATTTTTAACTACAGGCTTTCTCCAGCTCGATGAATCGTTGAAAATACATTTGGTATAGTAGCTTCTGTTTTTCGTGTATTGCGAAAACATATGTTGCTTCAGCCAGCAAAAGCAGCTACCGTTACCATGACCTGTTTTCTGCTACAAAACTTTTTAAAAAAAAGTAAGGCATCCAGATCTAGCTACGCACCACATGGTACTTTCGACTGTGAAAAGAACGAAACAATTTACCCAGGCGCATGGCGCCAATAACAAAGTGATAGACTTCTTTCTTACCAATCCAAAAGATTGCAAGAAAAGCAACAGCTGAGGGCAGCAAATTCGGAATGAATTTGCAGCATATTTTGCGACCAACGGTAAAGTTTTGTGGCAAGATGAATATTGTTAATTATAATTATAACCTAATTCTTTATATTACAAATTTTAGAAATAAATGCATTACATAAAAATTAAATGTTTACACGTACCTCTGTATCCACTGTTATTCTCGGCTTATAAATATCTTTCAAAAAACTATTCATAGCGTTGTAGCAAAACTATGATGGTTTGTATGCAGCCTCAACACCCGCCGCTGATTTATGAGATTGTACTTCTTTTTGACCAAGTTTCTATAAGTTGGCATCAAACAATCTTTTTCTTTTTTAATTCGACAAAAGACATGTCTTTCGAAAAACTTTTGCGAATGTTTTCCCATGCATCATTTACTCGCAGCTTATTTTTATGTTCCTGTGGTGCTTCAGGTTTCATATGACTTCGTGCGGTTCATACAGCGATAAAAACTCCAATATAACTTCCCACTCCATAACTTTTTAAAAAGATTATATTTGCCGAGTGTCTTGTTATGATTTGAAAATGCTACTACTCTTAAAATTTTATTTCGCCATCAATCTAGTTTCTAAACTGAACAAGTTAAAAAAAAAAAAAATTTCAGAGACACACTTTTTAAAAGCACTACCCCTTTTCGCCATATTGTTTTTCTCTCAAAAAAATTATGTTGGAAGCAATTGAATATTGCATTGGCATCGGATATACATAAATGCTGAAAGTTGCAGAGCTCTAGCTGGTCCGGAAGTTTGTTGTGAAAAAGCTTGTAAAAATACCGTTATTTCTTCGTACAATGTGTGTTCGATGTGTGATAAGTTCGCCTTCTAAGCGAACTTGATCGCACTAGCACACATTAGTTTGTATGACCATCCATTATTCATCCAGACGTGTAGGATTAATAATTTTTTTTATTAAACGGAGAAAAATAAAAATAAATAAATATGAAAACACACGCGCATACACCCACACACACACACACACAGGATTCAGTCTTTCTTTTAAGTTACTTTCCTTTTTACACGGAACTGTAGGTAAATATCATAAACTGAATCCTTTACGCTGAGGATCAGTCTTACAGTTCACCTTGTAGTGAAAGATTGATTCGAGTTTGGGTAGTGTTTTAAGCAGAAATATTAGCACGAGCGTGAGTATATTCAATAAGTGTTATTTTTCCTGGGCTTTTGCATGTGTAGTTTTAACTAACTTCATTGAATTGATTCGGTTGTGTACCTGTGAGAGATTAAATGCCAATATTAAGTTTTCTGAATTATTATTAAATGATAATGCATAAGCGGGCTGATATCTTACTGATACGTTGCATACTTTTGCTCTAGTGCTTATGAGGGTGCACGGATGGTTGTCTCTTGTACTGTGTTCGTTAGTGTGGTGTTCCGCTAACAGGCGAAATCGTTGTTTATGGTGTCCCGACAATGGTTAAGGGATGCAGCAGCGGCCTTAACATTTTTGGCGCCCTGTTCAACCGGTAAAGGGGCGCCTTTATTTTCCAGTGTTTGTTTTTTCGTTCAGAATTTATATGGCCATTATATTAAAGACGTAGTAATAATATTATGTAGGCGTTATATTTTATATGTACTTACGCATTAATGTGAAATCTACCGTTCATTTAAAAGAATTTGTGTTTCTAAATTTATAAATCAGAAAAAATTGTGTTATTGTTCTTATATTTCCATTTATACAAGTTTCGCAATATTAAATAAATTTGAATTCAAAGAGTTAGTAATACATTTAAGCCATTTCTACATCACTTTTGAGGTAGACTTATGAAGGTGCACATCACAAACTTTCATACGAAAAAATTCATCAAATATCGATACCTAAATTTGGTATTCCATTTAAAAAAAATCTTAAGATCTTAAAATATTTATCTTTGTTATTTTCCATAAAAACGGCTTTAAGCTTCCAATTTTTTTAAATTAATTAATATTTCAAGCCTCCTGTAAACTATTTATCTGATTTTACAATTAACAAATAATTTTGTTTAATTTAATTATTGGAAACGTCGGTTGAATAAACAAGAGGTGAGAGGTAAAGTACACCCCCGATGCGTTTTTTTAGAGAGGTCTCCCTAATAGTCCTATTCCTCGAAAAATAAAAACAAACCAAAATTCTTAACATAATCAACAAAATAAATACCAATTCAATAAAATAAATTTATAAATAAATCCAAAATAACGAAAACATGTAAATAATTTCTTCTTAAAATTAAATTCAGAACGAATCATTTCTATTCACTGTTAGCGTCAAATCATTGAGACTGAACACACCTTGCTTTCATTTTCGCGAATTCTCCTATCAGATTGTCGTAATGCAAAGCTTCCGAGTCTTTTTCTATTGATAAATTAGGTAATCCAATTAGTCTATCTTGAGTCATTGTTGATACAAAGTAATTTTTAATTAATTTAAGTTTAGGAAAACTACGCTCGGCCGATGCCACAGTTACTGGCAAAGTATTTAAAATGTTAAGGCATATGCATATTAGAACATTTGAATAAATTGTATCTAAATAATACTCAGAAATAAGATTAAGTAGGTATATCTAAGCAAGACATCTGCTGGTTTACGAGAGGAGAAAGCGTTAATAACTCCTGATAAAGTTCCTCTGCATTTATCTCTTTACTGTTATTGTTGCTTAATGCCTTTTCTACATTTAAAAATAATTTTTTCAGGCTTTCTAATTCAGGAGCTTTATGTATGTTATATAAAAAGGAAAACAAGTCATTGTGATCACGCAACTGTTCAAATCGTTCATTGATTGAAGTTATTGCTTGATCTAATATTATAAAGTAGAAATTAACTTTAAAAGCTTATTTCGGATCTAATATGGGTTCATCTTGAGCTTTCTCTCCTGACATAGTTTTTCTTTTTCTAGACAGGAATGTAGATTTATGTCGAAATTGACAACGGATTTATAAATTTATAGTAATGAGCTCTGCCTTTTTAATAAAGTCATTAAATTTCTAATCAGATCTAATTTCTATTAAAGTTTCTCTTGAGTTTTTAAGAATTTATAATTATAATAATTTGCTTATTTTGTAAATATTTACTTGCTACATTAATATTTTCTAATATATAATACATACTAATAGTAAACATATAAATTTAAATTCTAAGATCTTGCCTCCTAAATGACTCGGCATTATTTTTAATGACTGTATCACCTGATGCAGAAATTTCTATAAGAGTTTCATATATGTATGTATATCACCTGAGTTATTCTTTAATGGCCTTCTTGCTTCTATTCTACTTTCCCACCTAGTTTCACAAAGTGGTTTCAAAGTTAAACTCGTAACATTCTTTTTATAAATATCCCACCTATTTGTAGAGCCGGAGATAGAAACTTATAAACTTTGGACAATATCGAAAAAAAAATTAACTGCATCTAAACTACAATGGGCCGCATAATTAATAACTATATTTAATGAATGAGAGGAGCATGGAACCTAAAATGCTCTAGGTTCTATTTCCCTAATTCTTGCTTGCATTCATGAATTTTTTCCTTTCATATTTGAACCGTTATCACAACCTTGACCGCTGCAATTCGAAATTGATAATCCTAAACTATTTATCTTTTTTAGTACTATTTCTGTTAGCCCTAAGCCACTTTTGTCCGTACATTTTAAAAAACATAAGAAGCGTGCTGTTATTATAAATTTATTGTCCACGTTATGCAAAAACCTATTTACTAATGTAACTTACTCCTCCCAACTTATATCAGGAGTGGAATCAACTATTATCGAAAAGGACTTTGCTTCTTTAGTCATCAGCAATATTTGATTCTGAGCTGCATTAGATATCAGCACAGACAAGAAATACCCAGATATCGACGGTAGTACTAAGAAAATGATGTATGGAAGAGCTGATAGCAAACCTCAATAACTCACTGATCTCTGGTACGAACCAAAAATATTTTTCAATATAGGCAAAAATTCATTTCCTGAACTGCTTGGCTTAGATATAAAAAATTATTTAGCCTACCTGCCTGCACTCCATCCGCAAATTTTTCAAGCTTACGAACTGCTTGGCTTAGATATAAAAAACTATTTAGCTTACCGCCTGCACTCCACCAGCAAGATTTTTAAGCTTTTCTGCGTTAGAAGGTTTTCTTTTTACACCCCCGCCTAACATTTAAAACAAAAACAAAACCACAAAATTGTCCAAAAATATTTATACGTAATATTGTTTTAAGCAAAACAATTACTATAATCTCAACTGAATTTATTCTAAATATTAGCTTAAAAAATATCCCAATCCCACTACCCACGCAGGCGCAATTACAATGACAGAATATAGTAAACGCGCCTTAAATTTCTTAATAAGTACATACATGGAAGCACTCTGATATGAGCGTGATTTTAATTTGAACAGTGTGTAGAAATAACAAATTTGCAATAATGTGCTTTTGCTTCGCATTGCAACTCACCAAAGTTCAAGCCTTGGGTATATAGAAGTATAGACACAGACAAATAGCAACAACAATAACAAAAAATATTTGTCCGTAGTATGGTGAAAACAGAAGGATGTTTACCCTTAAATGTTGATGGCACACATTTAAAATGAATAATTTGTCTAATATTATCTATTAAAATGCAATTTTTTGGTGATAATTTTCAAAGTAGCGTCCATTTTATTGAATTTTATAACTAATTTTGGAAACTTCCAGCTTAAACATATTTAAAAAGTATTAAAAATTACATTATACTTCTCAATACACAATGGTTCAAGTAACCGAGAACGAGAAGTGGATGAAAGCTACATTCAAACCCATGTGAGCATGTTTCGATTTTGAACAGAATTCAAATTATTTGCTTCCTATAAAAAGCTTTGTCGCCCTTGTTGGTACTAATAATTCGTTCATAAGAAGGAGCAAACTTTGATTTTGAACAGAATGCTTTTTGAAATGCGAAGAAAGGTGAAAGTTGATTTGTGTATTTGTGTATGTACTTGGTTTGTGGATGAAATTATTTTTGTGTTTGATTTAATGTAGGTTTGCGGTAAAAGCACATTTTAAAAACTGTTTCGTGAGTTTTTTTTGTTTTTTTTTTTAACTTTGTAAGCGTTGTGTGAATTTATAATTTCAGGAGTTTAATTCTTTTTACAATGCGGCATGTTTGGCGCCCTCTGATTACAGCGCCCTGTTCAAGTGCACACTCTGCTCATATGATAGAGCCGGCGCTGGGGATGAATCAGTCGGGGTATACAGCTGCGTGTTTAAATAGGTAACTGGAAGAGTTTTGCTCATGCGTTATTTTAAATTTTTATTACAGACTCCAATACATCTCTGTCGCCAAACAGAAGGAATTAATGTATGGTAATTGAAGAGGAAAGAAGGAGAGACTCTCCTCGCCCATCTTACTTCTTGTACCTGGAAACGTTGTGGAAAAAAATCCTCTTACAGACGATGTGAGGTTTCCCTACACTTGACACATATTTGTCGTGTGGACGCATTTCTGTAGATATGCGAGCTGCCATCCACACGATGTCAGATTTGACTAAAATTTCGAATGTGTGGCAAGTGTGCGCATCGTCTGGAGCCGGCTTAACAACAGCCCTGATATATGTATACATATCTATATGTGTCAGTTGTCAAAAAAATAAAAAGAAAAACAAAACAACCAAAAGGATCATACTTTTATTTGACATCATAACAAATTTCATTATCCCAGCGGGAAACGGAAGTATTTCTGATGCATTCCAATAATTTTCTGTGAAAGGCATGGAACCAATACGCTTTGATACCCAGTCCTTTTTTTTTAATGCATTGATGGCCTACGACGGAAATTGGCTATATACTGGCATACCTTACCTCTGTGTGACCAGTTAGGTGAAAGGAAGCCTTCCTTATTAATTCTTTGGAAGGGGAGAAGCATTCCTTATTAATTCTTTGGAAGGTGAAAAGAAAGATCACTTTTAAATACAGTGGAGGCATTCATTCTGCCATTTCAGAAAAGTGTACGGAACCATTAAGCATGAATTCTCCGGAAGGTTGGAAAAAACCATTCAATTTATACTTTCAGGGAGATGGAGGAAAGCATCTTCCTGTTTTCGCTGAAAGGTAAAGGGAAGAACTTTTCCTGCTTTCTCGGAAGGGTGTAGTAAATAAACACGTCTTCTTTATTCGAATCCCGTACTTAAATGAAAATAATGCACAAATCAGAATATTTTCCATCTGCACGCACTTTCCTTCCTTCATTGTTCTTAGAAAAATAATGAAACTATATGACTCATTTTTACCTGCACGCACTCCCTCTAACTAACTTGTGTAAATATAGCCGCACAAATGACTATCTCTTTTCGATAATAACACGAATGAATATATCTATTTCTATTCACTACCTTCTGCCTTCTCTAAGTATTCCCTAGAAGGTACATAGCATGCTCAAAAATACTACGCATCAATACATTACGCCTGCCTTCCTAAACAAGTTCAACGTAGGGTATGTTCATATACACATTACTAATGCGTTCCAGGTAATGTTAATAGTAAACCTTATCTAAGTCAGGCAATTCCATTTTCCCGCTGGGATGATAGTGGAAAGTGAAGTTACTACCAGATACACTAACTCCAGCATTACCAACAATATAAAAAAGATATGTCGATGCATTCTCGATAAAATATTCACATAAAAGATAAAAAAACAAGTAAAATAGATAGAAATGGTCTAAGACCAATTCTTATGAATGTATGGAATTTCATATGATCACAAATCTGTGCAAGTTTGATTTTTGATGTGGTTTGTCGCATATATATTTCTAGAACGGTTCGTCGGACAGTAAAACTTTCATTTTTCACTATATATTTGGACACTGCCCAAGAACGCATCGACGTAGAAAGCTGAAATTTTGTGCACAGCGTTTTCATAAAAATAGTAAATGAAATTTCAAAATGAAATAAATCCTGCGACACCTTCTTGGTGTTGCTATATAAAAATGTGAAAACGATCAGTCCTATACGTTTTTGTTGTACTGAAAAGTTCCTCGTTTTTACTATCCTATGAACCGTTCTACAAATATATGCGAAAAACCACTTCAAAAATCAAACTTGCACAGAGGAGCTGATCATACGAAATTGCATAAAAGGCATAGGGCATCATAAGAATTGGTCTCAGACCAATTCTTGCTTTTTTAATTTTTAAATTGAAAATCGAATGTTAACTGAAAATGTATCTTCTTTTAAGGAAAAAGTGAAAATTACTATATGTATTGTAAAATACAGAAACTACTGTGTGGTTCCCTTCGGTTTAATGTGTATCTGTGATCTTTTCACGCGATGAAGCTCGTAACCGCACCATTTCAATCCTCTGAACTAAACGCAACCAACGCAACTGTTTGCACTGTAATAAGGCACAAATTGTTGCCATAATTAATGCCTTTTCACAGTGTGGTTTAAATAAATGAAAAAAGATGTAATAAATTCAAAAAAGATGTATTTTGGCTACTAAGTGTGATAGTGATCTTAAAATTCGATATATGCACCTGTCATAGCTTGTAAACTATTCATAGGCGCCCTATATAAAATATATAATTTCTTTCGATTTTTCAATGATTTGCTTAAAATACTAACTGTTCTAACTTCTAACTTTCCTTCTGATTCTTGAAACATAAATCCTACTTTGAATTAATCTAACAGTAATATCTACTTAGGTAGGTAGGTAGGTATTCTTATGTATATCTTTTACTATACTACTATTATTAATCCGTCCCAATAAACAAAATCAAAATGTTATTTGTTTTATAAAATTAATTTCTATTTGGGCGTCATCCTCAAATTTCTTAAGAAACTATTTCAGATTTCATCTTTAATAGCAAACCTTTTCTATACGACTTATACTACATCATAAAAAAAAAACTAAATAATTCCGCCAAAAGAAATGCAGGTAGAATTCAAGTAAATAATTAATTATTGCACGTAAAATATAAATAACTAATCAAAAGACACGTTTTATGTTTGTTACTAATGCCAATTTCTTGCACTCTGTTAAAGTTTCACTTTCTTTAATTTATTCATCCCAGATAAAAGTTGCTCTCCTTTAGTCTGTGAAATGCATTCAAGGTCTCAAGTTCAACTATCAGTCAGCAAAAATCTAGTTATGACAATCTAAGGTATGCAGATGTAGATTCTAATTGAGCTGGTAGAGCGATAGGAATAGATTTAACGAATTAACGTTAGACTCCAACCACGTCTTGTCTGCAGATAACATGCGTTTTTAAGTGTTTAATGAAACCTTACTAGCAACATTGTTTTAAACCGATTATTTTTAACGCATTCCGGGTAACTATTTATACTTTTTTTATATATATATTTCTCTGTCGTTGTAGTCTAATAATACAATATTATCGATATGTAAGTAATTTCCCGGGTTAATGAAAAGAAATTCGTTCTATAAAAGCTGAAGGTGTTTGCTAATTGAATCAGAAACAGTTCAATCTCTTTGCTAAGAACAACAAAAACGCTTTAAAAGTAATCAACATGAAGGTAAGACGATTTCTATGCATCTGGGATAATTCCTGGGCGGAACTTAAATATTTTATTTATTTTGTGAATGTGAATCCCACTTTATCTGGATATTTCTATACTTTCAGTTCCCAATTTTCGTAGTCATGTTCGCTTTGGCCCTTGGAGCACAAGCTTCCATTTTACCATGGGGTTGGGCTAATGGACACGGACATTCATATACAGCAATTAGTGGGCCAGGTGTTGTAAATGGCGCTGCTGTCATTGGACATGATGGACACCCTGCTATTGCACATGATGGACACACTGTTATTGCACATCACGAACACCCTGTTATTGCACATGATGGGCACACGGTTTTGAATGGCGCTGCCGTTATTGGTCATGGTGGACCCATTTTGGCTCATGGACATGCGTTAGGATTAGGTGTAGGACATGCTACCATCGTTTCTCATGCCCCAGCTGCCATTGTACATCATGCAGCAACTGCGATTGTTTCTCATGCACCAGCTGGCATTGTTTCTCATGTCCCAGCTGCCGTAGTAGCCCATCCAATTGCTCATGAGGGACACTACGTAGCAAAGACACGTGGAGCAGTACATACGGCTCCATTAGCTGGCCATATCAACTCTGCTGCATCAATCAATGTCCAACCAGCTCCAGGTACAATATAAAGTGAAGAAATTAGAACGAAATAATTTTCGGATCGAAGAAACCTAAAACCACATTTCCTTGTCCTATATAAAGCAAAAATAAATCTTTTATAAAAACTTGCTATCTGTAAGAACATGAAGTAAAATAAATTTTTATTTATTATAAGATAATTGTTTTTGATTTTAATATGAATTTGTGCAAAAATCTCCACCCAACTCAGTTCTTGATGTTAATTTTCAATTGCGGCTTCCAATAATATCGTTCTATTTTGTAATTCAAGGTCTTCTATCCTCGTTGGTTTCATCCCAGGGCTTGTGGCTTTCTTCATCACGAGCTACAGGCACTAACATTTAGTTAACAATCTCAGCGAAACATTTGTAGAGCTTCGCGAATGTGTATAAAGTCACTTTGACCATCGGAAAATGTTATAAATAAGTAGGCATTGATACTTTTCGAAAACAGGATAACAAAACATTGCCCCATTCGTCACTTATCGAGTTCGTTTTGTTTGTACAAATTTTTCAATTTTGCAATACTTTTTTAAAAGTCCGACCGAGTCTAGTATTCAAGTTTACCTGTGCGTCCGTTCAGTCATAAATTAGTAAATTCAGTTTATATATTATTCCGCTAGCCGGATATTAGTATTACGTCAGTTTTGCGTTTGTATTCGTATTTGTGTTACTCTGTGTTGTGTTAAGACACCGAAGTGTGCCTCATTGTTTATCATATTGTAACAAGTTACACTCATAAGAGAGTGCCGAAAATATATAACCAAAGCAACACAATTCTTTTCTTGGGTAAAACTTCTCACTACGGACTCGGAAGCAATAATACGGCATCTTGCTGGATCTTACGACAATCAACGAAGTTTCAATAGCTTCAACGATTGAGAGTCTCCTCACCTTTTAGTTGAGACCCTAGGACCAACATTCTCGGGATTAACAAACAGTAACGCCTGCAACAGGGCCGATGCTAAGAAGCCATAAGTTACACGACTAGAGGAAGTTCATACTCATTCAAGTTTATACTGAGAGTTCTTCTACCGTAAAATTGTTTAGGTTTGTTGGATGCTCCTTACAATTAGTTTTTTTTTTTTAATGTGTAATTTTAATAATAATTATTATAATTCCTGTTGATAATTTCTTGATGTAATTGATAGATAATTTTAGTGTCTTACTGTTGTCAAATGAATTCTTTGTTATTTATTTTTATAGCCCAGAAGAAGCGTTGAAATACAACGGGAAACGTTGGTGAAAAGAAGAAAACTTGTTTTAATATCCAATCCAGCTACATTTAAATTATAAAACTCAGGGATGCTATAATTCCTCATATTTAAAACGAATAATGTATATACTTTTTATACCCTAGATGAAATCTATAGGGGTATACTAAGTTTGTCATTCCGTTTGTAACACCTCGAAATAATGATGCAAGAGCGAAATGAATTGGACACCCACGCATAATATTAAAAGTTATTTTGATTTTTGCATGTCCGTCCGTCCGTCCATCCGTTCGTCCGTCCGTCTGTGCTCGAGAACGCGCATATTAGAGAGCTAAAATTTTGTACACGGACTTTATAAAAAAAAGTAAAATTAAGTTCGAAAATGAGACAAATCGGGCAACTCCTTCGTGGGGTTACTATAAAAAAATTTAGTTTTCCACGATATATTTGGACTCTACTTGAGAGCACGTCGACATAGAAAGCTGAAATTTGGTACGTTGTGTTTTCATAGCAATGGCAAATAAAATATCAAAAATGGACTAAATCGGGCAACCCGTTCTTGGTGTTGCCATATAAAAATTTAGGTTTTTACATATACTTTGAAAACAATCAGTCCTAGACATTTTTATTGTACTAAAAACTTCTGCAGAATAAGAAATCCTATAAGATCGGTTATAATCATTCCTTCTGTCCGACGAGCCGTTCTAGAAATATATGCGAGAAACCAATGCATAAAATCAAAATTTCTCAAATGGGTGACCATACGAAATTTCATACGTGCATTCATCATATATCATATATCATGAGAATTGGTCTTAGACCAATTCTAGCTTTTTCACTTGTTAATATTAACTCTTTCTATTCCAAATTTCATATAGAAAAAGACAAAGTCGAATATACATACACATCATGTGTATACAATGTCAGTCTAACATTAATACGAAATTTCTTATAAAAACCGTTTCTATACGCATATAAGATAAAACGTATCCGAAAATGAATTTATATTCGAAACTTTAAGCTCTATCAAATACGCATATAACTTAATTTATTTATATTTTGATTGTATATACTTTATATAACTATGTTATAAATATCATATTCAGTTGGGGTTTCGACATGTTCTTTATACGTCTTTGAAATAAATTTTATACCACCTATGGTATATATCTAGCAAAAATTCTTCAAAATTTAAAAGTGTGTATTTCTATAAAAAAAATTTAAAATATACCCGGTATATACGGTTGATTCAGATCAAGATACCTTCCGGTATACCACGCGATTCCTTGAGGTAAGCTGCTCAAAAAATTGTTCCACATACCCCCCCCCCCCCCCCCCCCCTAGAAACCTTCCTTCAGGAGTTGTGGTCAGTTGAAGATTTCGCTAAACCCTGATGGGAATTAATAAGTATAACTTTTGAACCACCCTAGAAATTTTGGTGATTGTTGGCTTATTAAATAGCCAAGAATAGTAGCTGTCGAAAAGTGTATTCCTCTGTATTTGTTCATTAAGCATCTTTAAATTATTCTCAAATATTTCCAAAATTTTGATTTTTTTTACACTAAAATTTCATAAATACCGTTATTTATTTCAAAAACTTTCTTCCATGTAACCCAAATATATTGCTTTTTATTAATGCCCCTACTACCCTCTATCACTGGAAAAAAAAACCTGAATCAGTTTTTACACTGGAGGTTTATTGGCAGATTCAAGCCAGATCATAAAATTGCATTAAACCAATAATCACAGGTAGGTACGTAGGATCTTTTATGACTGGACCGACAATTGCTTTGGTTATAATTTTCTTCAAGATTTTTAAAAATAAGAATATTTATTACCAGAAAAAATAAAAAGCCAAGCTTTTTAAATCATGATTTAAAAGATTTGTTAGATGAGTATATTCCGCTTTCCCTTAGGAGCGAGATATACTTTATGCACGATGGCGCTCCTCCGCATTACTCTGCTCAGGTTAGAAGTTGCCTATACTTAGCGATGGATAGGACGTGTAGGACCAATTCCTTGGCCTGCTTGATCTCCTGATCTTACTCCTCTTGATTTCTTTTTATGGGGCTATTTAAAAAGTATAGTTTATAGTTCAGTTATTACTACTAGGGAAGATCTATGGAATAGGATACAAAATGCTTGTAACCATATTAGAAATAATAGTAATAATTTTGTTATAGTAAGACACGCATTACTTCGTAGGGCACAATTATGTATAGACCAGGGAAAACATCACTTCCAGCTTATTTTATAGGGTTTGTTAGTTTAAATGACGCGCGACCATTTGGCAGCTCATTTGGCAATGTAGATCCCTAGCAGAAGTCCTCATGACGCTCTACAGTTCGAGCGTTTTGAGAGAAGAACGTCAGTCCAAATTGGTTCGCGCGACCACAGGACATCTCCAAAGGGACCGCATATCATAACGCGCTCGTTTGGCATTGGCATTGGCATAGCAGCATTTTAAATTTAGAAATCACACTTGCCATCAACTGATTCCATTCATCCTTTTCTCAGATTAATATCTAACAAAATTGGAATCACATTGGAGTATCCTTTGGAATTAGTCTCATCATTTCATTATTTTTAAATTGGAATTTATTTTTTTTTTTTCTGACTTTAAATATTGTTTACTTCTCATTTATTTTGTTTTTGTTTATAGTATTAAGGCAATACGAGTAAGTGAGAGTTTGTAGAAATTAGAATTAAACAAAAAATTTAATTTTTTGACATTACTTCCCCACCTTTTTGTCATTTCTAAACCTTTCTGATCCGATACCTCATTTTTATACCCTAAATGAAATCATATGGTATACCCAGTTTGTCATTCCGTTTGTAACACATAGAAATAATGATTGTTGGACCAAATTGATTGCATACCCACGCATAATATTAAAAGATATTTTGATTTCTGCATGTTCGTCCGCCCTTCTGTCCGTCTGTCCGCACCATAACTCGAGAACGCAGAACGCGCTCACTTCACTGACTTATAACAATGGACTGAGCGTATTATCATTTGCCTATATGAAAGAATGGCACAAGCTCTATAGTTTTCTCTTCCGCGCTATGGCAGAGTTGGAGCTACCAACACAAAATATCGTTTACTGAACGTTTTCTTATACCATTTGATGTTTTTATGTTGGCTGCAGATGCAATCACTGCAGGAAGAATAAGGTAAAGATAATGTTTAACATGCTCCGTCTCGGAATGAATTTAATTTCTTATAAGAGTTTTTGGTGGTCTGTGCCTTGAAGGAATTGTTAGCTCAGGCCCACAAATGAATTGGAAGCTGGTAGTCGTTGAACGGCTGCAGCGGATATCTGCGATCTCAGTGTGTACGTAAGTCTGGCAGCAGTCAGCCGTGGGCGATGGAGGTTGATAGATTCGAGTGTGTGCTGAGCCGTGAGGCCCTGTCTTAAAGTAGAAGTCTCTAGACGATCGAGGCTCTACGTATAGATTTAGCAGGACCAGTTCGTGAGGAAGATCTTGAAACAAGGTATGACTGCGAGCGATGGTAGTTGACTTCAGCGGTAAGTTGAACCTTAAGCGTAGCTCAAGGGTACCTTTTACATGCCCCGGTATGAAGACAGGTCGTGCCTGCGTGCACGTAACAAGACCTGAAAACTCAATCAAGATAGAAGCCCCACTCTCTTCGTCAGATTCTTTTGGAGGATGTTAACGAACCTGTAAATAGCGTAAAGGGCCAGTCGACCCTATGTCGAACTAGCCAAGCCGAATCGACAATGTCTATACGTGAGGACTAGTTGTTCCAGTGAAAGTCAGTGAAAGGCTGAACTGTCTAACGTTGCACATATACGTATGTTGCGGCTGCGATATGCCTTTGGGTTTTACAGAACCCGTTATTATACTCAATTTCGCAGTAACGCTGCTGCACTGCTTGAACAGGAACCGCCACAAAAGGGAGCACCTGAAAACAGAAGAATATCTGGGCCTCTAGTGGGGGCTGGCATGAACATAAGTCTTCTTTTTTTCGGGAAATCAATTAAACGGTTTTTGTTGCTTGCTTGCGCTACTCTTCTTTATTACATTTCTTTTTTTTAAACAAATTTTCTAATTGTTATAATATTTATAAACAAACTAAACTTCAGGATCTTAAATCTGACATCAGAATGATTTTCTTTATTTTCATTTTTTCTATCTTAAAATGGAGGCCTACTATCTCACACCCTTTTTAGTTCGCAAAGTGGCTTTTTTGTATGGGGAATCGTAGTCATTTGGTTAAGATATATTTTTTAAATAATTCTGTTAGGAAAGGTATAAAAATTTGATTACGGTTTTGAAGATTAGAAAGTATGCTTAAGATTACCAGACGGCAATTTTTCTGTAGGAATAGTAGTTTAGGGCGCTGGAATTATTCAAATCAACCTTTTGTCAGAGTGCTCAAGCATAGGGGGTGCCGGTTTATTAAGAGATAACTCAGCCCTTTAATTCAAATACAAAATTTTATTTTATATATTATTGTTTAAAACTATATCACAAATTCAATTCTTTCAAAATTCAGTTCTTAAAAATATCCTAACCTAATACAAACTATTTCAACTAAATACAATTCAATTCAAGCAACAAATTCGTCCAGTGCCGCCACTGTGTTTCTGCTCCCTTTATTTCTGTAAAAAAGATAGAATTCACTACTAAATTCATGAATTTACGAAATAAAATTTTTTGGGAGTACACTACTATGTGTACGATTATAAATGAAAGCGCTGCAGCAAGTAGATGAAATGAGTGTGAAGCTGCAATATGAGAGGAGAGTTGAACCTCTAACAAAGTTGAAGTATATTGTGCTGCATAGGCACAACAAAATAAAGTTTTGTCTGGGTTGCCCGTGTGAGCACGGGAGCAGTAGAAGAATTATATTTCTGCTCAGATGTGGACGAAAATGAACCAGAAGTAAATTTCCGCATAGATGAGAGATGGAGTTGAAGCAAAAGTGAGTTTGTGCAGTAGGAGTAAATTCCTACTAAGGTGAAGGCAAAATTATTAGGAAACCAATTAAATTCTGTGTGGAGGATACGTTTCGAGTAAATTCTGAAACGAGAATGGGTGATTCTACTGTGGCTCGTCGCCGTTTTATAGCCACCATAAAGCGCTACGTCTCTGCTTCATGATTGGTTGCCCTGGCAACGCTCGATCTCAAAGTTGCATTCCATTGAACTCTGACTGCCGCGAAGGCGAGACCATATGATGTGATGTAATGTCACATGATGACATTTCCAATATGTAAGTAAAAAAAAATTGTACGCTGTTTACGAAATCGCAAGTTTGTTGTTAATTATGTATTTTATTTATTTGTTATAAAAAACTCTGATTGTTTTTACACCAAGTGTGCAACCGAAAAGCACGGACTGCAGCCTTAAAACTTGATTATGTTTTGTTCCAGGCGTGAAATAGTCAGAGATGATGTATTGGATGCTGTAGATAGGAATATGTATTGGGGAGGAACAGCATCGAGGGATCAACAAGAAAACTCGGACTATGTTAGGGCTCTCATGTAGTAGTGAGGGATTCTGATTCATGGCTTGGGAAGTATTTCTCGAGGGTTTTGGTCCCAGATATTTGTATTGTATTAAAAAGTTTTTCAGAATATGAAATCTTATGAAATTGGTTATGATCACTTTTACTAACCCATGAATCGTTCCAGAAAAATATGCGAAAAACCACTTCAAAAATCATGCTGACCATAAGAAATGACGGTATTCATATAGGGCAGTAGTGGTGAACTTATAACCAGCGGCTTAGACACTGACCCACGCAGGATTTGTAAGATGCGTTGATTTTTATAAACCTATTTCTTATCATAAAAGAGAGAACAGACAATCAAAAATATTAAAATAATAAAATTTATATGTATGTATATCTAGTGTCGAATTAATTAAAAAAAATACATTTCCAAGTGGACATTGGGTAGATGATTTTCTATCGCATTACTGAATCTGTCTATGACCAAAGAACATATAACTTAGCAAGAAGCTTCATCTGGTCTCTACAAATGCACAAGTTGTATGCTTAATTGACGATGCGGTCGGGAGATAACAGACAGGAAGAAACAAAGATTTGAAACTGAGAGAATATTGCTCTGTTCTCTCTGTCTCCGCCACCCCATAGCTGTACATTTACACACGCCGATGCCAATCATGCACACAATTTCATGTTACACTTTGCTCCCTTGTTGGCGACCAATTCCTATCCCATCCCCATCCGCTCATCTTATTATTCTCCTTCTATTCTACTGCAATGCAATGTAAATGAATATTCTCTCAAACAAGATATTCTTCATGAAACCAGTTTCTTAGAGAAGAGGTCAAGGAAGCAAATAGATCACGCAATGGAATGCATTGGCATAATGCGAAGTGCAGGTTTTGGCTCTGGTGCTGTGCTGAATGCTGGTGCTTTGAAGACCCGCCGTCCGCCACTTACCACTGTTGAGATGAGCAGCGGAGGGTCTTCAAAGCAGAGAAATTCACCATTATGCAAATGAAATTCCCCCTTTTGCAAATAAAATTCACCCTTTTGGAAATCAAGTACTTTTACATATATATTACAATTAAAAACACACTAATATTAATTACATATTAAGAAAAAACAAAAATATGAAAGCGCGGATTACATGCAAGGCAATAGAATGGCATATGATTCATTTTCGTAAATAAATGAGAAAGGGTGGAGTTTTCAAATTTTACTCTCATTAAATATACCCGCGCTTTGTTGAAAACAGGTTTTTCTGAAATATTGAGAGAGTTGGTTCCAAAGTTCTTGCTGTAATCCTATGTTATGTTCCAAAGTTGTTGTTGCTGTAATCCTATGATATTTGAACGCACGTGCTTATGTGTACATTGGTATTGCTCTGAAGAGATGAAGTGAGAGAAACTCATGCTGATATTTTCGGGCAAAATGTGTTTTCGATTTGACAGAAATTTTACACCTATTTTCACCACCTTGGCCAAAACGAAATTTAACTTTTTCTTAAAAAATTGAGGTAGAGTGACCCGATGTACTATATTATGATTAGTTTGAAAGGATTTTAAAGGCATCAATCTCTCAAACTTATTATTATCATGACTTACCGTGTGGCTCAATTGCTATTATAGGAACATTTTAATATCGAGTAATCAATGGTCAACTAATTTCTATATATAACATGAGTAGAATGTTTTATAGTCGTACCGATCAGCGTGGTACTTATATGTGTATAAGCTCGTACAACCACAACAATTTCTTATTTCGAGTTTATTTTTCACCGTCATCAATACATTCTCTTATTTTGAGTTTATTACTCATCCTTTGGAGTTCTTAAACTCATCATCGGAAAAAGGAAAAACACAATTGTGCTTTAGTGGACAGGAAAAATTAAACAACAATTTATTGCAAGTGTCAAAATCACCGAAAAATCAAATGCGCCGCTCGAGTTACTATGGTAGATAACATCATCGTTAAAGCATGGAAAGAGCATAATCATTGTGGAGACACAGCAGGTGTTGAGGCAGCACAAGCTCTTGATACCATTCGAAGTTATGCAGAAATAACAAATAATATGCCTCATAGAATTATTTCAAATGTTTCAAGAACATGCAGCCAAGCAGCAGCCCCAAAGCTTCCAAGTATAGATACAGTGAAACGAACGATCCGAAATATAAGAAGTCGAAATTTTGATGGCCCAGTTCTTCCAACGCTTCGTAGAGACATAGTTTTTACAAACAAATATAAAACATCATGCAATGGAGAATTGTTTCTACAATTTGATTCTGGAACCGAGAACAATATCATGTTAATTTTCAGTACGTAAAGAAATTTGCTATATATATATACATGTCATATATAAATAATTATAGTAATGTGTAATATAACGATAGATTTTGAGATGACGATGATGAATGCTTGCAAAAGAATTTTCCATGACGCTTTGCAACGAAGTCACTTTTCCACTTTTCACAATGTATTTTTCGTTCCATTCAGAATAATGGATTTAAACAACGTAATGAAACTGATGCTAATTTTGCTTTAAATATGCGACTTTTTGCAGCAGTTGCATTTGTTTGTAATTTTCCTCCAGAAGCACAAGAAGTTGTAATTTTGAGGATACTTGAATTGGACGCCCAACCAGACGACATCTTCGTCGATTACCAAAGTATTGCCAGGAAATGTGGAAGGTACACCAGCATGTTCTTGAAGGATTACCAAGAACGAATAATTCTGTTGAAGGCTGGCATAAAGGATTTAAGGAACGAGTCGCTGCTTCTCATCCGAGCATTTGGAAATTTATCGATTGTATTAAAAAAGAACAAAGTATTAACGAATTGCGCATTGAACAATATTTAAGTGGAAGTGATCCGGGCAACAACAAAGAGAAGTATCGTGACTGTGAAGAACGAATTAAAGGCTTGTTAATGCATATGATGAGCGGGGTGATATTGTTGATTATGTGAGAGGTATAGCGCATAATCTTTCTTATTAATAATATGAATACTGTGTTGAAAAATTTATATAGTTTCTTAGTAATTAATTATCCCAACGTGACAGATTCTGAAGATTGCATAAATATTCATTTTAGATTTTTACAGTCTACTACGGACAGTCCCAGAAAGTACTGCACGGTTTTTGATAAATTATAAAATTTCATTTTTGGTACCTGAATCCTCGAAACTAAAACCAGGATAATAAATGAACTACCTACTTTCAATATAAAATTGAATTATTAGCATCGTAAAGTAAATCAAAATTAGTTCGAAATGTGAAGACATGCGCCGTGAAATTTTGCATAAATGGTTGGAAAAAACAGAAAAGTCATTTTCCCAGATTACAAGACAAGTTTAAACGACGGTTTGGTCAGTTAACAGAACAGTTAATACATTCTTGGAAACGGAGAAAATTGCGGGAAAACCTAAATGAAGAGACAACTGTGGAAAAAAGTTGCTTAAGTTCATTGAAAAGAATAAGTCGAGGTCTGTGCGGTATTTAGCAAAAAAAAATTAATATTTCGAAATCTACCTTTGACAGAATTAAGAAAAGACATAATATAAAAACTTTTGAGAAAAAAAGAAGTGCAAAACGGAGAGTAAAATAGGAAAAAACCGCAAAAACACGCGACGTTGTGCGAAGAAATATGTGTCTGTTTAATTTTAGACGACGAATCGTACTTCAACTATGATTTTTTGATCTTACCCAGACCTCAATATTATAGTGCAAGAAACAAAAAAGAGGTGTCTGATGGTGAAAAATACGTATTCGTCGAAAAATACAACCAAAAGATTATTGTTTGGCAAGCCATCTGTCAATGTGGACGCAGAGGCAAGCCTTTGGTCTTTGAAAGATGCATAAATACAAATATTTATATCAATGAATGTTTAAAACAAGAAAAGGTTTGCTGCCTTTTATTAAGTCACACAATGTTCCGATATTACTTTGGCCAGATCTAGCCAAAACCCACTATGAAATAAGGACAATACCGTGGTATCAACAGAAGAAAATAACTTTTGTTCTCTAATTCACCAATCCACCAAAATTAAACATTATTGGGCTCTCTTAAAAATGTTCTACGAAAAGAAGGTTAAAGTGCCACTTCGCCTAAAATTTTTGCAAAAATGTGGATAGCGGCCAGCAAAAAAGTCGAGGAAAGTACTGTACAAAAATTAATGGCTTCGGTAACACGGAAAGGGCCAGCATTTATCAGAAAAGAGTACAAAATACTATAAGGATATATAATTTATATACATTTAAATAAGTAAAAATTAAAATAAAATTAATACTGTTTATTTTGTCATTAAAATTTTAAAACCGTGAAGCACTTTCTGGGATAGTCATTACCTAACGTTATAATTAGTTTAGTTTAAGATTAACCAATAATTTTTGTTTATAAAATGGAGTTTTTACAATTTATGTAATACATGTAACTATAAAAATACATATTTTCATACATGCATTTTTTATTTTTATTTTATTTACTCCCTTATAGTTGATATTCCCTCATAGTAAATTATATTATTATATATAAATGATACAATACAATACATCCTGGCGATAAAATAGGCAAGCGATCATTTGCAGGCTATAAATTGTTGCGCGATAAACTGACGCGGCGGTAAACTTCTAGCGATTGATTGCTGGCGATAAATTGCTGGCGATGAATTGCGGGTGATAAATTTTCCGGACCCCTATATATTCACATACGTACATATCTCAGATATCGGAATATACACATATGAATAGTCGACGAAGGCTCCAATAAAGTTATTCTTATTGCTCAGGATGCGTTGTCATCAATTACGCAATGGCTTTTCATCCAATTTATTATGTCGGAAGCGATATCTAAAATAACGTGAAAAGTTTTGGCAGTTTTCAGATAGTACAGAGTGACTGGATTTAATTAAGATAAGATTAATGAACAAGTTTGACTAAATCGACTTTTTTCCCTTAACCAAAGCAGAATTATATATTTTTTTCCTCACTTGGATACATTGTATTAAGACGTATCGCCTTGGTGGTATATTACTGAGAACAAAAGTAATCTTATTTCAATTGAGATTTGGCAGCAATAATCGATGGCCACCTGTTGTGGGCTTCATTAATTTATTTATTCATGGCACGCATTTGTTTGCTTTCTGTCTGAATTCCCATCGTTTTCCAGCAGTCTGCACTATTAGGATTCATTTCACGATTTTGTAGTGGTAAAGTTATAATCAGATAAAATACCCATGAAAAGATACTCAATGTATTAAGTAGAATTAAGTTGAAAGGGTTGCTGTATATTACTTTCAATCATTTAAAAAAAACTTTTTTTATTGAGTTATACATTTTAGTATACAGCTATGGAGCCTAGAAGAGTGGTGTGAAAGTTGTAAGACCTATGCTTTGATATACCTTTTGTGTGGGGTAGGTAGCTTAAGACGGAAGTCTGGAAATTCCAAGATATATGTAGGTTTGAAAAGACTAAAAGAGTATCAGGTTGCAAAGGCTGGCTGGACTGAATATCAGGAGTTCTCTAATGTCAACGGATATAACATCTTTTGACGTTTTACTTGTCCTACCGCATCAGAAACTCGCAGGCGTTTATCAAAAGTTCTCTTTTTATCTGGGGTTTTTAGTTTCTATGGTCTGCTTGGAATTCGAAACCATATATGAATTTCAGCTGCCGACATACTGTAAACATTAAATCCTAAAGTGGACCATACGTAGGTAACCACTAATATCGCTCTCACCTATCTAGTATTTTCTTTCGTTAGCAATGCATTTAGATGAGAAATTAGAAACTATTGTCTTCAAAGCTCAGGTTATTCCTATTATAATAGCGGCGAAACTATATCTTGACATGAGAATTAAGGAAAAACATGTCACTTTAAGTAGCCTACGGATAATGCTAAAGTTGCTGAAGGGTTGCAGGGATGTATTGAATCCGCTCTGCTCTTGAAATACTAATATTTGCTATAGGTACCTGATTTGATTGGATTTATGTAATACAACTGACCAGCTTACCTGATACAATTCTTTTCTTCGTTCAGAGTTTACCATTTTCTTTGCAACTGCAGCGATAGGATAAATACATTGCGATAAACATAATCAGTGATAGGCAGGTCAAACAAATTTTCACAACTGAACATCTGTTGAGTATTTGTCCATCCTTCATCACATACAGAATAACTCTTTCTGGATCTGCTTTTCTGCTCTTATCCCTTACAATAAGCTACTGCCCTTTATAAAGAGGACAATGCAGAGATGTAATTGGTGCCATTACACACGCATGTTTTCAAAATATGACTAGGTAGTTGATAATCGTTGATAATCGAAGGAATCCATCTTGCTTGAAAGGAGTACCTACATAAGAACAGCGAACTATGCGCTTTGATCTTTCTCTGGTGGATGTTGGTTGCACGTTTGCTAGAAGATGATTAAAAAAGAACTCGCAATACAACAGGACTTATTGCGCTCAGTCAAGAATCCGTAAAAGTTCGAGTAAAATCTAGTGGAGCAACTAATCTTTAGAATCTGAGCCCGTCTTTTGACACCCAAGAAGTCACATCTCAGATCTGACCAGGCTTTGGGAGGACAGAATAAAAAAGGCACACATGGAAAATATCCCGGGGCTGATGCAAGCAAAGAAATTTGTAAAGTATTCGCAACAGAGGACAAATGCATTCTTCACACTTAGCAGAAAGGACTTAAGGCATCAAACTGGACTATTTACTAGGCACTGCCCACTGTGATATCAACTTAAAAGATAAGGTCGATGATGAGACCTTTCCCTTCCGTATGGAAGACGATGAAACCGCTGATCATGTCCTGTGTGACTTTGAAGCTCTTTGTCACAAAATGCTAAGACATCTAGGAAAGGCATTCCCACTGTCGCAAAAATGGCCCCTAAGAACGTCATAAGCTTTGTAAAAGAGCTTCAGTTCAAATGGGCATCCTAGAGTATTTAGGGGTAATGTCAGAAAAGATCTTATACAGAGGTCTAGGTAGATAAGAGGCGGGAACTCTATCCGCATCCACCCACAAATAATAATAATTGTGATGTCTTTGGGACAATGAAAAGACGAGATGTTCTCAACGTGGCAGTTCTTTCATGATAAATACGCTACTTTCTTACTTACAAGTGAGGATAAAACTAAGAACTAAAATAATTCACAAAGACTTAAGTTAATCACAATAATAATTCCACTGAACTTCGGTTTTACTAAACTAATTAAGGCTTGAGGTTAATGTAAGTACCACAATAATAATCCTTAGGACCTAGGCGAGGGCCCTTTTCATTCGAACTGATCTGTATTAACTTTCCTCGACAAGTCATTTAATTTATTATTGAACGTTAAACTCAGATTATATAAGGATGGTACATATCCTGCCTACATTATCTCACTTCGAAATTACGTCAATTATGAACTTTCAGCAAAACTCCGTTTCACGACCCGCCAAAATGAAAGAAATTTTGCTTTACAATAATTTAATTACAATGGTGGATTCAGGATGAATCACGTAAACAAACAAATGTGATGAAAGTGCTGTTCAAGCAAAAAGGGCTATAAAAATGTCAACATTAATTTGTCAAATTAAAAAAATTATAAAAAAAAATATTTTGAGTATATCATTATGCAACTTTCTTGAGGGAAATCCTTTAGACCCTTCGAAAAGAGCTAGTCTCACGAATCTGAGGCTTTTCTACAAAGCCCGAGAAATTGGGACAAGTACAAGTTGAAACGCATTCAGCATTTGTAACAGATTAACGGAATTTAATAATTTCACAGTTATAATAACATTTCAAGATTAAAGGTCTGAAAGTAAAAGTTTGCGTAATAACTTAAGTTTGCATTAATTTCCTGGGATAACGTTTTTAAAATGTACGATGTTAAGAACAAGACCTTCTAATACAAGCTCTAATATCCACTGTCAAAACATAGCTAAAAGTCAACAGCCACACCGGAAAGACTGCAAGATATCCTTAAAGTTAATGTAAATGAAGAAAACGAAAACAATGTACTCACTTGTGATTCATCAGATGACAGTGACTCTGAAAGTGATACTTGATTTGAAAGTATAAATTTAAAAAAAAACGATTTCTAAAAGTAAAACACGAATGCTGGAAATTGTAAGATTTGTTTGATATTTGTCAGTACTTTAACTTCGTCTGGCAAGGGGTTAGCCGCGCGCAAACCGTCTTGGACCTACATATTTGTGCTCAGGGAAAACCTCTCTGTTTTTTAATACGTGCATTAAGTGGTTATAATAAGTACTTCAATTTAAAAAAAACGGGTGTTTTCAACATACTATTACTCACTTAGGCCGCAGAGATTTCCTGCCAGACGATTGTTTTTGACATTGCCTTTCCTTTAACTTAATACGTATGCATAAATTTTTTGGTTATATTTCACACCAAAAATTTCCTGCGGGCTCTTAGACTATTACGTTCTATTCCGTGAAAATTTTTGTTTGGAATCTGACGCATTGACGTAGTAACATATAGGAAGAAAAGAAATTTTCCAAATTAACTTGGATTTTTATAATTTACAGATTACCAACGGATTTATAAATACTTATTTTTTCCATCAATTTCTGCTGCCTAAACAAAATTACATTCCCAATGAATTTCTTCAATGAGAACATATAATATATTATGTATTTACATATTTATAACTTCGTGAATATCTAATACAGTGTTTCCCAAAGTGTGGTACGTGTACCCCTTGGGGTACGGGAAGAGTTTGGTGGGGGTACACGCCGCACCGGGATTTGGTTTCGTAGCTTAGTTTTTTTTTATTGCAAACATAGAAAAATAACAAAAATCTTCCTTATTTGCTAATTGTGTATGCGTGGTTTTGTATGTATGTGTAAGCGTGGTGTCGCTAAGATTTCGTGCATTCCTCCACGGCCTACTCCATAGCCCAGACAAAAGTGTCAGAAAGTAATGAGGAGTTTGACAGGAAGTGACAATAAAAAAATCCTAGAAGCTTCGTATCGTGTTTCATTTTTGATTGCAAAATGTAGTGCAGCGGAGACGATTGGCGAAACTTTAATCAAACCTGCAGCAAAGATAATGGCAGAAGTAATGATAGGAGATAAGGCAAAACAAACTTTTGATCGCGTTCCTCTCTCAAATAATACAGTTCATCGACGAATCATTGAAATGTCTAATAATGTAAAACAGATGTTATTGTCTGATATTTCTCAAAGTCGTTATTATGCATTACAAGTCGATGAGTCCACTGATATCGCGAATTTTGCTAATCTTATGGCGTTTGTTAGATACGAAAAAGATCAAGAAATCCATGACGAATTTTTATTTTGCCAGCCTTTATTAGGTCATACAACAGGAGTAGATATATTTAATGTTATGAATAAATTTATGCAAGAGAATAAAATTGATTGGAATAGATGTGTTGGAATAAGCACAGATGGAGCAAAAAGTATGGTCGGAATTAATAAAGGACTCGTTGCAAGAATTCGGAATGTTGCCCCAAATGTCATATCCACACATTGTTGCATACACAGAGAGGCTTTGGCAACTCGTAAGATGCCCGCGGATCTCCAAAAAGTTCTGGATGAAAGCGTGAAAATCATTAACTTTATTAAAGGGCGTCCTTTGAATGCACGACTTTTTTCGCAAATGTGTGAAGAAATGGGGAGTAGTCATACTCAGCTTCTTTTTCATACCGATGTTCGTTGGCTGTCTCGAGGGAAAATTCTAAACCGATTATTTGAACTTAGACATGAACTTCAAGTTTTTCTTAATGACAGATTTGAGTTAAAAAAATGTTTAGATGACTGGAAATGGCTCTGTAAATTGGCATACTTAGCAGATATATTTTCTGTTTTAAATTGTCTAAACTTATCGTTGCAAGGCAAAGAAATTTCATTGTTTCACGTTCAAGATAAAGTGAACGCTACCATAGCAAAATTAAGTTTGTGGCAAAAGAGAGTTGGTAATGGAGAAGTGGACTCATTTCCCTCTCTTCATGAATTTATAACTAGTTCGGCTGGTAAAATAGATACTGATACTCTGAAATCTATAACAGCGCATTTAGAGAATTTACAAGGGGTTTAACAAATTATTTTCCTGATTTAAACAAAAATATTGAATGGATAAGATATCCCTTCAACATTAATACAACATCCATTCCAGAACGTTTAACACATGCGGAAGAAGAGCAATTATTAGAGTTAGCTTCGGACGGATTCTTAAAAAATAAACATAAGGAGTGTACTTTAACATCATTTTGGTTGCAAATGCAACATGTATATCCAGTTTTAACAGAGAAAGTCCTGAAATACATCTTGCCCTTTCCAACTTCATACCTATGTGAAGTTGCTTTTTCAGCATTTCTAGAAATTAAGTCCAAAAAAAGGAACAGGCTTTTGGATGCGGAACCGCATCTCAGATTAAAATTAACAAGCAGGGAAATAAATTATAATGATTTGGCATCTCAACATAAACAATTTCATCCTTCTCATTGAATGTTATTCATATAAATAACATATTATGGTAAAAGAAAAATTGAAACTCTTTGTGTTATATTATAATTGTTATTTACGTTATTTATATATTTGTTTTTAATGAATGAATTTTATTTTTCGTTTGTTACTATTTTGTTTACGTACTATAAATAGGAAAAATAAATATATATTTGTAGTTATTAAATCATGTGCATTTTGTTTTAGACAAGGTACTCAGTTTTATGAAAGATATAGAAGAGGTACATAAATGTCGAAAGTTTGGGAAACACTGATCTAATAGATTCCGCCTTATATTGTACTTCCAGTTAAATAATATTTCAAATTTCCAGCCATTAATTGCATGGCGACTCCATATGCCGAGAAATGGTGTACCCCACACAACTGAAAAGTGGTTACGCTATTTCACCATTCATGTTTACTCCATTTAATTTCCTGCTCGAAGCTTACAACACACTCCAGAACCAAATCTTGGTATGCTTGCTCCGAGGTTTTCACCTTTTTCACAAAAAAATACCTGTAACTGACACATCTTTGAATCGTCGGCACAAGTTCAATCACTACCTCGGCAAACTAAGTATACCAATGAATCATTGTATGTATTTATTATATTGTTACGGCTGATGCGTATTGGGCGTCATCCGCAACAGAACTTGGGAGTGCTTTCAACTAAATGAGAAGATCACCAGCCCCTTATTGTTTTCAATGGTTTCAATGGCACATTCACTTCAAAATTTAACTCAAAAAACAATTTGCTTCTCGCACTTATTTCGATGTTTTATTAAAAAAAACCAGAGGCACAATAATTTAATATATATGTATATAAATTCAAATTATATTATGGTACAACAATTCCTAGTCAAGAATCACAAAATTTTTACTAAGTTCGATAATTTATCTTTTTTCCTGCCCGACTTCAAGACTTGACAAAAACTGCCTGACTGCCCCGCCAATGCTGTCCATTACTTTCTTTATTTCGCATAAATCGATATCTCAGTGATAACACCCCCTAATTACCTATCATTGCTGAATATCGCTTAAGTGATTGGCGCATCATTCATACATAGTAATGTAGGGGAAACGGCTTATGTACAAGCGAAGTGCATTCGCCTCAAGTGCAAAAGACCCGGCTGCTGATTAAGCTTTTTGGCTATTTCATATATGTAATTTGATGGGGTCAATGAATAATGCGACAGCAATTATTGATTGCAAAATTAATGTAAGTCGCAGCAAATTGCTTTTCCAATTTTCAATAATGAAAAAAAAACAATTTATTGCGTTCATAGGGAATGAGTGAGGTCTTTGCCCCAAAAGCCATATGAGTCTTGTTACAGCACGCCAAACCTTAATAAGCTTAGTTGGATGTGCTTGGATATTCAAATGGTGTTGTTGTATAGCGGTATTAAGGTCAACGACAGACAAAAAAAAATGCAAGCGTTGACTTCACCTTTGTTTTATTGCGTTAAAAAGCGTCAAATAGGGAAACAATTTCACTTTCCTTATTGCACTACAAACAAAGTACTTGTTACAAAAAATTATTCTTAAATATTCTTATTTTGTCACTTCAATTCAAAAAAATAAATGTATCTAACTACGACTACCACAAACTAATATTTTACAAAATTTCACTACAACTACAGATTAATTATTAAACAAAAAATGGAATTACTTTAATTTTACTTGCACCTTATATATATATAAAAAAGATGGAAGGAAAAGTAGACAACGGCTACTGGTCAAATTCCCGTCAAATTTATGAAACAGTTGTATGTAGAATTGCAATTCCCCTTGGAAGGTATGTAGCAATTCAATACTGACTGAACGTTTGTTGAATGATGGAGCAAAAGATTTCTGATAATATGTTAGCACTATGCTGCAATCACATATAGAATTACAATGCCCTCCTTGAGGTATGCAGTAATTCAATGCGATTTTTTTAGAACTGATTGTAACTGAAAAACAAATGGCTGACTTCACTTCTTGGACTTGTTGCTTCTACCACGATCGAAAACTAAAAGAGAGCGATTCTTCAAAGCAGCACTCCTTTATAACCCGATCGGCCATTTTGGATGTACATTCCACAAGTAACTTTTTGTGGGATTTTGTTAAATTCAACCTCTTACTGATTATACCTCACAAATCTAGAATGCCATTTGCATGAAGCTATCCCGGCAGTTTTATTTGCCGCTTTGAAATTAATTTTTCCTTAATGCTAATATTGCATAAATCTATTGTTTACTATCGGTTGAGCAGACTGACTCTGGTAGTAGTTATGATCTTTTCCCGCTGTGGAATTTGATTGCTACTAGTCTCTTTCCTTCCGTTTTTCTCTTTCCCACTCATTTGACATTTGAAAAATTATAATTTGTCCAATATCCTTCGATAGGGATGTTTTCGTCCGTTTTCATGACCACCACTGTATTTCTCGAAGAAAACTACCCCAATTTCATCTGTCACATGTTGACAGACATTGAAGGATATCAGTTTCGCGGCTTTCTTATAATTTGTTCCGCGGGTTTGTTTACGTCGCGAATTCCTGGGAATTCAGGTGTGATTTCAGGTGAGTGTGGTTCTAAAATGAATTTAGTGTTGTGTTATTATGTTTCCTGTGTAATTATTGCCACAACTTCTTAAATTCATCATAAATTAAATTTGTTGGTTATGTGTCACAGGAATACATGGTTTCCTTTTTTTGTATTAAATTTGCCACTGTTTGCTACTATTAGTATTTCAATAAGTCCAGTGATACCTTTAGTAAACTTCAAGTAAGTGGCAAAGTGGTAAATTACTTTTATTTGTTTATTCTCCAGGTGATCATTTGCTTCACGGCAGCTATCCACAGGTATATAAATTCACGAGTCCTGCGTTAGCTGCTCAGGGTAACATGATTGCATGGACATATTATGTTAAAGAAAAGAAAAAATAATTGTGTTGGTAACTAAATTATTGATCAATTGATCAAGTAATATTCATTTATTGATATCCTGATTTCCTATTTACAGATTTTGACGTATGATCGTGAGACCTGGCGCTTTTCCCAGGTACAGGTTGGTGTTTATTTTTCACCCTGATGCATACTGATTTCAACACACGTTTTTTCCTTGCAGGTTTGGCTAAACAGTCTTTATGAAAGTAATGAGTGCATCCAGCGACTCATTACAATATGACTATTCTACGGTACAGATTTTTTCATCTCTAAACAATACTTTTTGCTACTTTTCATTAGCGTATCGAGTTAAAAGGTTTTACAATCTTTTCTTTATTCTATCTTTCAGGTCCACTATACTATATACTTCACTATATTACTATACTTCACGAACATTACACTCACAGAAAAACGGCATTATAAATTTATATGAAGTAAATGTAAAAATAAGTGTAGTATTATTTACAACATAAATTTTCAAACTAAAAGCATTCTACTTTAAAATAACAAAGATAAGATATAAAAAGAAACACCAATATAAAAACAATCATTTGTACTGTTAATTCTACGCTGCGAATAATATTTGCTATTTTTGTCTACGAAATTGCAACTCTTAGTGTAAAATCAACAAGCAAAGTTATTATTTCTCGAGAAGACTTTTAAATTCTACAAGTTTAAACACACTCTTTATACCAATTGTTGGTTCATGTAGTTTCGTGTATAAATCATGTGTGAATGCTGTACAATTTTACGATAAACCTGCCCGATTATTGCATTGGCGTCATTGTCCACAAAGCATCGGTGATGTTAGTAGTGAGTTGCAGGAGTACCAATCCTATTATTTTTAAGTGCTTAGCTCAGTTTAATAAGTGAACATGTTGTAGTGGTTACAATTATAATAATATTAAACGGTGTTTAATAAAAAAAATTGTTTAGAAAAAATAACTAAGTGGAATATTTCCAGAAATTATTTAAAAATTCTTTTTCTTGACGCAATTAAAATTGTTGGGTTACGGCTGCAATTCCGCGAAAAGTTATTTGTTTGGAGAAACGAAAAGGTAGGTGTACTTGGAGAAGATTTTAAGTTTAATTTCTAACCATATCTTATTTGCAGTACGGTATTGAAGACGAAACACTTTCTGCACAATCGAAAGTGTTATCCTGGTTGACAAATTTTTCAAAGTCATGTAGGTACACCATCATCATCAACTGAACAATTATTTACTTCGGAGATTCCAAGTCTACTGGTAACTTTTGACATATAGTGAATATTGTCATTTGTGTGTAACAATATACTATGTAGGACATTTCAAAATTATTAAAAAGTACATATAGAGGACGAACATTGCAACATTTTTATTCTAAGAACGGACAGCTATTAGATTATCATCTAAAGCAATTAATATCGATAATACTGGAAGATTACAACTCTAATGGCAGAGCACTGAATGTGAATAATTTTCAACCACTTGCCTAACAAATTGTAAATCTTTTTCATACTGAATGCAAGGTATTCATTTACTCGCAAGATTTAAATGCGTAAAACATTATTTATATTTTTACGAATACTATTTTGTTCCTCGTCAAGGTAAAAAAAAACCAAAAAGGCAAGCTCTCAAGTATATTAATTTAAGAGCCAAAATTAAAAAAAGTGAACAACAAACCTAAATGTGATCCTGTGACGACTACAGAAGTTGAATTTGATGAAAGTATTGCACAAGCTATAAAAGCAACTTTAAGTAGGAATTGTAAGGATTGGGATCAGCTTAAAGATAGCTGGGAAAGGACGTTTCTGTTGTGACGAAAAGAGTTTAATGTCAAAATCTCAGACAAATGTAGAATTTTTGAAAGCAAGATTCGAAGGGCCTTGGACTATTGGCTATTGGACCTTATTATGATAGTCATATACATACATGAAAAATCAAGCCGAGAAATATTTGCATCTTCACAACAGATAAATTCGATAGGTAATATTACTTACATTGAAAAGTAAATTATGAGATTAACTTAGTAATTGTGCATTTCAGATTTTGTTGATTACATCTACACTATACTTTTATATGCGATAATATTGGCAAAGTGAATCGCGTCGAATTCAATGCATCTAAGACCCAAAGCTATCTCATCTCATTAAAACAAGACCATCACTTAACCACTCCCGTTTCGTTTGATGGTGCATTAATTTCTGATTCACCGTCACTAAGCATTCTTGGCATTAATATTTCCAGTTAGTTAAGCTGGACAGATCACATCTTCTCGGTTGCCAAAGAAGCATCAAAATTTCTTGGTTTTTTGAAAAGGTGTAAGAAATATTTCAGCCCATCAAATATAGCGCTCCTCTACAAGTCCCACATCAGACAATGGAATACAATTCCCATATCTGGGCCGGGGCTGGTCGCACAGCCTTAGCTTCATTGGATATTGTCCAAAAGAGAGCCTTCAAGCTCATTGGCGATGTGGCAATTACTCGTCATGTCATATCGACTCGTCGCAATGTTGGATGCCTTTCGCTCCTTTATCGCTATATGCATGGTCAATGTTCTGATGAAATATCTAGTCTGATCCCTTGTAGAATAGTTCCTGCACCAATACTCGCGCTGCATCCCGCGCTCATCCTTTTACCCTTCAAATTACCTTCGGCCGTACAATAAAATTCCGTGATGCTTTCTTATCCCGAACTGTGCGAATGTGGAACAGTCTACCATCTTCTGTCTTTCCTCTGGCATACAACCTGCGAAAGTTTAAGGGCGACATACATCGGTACCTCCGCCGCTCTCCTCATATCCCTTAATCCTTTCCCTATCTCCTTCCTAAAGAGCTAATATCAAAATATTACAACGCAGGATCGATTACTTTCAAATCGAAAGGTTTTTTTTTGTAATTCGATAATGAACTTTATAAACTTAACTCTTTTCTTGAATGTATGGATACTTGCTTTAAAATTTTCCAAACGCTGGCTCTAGAATATCCAAAAGCATGTCAATGGCCTTGGACATTTATTCAAAAAATTTTTTTTGGGATAAATACAGATTTTGACGATAATCTTCTTTCTATTGCTACATTAATAAATTTTTGGCGTATATCGGATTAAGTACCAACATTGTCTGACTTATGTATAACATACTTTGGATATATTAACTGTATATATTATTCAGTTTAAAATTTAATTGTTGTTTAATAATGTTGGAACTAAGAACCCTTATACATATATACGAGTATATTATATAAATATATATATATTATTATGTTTGCCTGGCAAAACCTATATAAGAAATAAAACAATATAGTAACTAAAACTAAATTTGTAAGTGAAATAATGTACGATTATCATTAATAATGTAAATACGTTCAATTCCGAAATTGTAATTTTTTAATAAAACAATTATTAAGAAATATGTTTGTTTTGTATTTCACCTTGTTTCATCGAATATATTCTACAGAATAAATAATACTTATATATATTTCTGTATTTCAGCATTTAAGGAAAGATTTAATTTGCAATGAAGAATGACTTGTATTACAAAAAAAGAAATGTTTATGTCACTAATTAATCCATAAACTAACTTTTAATACAAATAATTTTTGTAATACAACAACAAACTGTATTGTAAAATTTACACTTTTTCATTACATTTTCATAAAAATATGAAGTGTTATTTACAACCCCGTTCTTACAATTTTACTACTAGCATTGTTAAAATAAAGGAGAATATTTATAATTTTCAAATCTAGTATTTTGTTTCATATTTGCATCTTGTTATTTCTAAATTTTCTTGTTGTTTTTTTTTATAAAATTATAGAGGAATATTGTAGATATTACATTATTTTCTGCCGTTATTATAACGGCATTGTTGTTTTATAAATATAACATAATGGAATTACAACTCGAAAAAGCTTATTATGCTCATTGTCAAATCATACAAAAACCTATATCGAGCCATTTTATATACAAAAAATAGTAAAATTGAACACATTTTTGCCATATTTACAATGACATTTTTCTCAGTGTACCTCTTTAGGGTTCCATACTCAAAGGGTAACAACGGGAACCCTATTACTAAGACTGCGCTGTCCGTCCGTCACCAGGTTGTATCTCATGAACCGTACTAGGTAGCCAGTTGAAATTTTCACAGACTGTGTTTTTCTATTGCCGCTATAACAACAAATAATAAAAATAAATTTAAGTTAAAAATTTAAAGGGGGCCCTATACAAGAAACGTTACTTTCTCGGCGTTTTTTCCTCGTTTTATTCTCATTCATTATTATTATCATAAGTAGCCATTTTTTTTTCAAATTATTTTCAAATGACAGCAGATTATTATTATTTTTCCAAATGACAGCATTAGTTTTCACATGACGCCTACTCTCATTTGAAAAAATAAATAAAAAGTACATAGTGTTAAATTTTGTACGATGGTACGGAACCCTTTGTGCGCGAGTCCGACTCGCACTTGGCCGGTTTTTTATTTGCTCGTTCTAAAAGGAAATTGATCAACTTACTAATTTACTTTAATTTATTATTTATATATTTCATTTTTTATTTATTATTTTGTAATTCATTGAGTCATTGGTTGAGCCAACGAAATTCGAACCCGGTACTCCAGGATTTCTAAGTTACCACGGTTTGACTAGGCTATGTAAATTGTAAAGGTATTTCCTATTGACTTGACCCCTTGTAACTTAAGAGAGGTCGGTCAAGGACTCAATATGTCTATCTCGTCCTACTTAATTAACATTGCTTCAATCGCAGTAATCTACTCTGTACAGAAAGTTTTCGAAGGCGAATATGTTCAGAAATTTCTTAAATACTTTTACTATTGTAAATCTGTATACATCTCCAAAGTTTTCGTAAACAGAAAGTCCATAATTACCACAATAATCGCCCCACAATTAAACCACTAACCTTGTAAAAAACTGTGCTCTGAGCGGAACTTTCATTTAAGACTTTTTATAGTACGCCACAATTCACATGATTGCACCGCAAGCAAGCATTCACTTCATTTGCATCTTCCATAGAAAAATACGTTAAATGACAACTCACTCACACAACAGCACACGAAATTGGAGCCCAACCCAAGTATATATTTGAAACATTTTAGGATAATCTGTGGGCGATAGAGCGCATATATATATGCTCCAAGCGGAGTAAGTTAACTGTGCTTTGAAATATCATTTGTCCTACTGAAAATGGACGTGGAGTTGTATATATATACATATTTGACACATCTACCACCGCATATGCTTACATGGATCTATTTAAGTGTAGACTGCTTTTTGCTCCATATGAAATCCTTGGAAACCTTATTCCTTACTGCACATTAAGAACTTTCATTACTATGGGGACACATTTCCTTCGACTTGCTCATAGTGAGGGTGAAAAGCAAATTATAAATCGGTTTACTACTAACAAGTTCCCATTATTAAGAAACCTTGTTGATTGCAGAACATTTAATCAGACATCCTTGAGGGCACTGTTGGTTGTACCACTTATGCTGACGCTTCTATGACAAGCGAGATAAAGTAGTTATGAGTTTAATGTCACAACTAATATAAGTGAAGTTGTGCGCTCCTTGTTTGAGTAGTGAAATGAAACGGGATAGAAGTTTAATTGAACAACGTTTGAAAATAATAGCGAGGGTTTGTGGAGGATATTTCTTGTTGGGTGTCATATCGGTGAGTGATTTCAGTAAATGTGTTTTACAACTAGAACCATTACAATTACTATTGCCAGCCATATTGTGGTTTTCATCATCCCCAACAAAATAGCGTGTGTGTTTATGTCTGTACACGATAGTACTTTTGTTTATTGAATGCAACCCAGTTATCAATACATCCATAATTTCATTTTCGTATTGAATTATTGCCACAGTCATTTTTAACATATCTTTCTTATTTTACATAACTAAAACGTAATTTACAAAGAAAATGCAAGAAAAAAATAGAGAACCATCAGAATATTAATTATCTATCCGAGTCCAAGTCTTTGTCTTCGTCTTGTTCTAACAGCCAGTGACGTCCCGCAATAAGCTCAGCTGTTATAAAAGTTATACGAAGATGGAACCTAGCCTGTTCGAATTTGGTGCAGCTTGATATTTGTGGCTTTATTAAGGGCTTGTGCTGTTTTACATGATGTTTGATTTCTTCGAGTTCCAAGCTGCCCTCCATCGTGATTTTTAGATACATACAAGCAGTCACAATAGCTTTATATAAAATTGCTAGTTATGCACATAGAAAGTTTTGCTATGAAATAAACTATTGGCGAATTTAGTCAATATGAAAATTGACTGAGTTTGCTTCCAAAGCCGCAGCTCGAGAATTGAGTGGAAGAAAACTCTTTAAAAACTAAAAATCTTTGAAAAAGAAATTCTTCTGCGTTTCGTATCAGAAGGAACCGCATACACATCAGAACGGCTTGGATCCTCTCTGCCGTATACGCCAAAGTAACAGCCAAGCTAACCTCATATATTCACTCAAAATAATTTTTAAGTGTGAATTATATTTGAGGCGAAATACTAAATATTTACTTGAATGTCTAGCAAGATTTGCCCTTTGCGTGACTAGCAATTCATAGATAATGTAATCTTGCTAGGCATTCAAGTAAATACTTAGTATTTCGCTTCAAATATTTATAATTCACATCTAAAAATTATTTTAAGTGCATATATGACACATACATATAGCACAATGCATTGGAAATAGACATGAAAACTCCCGGAAATATTGCCATTTTCAAGGAAACTTTCTGGATGTTTTTAAAAATTGCTGGTAACTTTAGGAGTTTTCGTCAGATTATGTGCCTTTTTTATGATTTCAGTGTTTTTAAACAAAAAAGTCGCCACCTGCATAGTATCTGAAATAGTCTAAAGGATACAAAAAATGAATTAAAACATGTTTTTTTACGCATTCCGGTTAGTTTTTACGGTATTATTCTGAAAAATATGCATGCGCACAAATATACGAATACAACCCTGCAAGCGCACTACTAGTAAATTAACCAGGTAGGTAATTATTCAGTACTCTTACCGGTTAGTTTTTTGTATATGCGTATTCCTGTACCTACATCTCTATCTTATGTTCAGTAACGCGAATTCTGCTTACCTGCTCGCTCCAATTTATGTAGTAGGTAATTCCGCAAGCCCATAACTGGTTACAGCTTACCTAGAAAATAAGGAAGTACCTATGTATGTACTATCAGATAATTTTCCAGTTATCGTTACCTGCATTTTTTCATGTGTCTATTTATATATGTATTAAGCGACACACTTCGTCATTACATGCAGGTTAATTTTCCCTTTACCTGGAAATTTACCCGATATTTATTTGCTTGCGTTGCAGAGTATAGTATTATTATTATTTCCTATATTGGGAAAACAAGAGTTCTTCGTCGATTTTCAGGCGAAGAGGGAAAAAGATTGCTATATTATTTGTATGCAATGTTGTGACAGTTCAGTCAGTCTTCATAGCTCTGGCGAGCAATATATTAGTCGTGCATATTCAATATTTCGCGTGTAATTGCTACAATTTTCGGTCCTTAAAGATGCCACGAAGATCGTCAAATATCTGGGAATATTACAATTTAACTAACATAGATGGCAAAAAGGTAGTTAAGTGTAGGTATTGCAGAAAAGCATTTTTGCAACTGAACGCAACTAAACTAAAAAAAAACACTTTGTAAGTGTTTGCAAGCAATGTAACAACAAAATCAAACATTTGTTTTAAGAACATCCTCCACAAACAATTTCATCACCAATAACACTAATGTCTCAAGGTCAAGCAGAAAGGAATGATCGATTCAAAGTTTCTTTACCGGAGCCTAGCCTTTCATTTCAATCGCCGTGATCTGCAATATCATCAAGCTCTTTTAATCCGTTTCAAGATACATCTCTTCAAAGTACCGGAAATATGAGTGCAGAACAAAAAGCTGAAATTGATATGGATTTATCGTCGGTTAAATATGGAACTAGCGTACCTCTCATTCTCTGGGAGTCAAAGCTGTGCAGAAAGCGATAACTTCACTCCAATCTGATTACACTCCTCCTACGAGATATATGATTAGTACTTATTTCCTGTATGCTGAATATGAGCGCATTAAAAGAGAGACCACCCAAATAGTGAACAGCTCGGAAGCACTTGGGATCGTTATGGACGGTTGGAGCGACAAATACGGCAGAGGGATAATAAATTTCATGTTTCAAGAGTTGAAAGCAGTAGTGGATGAAATTGGTCCAACAAACTTTGTAGCGGTTATTATAACTGATAACACAAGAGATTGAGTATCTTCACATCACTGCGATAGGTTGTGCTTCACATACTCTTAACCTGCTGTTAAAAGATGTTTTAAAACTTCAAAAGTTCAGTAGTGTCGAAAAAATAATGGTTGCCATCATTAAATATATTAAAAAGTGGCATGTAGAACTGGCATACTTTCAAAAAATGCAACATAAAAAGTATGGAAAAGATAGGAAATTTGCTAAACTACACAGCAAGACTAGATGGGGTGGCTATGTTATTGGAGTCATTTTTGTGCAACAGAGAAACCCTTGAAGCCACTGCTATATACCAGGAATTGAGATTTGTCTAGGAAATGAAGCAACAAATCCTTTCAGAAGACATTTGGTTAAAAGTTGAACCACTTCACAAAGTTTTGAAGGCAATTTTTACAGCTACAACTAAACTCGAAAGCGATAAAGCTACATTGTCAGAAGTTCCTACGATGTTTGAACACACCGCAGAAAACGTAAAAACTCCTTATCAGTGTTCCCCCATCTTCAGCTGCTAGTGAAAACAAACTGGTCACTTTTTGAAAATACATAAACTTCGAACAGAAATCGTCCTAACAACTGACAGGCAGCTGTCAGGCTCAGTTTCAAGATTCGGAAGAAGATTCAGTACTCAGCGTTTCTCATGACAATGGGGACGAATCCTTAAGAGAAAGCCCATTAGCGTATAAGTCTATTTTATTAATTTCATTTTAAAAGTATTTCTTATCAATGTTATTATTTTTAATTAAAGATCCACTGATAAAAAAAAGGTTACTTTATTTATAATTATATTTTGGAAACTTTCCTCTTAATTTGGCAATATTCCCAGGAAGATTGGGAAAATTCCGGAATACTTCCGGAATATTCCGGATTTTTCAACTCTAATTGGAAACCCAAGCATTAAATTAAAAGTTATTTTGATTCTTGCATGTCCGTTCATCCTCACGATACCACGACAATGACTATACTAGAAAGCTGAAATCTTGTGCACTGGCTTCGTAGGGTTACCATAGTACACAAATTGTTTGTTTTTTCACTATATATTTGGGCACTGCCCTAAACGCGTTGGTGTAGAGAGCTGTAATAGTAAAAAATAGTAAATAGTAAAAAAAAATCTCAAAACTGGACTAGAACGGGCAACCTCCTCTTGGTGTTACCATACAAAATTTTGGGTTGTCACTATATATTTGGACACTGCCTGAGTACGCGTAAATCGAGCAGCCCTGGCTTGGTGTTGCCATTCAAAAATTTATGTTTTTTGCAAATACTGTGCAAACGATTAGTCCTAGACGTGCTTTTTATACTTGTTCAGAATACGAAATTTGTTATGCCATTTTTACACATAAAACCGACAACATGTAAAAAAAGGAAAACAAGTCTGTGGCGGTTTGATGGCACCAGCTACGCGGCTTTAACGACCTTGGGCAGCCACACCGAATTTTTTGGGGTTTTTCGGTAAACTTATCTAAAGCGAGAACTGGAAAGGGTGTGTGCCGCGATTAAAATGTGCCAGAAAACAATAATACAAAAATGTTATTATTATTAGTTATTATATTATTATTCAATTCATTCAATTCACTCATTAGTTGAGAGAAAGGTTTGATTTTCGTGGTAAGGATTACTCTGTGTCATTATTCTAATTTTTTTTTTTAATATTTAAGGAGGATCCCTTAAAGATAGAAATATTTAGAAATAGAAATAGAAATAGAAATATTTATTTAGGAATACTGTACACAAGAATTAATAATCTTTTTTCGTACATTAGATTTAAAGGTGCTAGAGATCGAGTTTTCAAGGGTAACAGAAGAAAGAAATATACAGAAACAATTTTTCTAAATTATAAAACAAGTTAAAAAAAAAAAATTAAATATAATAAGGGCTACTATAAGAACTTAGTTTCCTTTCAGAGCTAAATTTAAAAATTTACCGTAAATGCTGCTGGGGAGATCATGAGTATAATTCATAATAGCAAAGGAGTAATAAATATTATACTACAAGTATTTCCATGTGCGGCCTAAATACCCCGACAGTGCCTGCAGTTTGGACATTCAAGGGAAGGTTCTTCCATAGACGGGCAATTTGGACAAGATAAGAACCCTCCATGTAAGATTTATAGAAACATGGAAGCAATATATTCCTATTACGTCGTGATAGTGTGAACTGGAAAAATTCACGTAAGTATCTAGGTCGATCACAATTAATTAGATTATATAAGAAAACTAGAGCACGTCGACGCAAGTAGGGAAACAGTGGACAGCCAAGAACTCGAGATCTAAATGGCGAGACATGGTCAAACCTGCGAAGTCCATAAACAAAGCGGATCCAGTCGTTGAAAGCTACTTCCATCTTACGGGCACAGCAACTATCCAGTTTAGGAAAAATAACACTGCCATAAGTGAAGTGAGGTACAATTAAAGTTTTAATTAATCTGAGGCGATTTTCAGTAGATAGGATACTCGCTGAGAGCCAGAGACTACGCAGCCCTGCATAAACTTTTCTGATAATGCTGTTAACGTAGTCGCAACACTTCATTTCGCTATTTAAAATAATACCAAGAGTAGTGACTTTATTCAGCATAGGCAGCGAAACGTTGTTTAAAACTACTGGTGGTATATCAGAAGAATTCAATTTTTGATTGTAGAAATAAATACAGTGAGACTTGATAGGATTTAAAACCAACTGATTATTCCTCGACCAGATATTGATTCTGTTGAGATCACAGTTCATTCGATCAATGCAGTCTTCTAAGAGCCCAATAGGTCTATTGAGATATAACTGGACATCGTCCGCATATAAATGGATACTCACATCCTGGACAATATCAGGCAAGTCATTTATAAACAGACTGAAGAGCAAAGGACCCAATATAGAACCTTGAGGGACCCCACTTATTAGTGGTAGTGCAGTAGACAATACTTCGTTGGCTTTGACTCGCTGTTTACGATCGGTCAGAAAGTTGTTAATTAAAGCAACGGCTGAATTGCTAAAATTGAATGAGCTAGCTAGTTTATCGAGGAGGATACGGTGATTCACGCTATCAAAAGCCTTAGAGAAATCTAGAAGTACTAGGACCATAAAATGGTCTCGGTCTAGAGCGCTTCTTATGTCAGAAGTTACTTTCAACACAGCTGTCTCACAGCTGTGAAATCGCCGGAATCCCGATTGCCAACCCGTCAGAAAATCACCCCGGTCGAGATATTCAAATATCTGTATATACATAAGCTTTTCAAATACTTTGGATATAAAGCACAAAATACTGATTGGGCGAAAATCCGCTGCAGATTCCGGAGAGGATTTTTTCGGAATGGGCGTGACGGTTGCAAACTTCCAACCACTGGGAAAAGACGATGACGTCAAACACGAATTGATTATATGTAGCATATACTTTCCGATAAATGGTAACAAAACTTTAATGAACCGTGGTGGTAAGTTATCAGGTCCAGTAGCTTCAGATTTGATTGAGGATATAGCAGCGAGAAGTTCACTATAATCGACTCCTCTAAAAGAAAAGGTATTGCTATTATTATTGGACAGAGACAAAGATCTTGTTGAATTACCTATGCTGGGAGTGGAATTACTTAGCTCAGTGGGCCCAGCATTGAATGATGTAAAGAATATGTTTAGTTCTTCAGGGTCGAGATCAATTTTAGAATTATAATTACTGCCTTTGACGGCCCCAGCTTCTCTTAAATTTCGCCACAGCGTCTTTGAACTAAGATTTAGTTTAAATTTGGAGCTGCAATATTGGCGCTTCGCTCGTCGAGCTTCCGCGGTCGCCCTATTTCGAGCAGCTGTGTATAGAGATCGCGCTACTTGACCGTCGACTGATTCGCAGCAAAAGATTTCATTCCACGGCCAAATAAACGATGTTCATCAATATTTTTGTAGTTACCATATGTATACCTAATAATAGAGGGTGCGTGAACTACAGGAAAGTCATAACTTAAGAAGAGAATATCGTGATCCAGGGTGCTGGGGGGGGGGGGGTTAATTTGGTTCTGTGAAATTACTTTATTCGGATCTGTAACCATGAGTAGGTCAAGTAATGAAGGATTCGCTGCATCAAAGTATGTAGGAAAAGAATTAATCACATTTAGATTAAGGCATTGAATGAAATGTAAAAACCGATCTGATAAATTGTCTTGACGGCATAGGTTGACATTTAGATCTCCTCCTACAATAACATTAGCATAGATTTGGGACATACGTGACATGGAGTACTCAAACTCGCGAGCATTAATATCATCGAAAACCATTGGGGAGCAGTAAACTGCGCACACTAAGCATTTTTCGTTCCCAGATCCAACCTCTACACTGATAAATTCAATGGGCAAATCCATCGACAAAGAAACAGCCCTTGCTTTAAGACAATCCTTAATGTATATTGCCACACCGCCACCCAAACGATTCTTCCGATCATTTCTAAACAGGGTATATCCTGGGATAGCAAAGAAGGATGAAGGCAAATCGCTGTTTAACCACGTCTCGCCGATTAAAATCGCATGAACACTGGAGCCAGAAAATATATAGCGAATCTCGTCTATCTTATTCCGGATACTTCTTGCATTTAATGTACAGACATTAATTCCTCGAGAACGATCACATATAATCTTAATCAAAGCTCTTACCTTGTCCAAATCCGTATAACTATCCATATTCATTGGAGTGATGGCAATGGTAACTGTCGGGAAGGTATTTAAAGGCACATTGATTCGGAAAATTTTTCGTAAAAATAAACATGATCTCGATCGCAGTCTAGTATTACATAAAAATAAAAATTATAAAATTATGAAAAAAAGCAAAAGAACAAAACAACAAAAAAAAACAAAATTGAGATTGAAGGGAAATAGAGAAAGGAAAAAAAAACAAAAACTACAGAATACAAAAAAGAAAAAAGCAAAACTAAAATTCAAGCATATAGAATTTAGACCCGAAACAAGACAAGAATTTGAAATCAAATTTCCATTGCACAGCATCAGCTCCAGCGCTGCGGCATATATATCTAGTTAGATGATGAGTTCGTTACAACAATGCTCCGTAATTGCTCGAGGCTAACAATGTTTAGGTCTGGATCATCTTTACCCCTCCTCACAAATAGAAGGCCCCTTCTTGTTTTGGCTGCAAATAATTTCCCCACCTTGCGCAACTCTATCGCCTCGCGTAGAAGAGAATTAACATGTGGCGTCAGGCTTTCGTTGATATACACAGGGCTATCTGAAGAGAAGCCCTCCAGCTGTGATAGTTTGATGCCCCCTTTTGCATGGAAGGCAGACAAGAAAGATCTTTGCTCTGGAGGAGAAACGCACGATGAACGGACTTGGCGTGTGCTGGTGTGAGTTACCTTTAACACGAAAACCATCAACATACGGAGAGACAGGATGACCAAGAGTCGCAGCAATACTCTTCACTATATCAACCACAATCTCTTTGGACTGTTTAGGAATTCCGCCAATGATAACATCACTGAGACGCTGCATACGATGAATGTTTTCGATCTGAACTCCCTGTTGTAGATTGAATTCCTGAATTTTCGCTATCGAATTTTCGCATGCAGATAGCCTGTTATCTAAGGAACGTATAGCATCATCGATTTTGGAAAAAATTGCTTCTCAATGCTGTCCATTTTCTTCATTAACCTACACTCCAACAGCTCCAATTGATATTCTAGTGTATGAGGAGAAGTATCCGTTGGAAGAGATGTAGATGGAGTTTTCTCTTTTCTTTGCCCTCTGGTTGCCATTCGGATTATAACACTATTATTTCTCAAAAAAATTATTCGACACAGATATTCAGCGGATTTTAAAGTTAAAAAATGCACAAAAACACACTTTTCTTATTTAAGAAGTATGAAAAATCAGTGGAATATTCTTGTCGAGCAAATAGGCACTCGGATAATTAATAAAGAACGGACTCAGAACTACTTATTATAAAAATACACGGTAGCCTAGCGAAATCACGTCTACTCTCTAGCGCACATGACACATAGATACCCCGAAGATTTTAAATAAAATAAGAAGAAATATTCACCAGGCCATGCAACTTTTATTGATGCCCTTATTCATGACGAAGATTTAATTTCCTTTTTTCAGAGTCTCCATATCTAGGTTACCCAGCTTGTACCTTGTTAGCGTACGCCGGAATCCAAGTGAACTCTTCCGAAAGGAACAGGTTACTCATTTGGCCGGATTACATTAACAACGCCGACGTCGGCGTGGTCGTCGTTTTATGTCAAAAATATTTAGAGACAGTACTGCATGTATGAAATGCATTACATTACCCACGCCGGCGTCGTCGTCGTCGTCGGCGTGGTCGTCGACCCATCTCTAATCCTAAATTTAACGCTGGCGCTCCATTGCTGCCAATATGCCAGATCTAAATCTATTATGAAAAAAAACATGACAAAATGAAACGATATTTAAATTTCTGAAAATAAATGATTTTATATTAAAAAAATATGGACATGAAGGAAAAGAAAATATGTTTTTTATTATTATTTAAAATTTTATTGCAAACCGGCAGAGATTACAAGCAAATAACTCAACTGTAAAATGTAAGGGAAATTAAGATATGGCGCTGCCGCCCAGTGTTAATCAAACTTGCCCGGCGTTTTGTTCGGCGTTTGACGACGACGACGACAACCACGAAGGCGTCGGCGTTGTAATGTAATCCAGCCAATTCAGATTCCACATCCTGTGAGGTAACAATCTCATCGCGGAACCGTAATTCGCTGTACTAATCCATCAAGGCATATGTAGTTCCTGGCAAATTGTCTCTCCGAGTCAGCTCCGACTGTCACAGGGCCAGGGTGGCCAGTTCGGATTTGAGTCACTGATATACATAATTTATTCTTTACCAAGAGATCATCACGTCAACCTAATCTAGGTGTTGTACACTCTGACTCTGTTCGGAGGGTAATACACCTCATATTTATAACTTTACATTGATCTATTGTCTCTCATGTTCGATATTTTCATTTTCATTTCCAAAGAATTTGTTTTGAGTTTTTCGTATTTTATTGACTGAAATACGTTTTGAATATATTAAAATATTTAACAATATAATAGTTTCTTCATTTAAATCACTTCGGGAAAAGTAATTACGAACTAGTGGGAAAGCAAAGAAATTTACAAATAGAAAATTTTCTTCACTTTGATAAGGACGATTGAAATTGGGAGGAACAAATTTGTGACATTTGAGGCAAATAAGGCAAGCAACCAATTGACAGATAGTTCGGCCGTACCTCGTTAATCTTTATATCATGCAACAAACCTACAGACGACAGACGTCTACTTCTCGAGAGTGCTTTGTTTCGTCGTTTAGAGCACTCACTTGACTTCACGAGCCAGCTTACCACACAACTGGTGCATACCACCAAAAACCTTAGTGTGCAGGCTATAAGCCACACTGTTTCGTGTGTCATTAACTCTTTTAATGATATGGACAAATTTTCTAATAAAAATAAAGGAAAAGGCAAGTCCACGGACAACTTTTTCGTTAAAATCAACTAGCGTTATCATATTTTAAATAGTCATCCACCCCTACTGCCTGGATCAAAGCATTACAATTTTCTCCATATGATGAAGAATTATTTAAAACATGTTTCTCAAATTAATTCAAAGGCAACGCTATATTGTTTTAATGTATTAATTAAATGTTTGGGAAATGTGAGGATTTAAACTCTATTAGATTATCGACGTTTAGTCTGGACCCTCCAGAGAATACATTTAGCCAAATAATAGAACGGAATACTTATAAGAGAAATCCTAGTGTGTTAGAATTTAATGCTGCTATTGCGAAATTAATCTTATTGAACACAGTTGAAAAGAAAATAAAGTATTAGAATTTCATATACAATGTAATTATTACTCCCTACATGTATCCGATTCAGTTTCAGCAAATATGCAAAATATATGATTTTTCAGGATGTATATACATTATTATTTAAAAATTTCTGCAATTTCTGGCATGACTAAGACTTGACAAGCACTTTAGCAGCTTGAATATTGTTGCATCATTTGTCTATTTGTAGCAAATTAGTCATGTTTGATACATATAATTCAACATATAGAGAAATGTTAAACAACACTATTTTTTACTCACTATTGCGAAAAACACAAAAATAAACACAACACTTTCGTACTGAAAAAACTGCGATCGCGACTGTCAAATCGACACGGTAGAAAGTCAATTTCTGTTGGTGATGCTTAGAAAGTGCGGATTTCACCAGGTAAGCAAAAATTAGAAAATTAATTCCCATAATGAGTGGGAAAGGGAAATTATGTGGGAACGAGACAGAGGAAGTTTGAGAGAAAATTTACGTTTCACATCGAAAAAAGTCATGTTATGGCAGGACGCCGCCATATTGAGAAATTTTAGAAAAATTAAAATATTTAAATAAGAGAGGAGAATTCGTGGATAATGCAAAATAAATTAATTGAGATAATTTGGCATATGTGGTTTAATTTTACAAGTCAGTCGAGCACGAAAAATATGCTAAATTTGCTCAGAGCCTATAAAATGAAGGCGTTCCCTAAAGAAACACTCATTATTTTGACAGTGATCAATTAGACACCGGATTATATGCATTTGCATGTTTGCATACGCAATTGCATATAATTGCACTTTTGCACCGTAATTGCATATTATTGTACTTTTTCGTTTGTAGCGCATAATTCGGCATAAAAAGTTGCGTTTATCAATTTCAAATGCGTTAGAAATTAGGCGAGGAAGATGTTAGATGAAGTTTGTTTGTTTTGTTCGGTGGTGTAGTCAGGCCAATTAACTTTTTCCTTTAGGATTCGTAACAAAAAAAAACTGAGGATAGATTTCGGAAGATAAAGAAAAACACAATTTCCACTGTAACTTGAACAACTATGTTTATATATTTACGAAATTATCAATTTATAATCTTTATTTTACAAATCTTCAATTAACACAAATCTTTGGTTTCTCTTTAGAGTAAACCAACACACTTATATGTACATATATTCTTTATTTCTTTCTATAGTAGAACTGACACAATTGTATATTATTTACTGGAGCTTTTCTGTAAAAAGTCACGAACTAAATCACGGCGGTCTTAAGACTGAATTCTGGTTTCTTTTACTTCTAAAATTCTCTTAGTTAAAACTGCTTACCTAATCATTGTTCCCACGATAAGCTTTTTATTAAATTGTCTTTTTTCTGTCTATTTTGCAGGTAAGTCTGGGAATGTGGGAAAATGTGAAAAATATGGAGGAATGGATCAGGTTTGTATAGGAATTTTATTTATGTCGAGACTGTCTAGACTTGTAATAGAATATCGATTTCCTGTATTAAGGTGAGGTAACGTAACTGGCCCGTAGCTAGAGCCAAATTATAGGTAGGGCATCAGAAATTTGAAGTAGGGCGCAAGTTTTGGGATTTGGGATACATTGGGCCAGGTGAAGGGACATTTTTTGAAAAGATAAGCTTGTAGAACCCTCATTTTATCACATTTTGTTTTAATAGATGAACCAAAGCCTGTGCTTTAAATAAAAAAATTTAAATGGATTTAATAAGAAACAAAAAATGGCAAAAATATTCAATATAACTGCAGTCTTCGATTTGCCATATTTTGGAATTTTAGAAGCACTTCGTCAATATCTATTTTCTCTGTTCTCTTCCGTTGAAATGCTAGAAACACCAAGCCTGCCATTCTCTCATGAGCCATTGACAATCTTTGAGGCTTGTTGATAGCAGTTAGTGCCGAAAAGGTAGATTCGCACGAAGCAGTACTACATCCGAATGTTGCCACTGATGCAAACAGTTCATAGGTATCTCTGAAAGCTTCTCTTTGCCGGTATAGAGCTTCTAATATATTTAAGTTCTGATCTCTTCGACCATTTAACCCATTTAAGTACGTTTTCACAACAGTGGCCTTTTCTTTGGAAGGAATTTTTATACCTAAAAAATAAATGCAATTACGAATTTGATTTTTTCTCATTATTTTGTTCAGAATTATTATATATTTAATTGTTGAACACACCTAAACTTTGCAAAGGTACTATCTTTTCAATGTCCAACTCATCAAGACTCAAAATTGAATTTAGTAGATCGTCATTGTGCTAAATCTTCTTTTCATCTCAGCTGTTATTATGTCTAGAGTTTCGTAATAATCCGCTTTAAATGGCCGAGCTACAATAATGCCTTCAGTGTTTTGACGAGACGGCGATGAACTATACAGCACTAAGCCATCCAGATGTCTTGTCTTTATTTGTCTCTTCTGGGAAAAATTTTCAGATTCTGTTTTTAGAATATTCTCAGCTTCTTCCACAACTGTTTGATACATCTCTTCTGACCTCAGGCTAAGAATTTCTTGTTGGACGCATTTTATTATTAATATGGCTTCCTTCAAGCCCATGCTTCGACCCTGAAAGTCGCGTCAGCGGGTTGCAGAACACACAATATTTTTTTTGCTACGATCATTGCCAGTCGAAATTCCATGCTTGACATAAAGCTTGTGATGCCAATACATTTAGCAATATCGTCACCACTGAATTTTCCATTATTTATTTCATCTAGAGTCTTCAAGATGACAGAATAATTTTGATATACTACTCTTGTAACAGCCAAATGTCCTGACCAACGCTGTTCAAGTAGTCGACCTATCGTCTTACCTTCATACAAGGCAGCCACTTTGCTATGTTGAAAAAATTCATGCAAAATAACACATTGGTCAGAAAATCGACGAATGAATGTCATTTCTGAGATGGTCCTTACAACAACTAAATGCGGTGATTGTAGCAATGAACGTATGCGATTTTTCTTTTCAAATTCTGTTCAATTCTGGTGGCAACACCTGAAATTTTGCCACTAATAACACTAGCGCCATCATAGCACTGGCTCAAAAGACGAGTGAGGTCGATTCTATTTTCCATTAAGATATTCAATGTTGCCTCCGTGAAAGTGGCTGCATCTAGATTTTTAGTAGTAGTCACTATTAGCAACGACACCCTCACTGTTCCATCTTTTACATAGCGGGTGGCTATTGCTATATTTTCCCGGTTGTTTTTATCCCTGGTTCCATCTTCCATCAGAGTAAACCATGGGACGTCAGATTCTTGAATATCCGCGACATTAGATCCTCGCACAGTTTGCACCATTGCTTGGATTATTTGATTTTGGGGGATCGATATTTTGCATTTTGCGGAATATGAACAACAGCCTCTTTCAAGATTGGGTCTTTCTTAATCGTATATTCAAACAGGTTATGAAATAAACCTTGTTCCTTTTCTTCCTCTAATATATAACTTCCTCGGAAACCTAGTTCGTTGATTGCCAGAAACTGTATCACCTCAATAATAGACTTTACATAATATCTGTTTTTTCTAAGATACTTAGGTTGAGAAAAGCTCAACACTGCTGGAAGTAGTTATTCTGCGGATTTTATCTTCCCAAATAGACATTGCTTGAATATGCGGGATTGAGGATTGATTTCTCATGTTTAAGGAAACCACACTTCGAATCAGTAGCAGTTTTCCAGTTCCTGAATCCCGTGTCAGTGTAGGAAGTTTGTTTGCTTCCATGCGGCAGAAATTGCTGGCATGGGTAGCAAAATGCTGCATCCATTTCTACAGAATATTGCAACAATTTGAAACGTTTGAACCAATCGGCTACAAAAGCCCTATTATTTTCTCCTCCCGGATAATTATTCATAATGACTTGCTTAATTGGCTCCCCAATTTGCGCTATATCATCAGGAATTCCACAACTAACACTATAAATGTTTTTTCTTGTAATTATAGAAGGTACAACTGTTGGATTCTCACCCTCTTCTTCCATCTGTGTTGAGGAATGTTGTTCTACTTCTTCTTCAATGTGAAGTCGCGGCTTTTTATTAAAAAAAATTCCTTATATCCATAGTACCTACGTAATTGTCAAGGGTTGCAATTTTTAAAATAAAATAGGTAAAAAATATCCAATGGTGTAATTTCGAAATACTTACTTAAACGATTAATTGAAATACGTAGAAATAGAGCTACACACAACACGGCACGGAAAAACAAGCATCAAACTGCACAATGGGCAAAATCGGTCACTTTATTAACTCAGAATCGATTGAGTTTGACTACAAAAATTCAGAGAAATTTTTCCCAACCACAATTCTCACACAATTTCTTGAATTTGTTCTGGCAAATTCTGTTAATTCTTCTTGGGCGAAAAGATTCAACGTACATAATTCGATTGCAAAAATTCAGAGGAATTTCTCCCACTCCCAACCAAAATTCTCACACAATTCCTTGAAATTGTGCGGCAAACTCTGACAATTCTTCTTGGGCAAGAAGAGTTCATAAAGTTGACTGCAATATTCAGAGAAATTTTTCTCATCGACAATTCTCTTCTGAATTTGCGCGGGAAAAGTCTGCCAATTCTTTTTAATTTTTTGTGTTCCTATGACTTCCACATAATCGTGCAAAACGTACAATGTCTTATAAGCCTGAGGCCGTGAAGTGTAAAATATAGATATTTGTAAATATTGCATCTCATTTTATTATAGATTTTTATAAATTAGACCATATTCAAAACCATACAATATTTCGTATTTGGTTATTTTGGTAGAATCAGCAAAATGACCCAGAAGACCTAAGTCAATTGTCTGTCACTCATACGGTTGTACTGAATCTAGGTGCTTACGTTTTACCGAACGGAGTGCTGTTGACTGTTCACTTGTTGTATGGCTGCCGAGTCGTGATTGGAAATTTTGAGATAACACCCACGGATAATTAAGTATGCAGGGACTGCACTGCATTTATAAAACTGCAGGGGTACGGAAGTCAATTCTGGATATGAGCAACTGCATGACTGCTGAGTATCTTATGGCTTTTTATTTCGTAAAAGTATAGCCTAGGCAACTAAACGATTGATCGGTATTGGTGGGAAACATTTAAGCAAAGAACATATAACTTAAGACTTGTTATATGTTCTTTGATTTAAGTCATCTTGCTGACTCGATTAAAATGACCGAATCGTTTTCGCGACCGACACATCACTTGCAAAATGCGATTTACACGGGGATGACTGTTGATGCGGGGCGAGCAAAACAGTAAGATGTGGGAGGGAAGCAACGCAAACGTGGCCGAGTAGTGGCCGACCGGTCAGTGTTGCCGATCATACGGATTTGCCGCGACGACTATTATGACGTGACGTCGCCGCAGAATCCGGAATAAGTTGGCAATTTTTAAGGTAGGGCATTGCCCCTCTATGCCCTACCCTAGCTACGGCCCTGGCGTGTAGTTGCAGCGGGAGCTCCATCAGCGTAACGTGTAATAACCGTGCTTTGTCGACATCGTCTTTATTGTTGCGTTTACTAGTATGTTCTGCTCGTTCATTATTGCGTGAATTAAAAAGTTTCTTATCGTGTTTTTGTTATATTCACTATTATGTGTTTGTTGTACGCTAGGTGTGCCGTGCTCCGTACGGAGAGCACACAGCGTTTTTTTTTTAACCAAAACGATCAGATAGAAAAAAAACTCCTTTTGCGAATCTCTGTCCTCATTTCATATATTTAAAGTATACTGCTCGTTGGTTTAATTATTACAATTGCTTAAAAGTGTTTCACAAAATCTTTTCCTTGAAATTGATTCACAAAATTTTTTTCTTTAGAATTGCTTCACAAAATCTTTTCTTTAAAATTGCTTCACAAAACCTTTTCTTTAAAATTGCTTCACAAAATCTTTTTCCTTAAAATTGTTTCACAAAATCGATTTCCTTGGTATGATACTCGGCAGATTTTTTAAAGACGACTGCGTCGAGGTTTGGGAAAATTGCCCCCAGGTACCCATGAAAAACTTTTAAGCTTTTTGTTCTTTTCATTACTTTCCCACGACATGCAAATTCGTACGTGGGAAAGTACAAGAGGCTTGACCAAGTGCATATGCATGAAATCTGATATGCACTTGTGTATGGTCGAAGTGATTATTTTAAGTCGACCGACGGAATGATGGTATGTTTGTAGGTATGTATGTACTTTGTACCGCATGCCGGTAAGTATACATGCCGTGTGAACGGAATGTATGACTGATAACAAAATGCAATTTACGCTAAATTGTATTTTGTTGCAGTATTGAAATGCATTTTTAAATGCAATATTGCATAGCGCAATATATTGGTGCCTTGCATTTTATGGTTGTGATTCGGGGTATAGGTACCTGGGTCACAACATGTTCTGTGCGCTTACTATCCCGTGCTTGTTCACGAAAATGCCACCCAATAAAAAGAATTGTCAGACATTAATGGAAAGTTGGATTAAAGGTTATCCAGGCCAATTTACAACTGATGGTGCAGTAATGTACTGTAAAGTTTGTAGCAAGAGTATTACGTCTTCGAAGAAATATCAGATTGACCAACACGTAAATACGGCTTCGCATATAAGTCAGAATTTTTATCAATTCAATTTTTCTCATATAGGAGCAAGACCAGTCGTCAGCAACTCCTGACGCAAATCACTTCTTCTACTTCGCCGTTGTCACAGAAGACTGAATTTTATAGAGATTTGTGTGAGTTGTTTGTCGGTTGCAATATTCCATTTCATCAACTCAATAGCAATATATTCAGAAAATTCTTGAAGAAGTATTTTCTCAATCAAGTAATCCCAGAAGAATCCGTAAAAATTACCTACCAGCTATTTATGAAGACGTTTCAGCAGAAATTCGAGCTGATATTTTAAACAATTTGGTATGGATATCAGCTGATGAAACTACAGGTTCATGTGGACGATATATAGCCGAACTTGACAACAGACTTGATTTCGTAAAAAAAAAGTGTTGTTAAAAGCACCGTCGCGTATACCGACTTACAAAGAACAACTTCCGAATTTGCCACTACCTCCGGAACCTGTAATAACGGAACCTGGTTGAACGCAGCACTGTTCTATGCCGGCATTTTGAGGCCATAAGAGGATTAGTCGATCAATTTAACAGTTCCGATGCACTGTCGATTGCATCCCGTCAGCAAGCATTTGAAGACCCTTTAATTAGGAAAAATATAGCAGTCATTAAGCGCACTTAAGTGAAATACCCGACGTAATTGAAAACTAGAAACCAAAAATCTTCCTCTTTGTAATTAATTCAATTGCAATAATAGAAAAAATGTTTGATCTAATCCATGCACTTCCGAACACATTTTCATTAAAACTCCTAAATAAGTTAGACACTGTTCTTGCCAAAAATCCGGGTTTTGAAGCAATTTGGCAAATAAATGCTTACATTATTTGAGGTGATTTCTGCGGATATGGCGCAAAATTTTAAATTTTTCCCTGTTACATCGGTAGACGTAGAACGATCATTTTCGGTGTACAAATTAATATTAAGTGACAAACGTCACAAATTTCAAATTGAAAATTTAGACAAGTATATTATACTGCCATAAAAACTATAATTAATTTTTAATTCTTGTGTGTTTTGTTGATTTTGAATATTTTTATATACTGATTTAAATTTTTTTCTAGATTTAACAAAGTTTTTCCTTTTTTATAGTTCATATTTTGGCTTTTTTGTGCATATTTACATGCATGTTTTAGCAGTTTGATAGTGCATATAATCCGATGTCTAGTGATCGTATATGCAAAAAGCGTTAGATCAAGTGGTGAAATTTGTAACAAGTGATTATAAATCTGAAAAATTCAAGCATAAATAAAACGTACCAAGGTGCCTTATTTTACATGCTGAAGAAGGTGGTGTTTTTCTGAAAATTCGTGGTGTTAAAAGAACATTCTAGTCAAGCTAAAAATAAGTATTTGTTGCTTGTTTGATGAAAATTACAGATAAGTATTTGTATTTTATTGGTGAAATTTATTCATTGGTGGCAGTATAATTTTAGATTTAGGCTTCTTCACATAAAAATGAAATATATCCAAGCTCAGCATATTAATGATACATGTGAAGAAACAAATTAGTTAAGTTTAGTGTAAATTAAACAGTGAATTTGATTTAGATCCTGAAAGCATCAAAGATAATATATGCCACGCTTAGGCATATTAACAATACATGCACTCAGACCTTAGTTAAGTTAGCCTAAAAATAACGTGAATCTAGTGAAGAAAAAAATAGCGAGCAATGCAGCACATGCTATTAGGTAATGGGTAATGATATATGTATATGCTCACGTTCATGTAATCAGGAATGTATGTGCTCAATTAAAGTAACAGTGAACATAAGCACTCATTTCTTATCATTTTAATATATCGCGGACATTAACATACATAAAGTGCCGTAATATAACTGTAATTTTACATTGCAGCTACATTACAAAACAAATCTCTATCAGACTTTTATTTTCATCTAATTTTTCTAATTGCGAAGTGGACGACGATGAATTTGACAACGAATTCCTGAAAGTTGATTGGTCAGCAGTATTAAGTGAACTTTTTGTGATAGTCATGGAAATACCGACATTCCAAATACTTAATAATGACGAGTTGCTTAGAGAATGTAAGCTTCAAAATTGAAGTCGATTTTATAACTAGAAGTAATCCACCTCTAAGACTTGCACTCACTGTAGAAAGTATCTAAAGGGATCACAAAGGTCTAGGACTTAAGAGCTTATTAAACATCAGAGATGTGATGAAATTATGATCAAAAATTTAAGCTCTGCCGTATCAGATCTGAGGTCTTCTTCTTTTACAAAAGGTATTGTAAAGAGGATGATATCAGTAGATTAGTCAATCCTTCTGAACTATATTTTAGAAGAGGAAAACTACAAATAGAGACATTCAAGAAATATTTTGATGGCACTCCGCAATCAATTAATTAAAACAACTGAAGTATCATTCCGTGGATCGTTCTCCCAAGAACAAAGCGTAGATCTTAGAAGAAAAATATTTTCATTTATGATCTTGATTGCAAATTGTCATGCACTTGTAGCTGTAGCCTTTCAAGTAAATTCAGGGTTTCGAATAAACTCGCCAATATCCCCAAACCCACACTCAGTAATAACAAGCAATGACATTATCCTAGGAAAGTCAAATGTAGGCATATTACCTAAACTATTTAACAACGACGCAATGATTCGTCCTATCAAAATTAAAATATATCTTTACTGCTTATTTTTATGTGGGTTATGTCGATAAACTCAAAAAATTCTATGGTGTAGGTGTGCATTTTCAATCCTGTCCGAGATAATAAAGGTTAAAGGACATATGTGGTAGATCTGCATTTAAACAGTTGCATAATACGGCAATATGTAGAAAAACGAGTCTTGTGATATTTTTCAGAAAACTCCTGTCTTTCATTCGATGTATTAATGTTGTCCCTGTGGCATGTATTTTCGAAAGAAGGATCTGTAAAACTGGAAATTTCTGTTTATGTAAGGTTTTTTTATGTTTGAAGCGCAACAAATAAAATTCTTACTGTTGCTTTTTGTTTCAACTTGAATTAGAAACTCAAAGTATTTTATTGGAGAATCATTTTGTTTCAGATTTGTATCTGTCATAGTTTTGTTACATGTCACTTATCGTGTTATTATAATTCCCCAGCTAGCAACGGAGAAAGGGGTGAATTTGCACACATTTTTAAAATCACTATAATTGTGACCAAAACACCTGTTGGGCGCCACGTGGCTTTTGAGTCCATGAACTCGTGGAAAACACGAAAATTCACAACGTTATAATTTTAATAAGGAAACTAAAATCAAAGTAAAGAAAATAAACTGTGATCAATTCCACTTCCACTTAACCTAAATTTTTCATCAACATGAGATCATGAACTTTATCTAATTTGCATATGTACACACTTCAAATTGAATAATATCATAGATGGCATAAGAATAAGAACTAGATGTCGCATAGGATACCGTAGAAAAGTATACAGATTTTAAATGGCTGGTCCATTCCAGAATAGACCACAACATGTTTCTGAGGCACCGAGAATAAATGTTGCTTTGACAGCAATTTTGTATACATACATTTGGTCGACTACCTCAACATGGTAGATGCGGAAAAATAAGAATCACTCGACGTCACTCTGACCATTTTTCTTTTCGTGTCGCTGTACTGATTAAAGTAAAGGAAGGATGCTCAGCACAACATATTCGGTGCGGTGGGAGGGACGTAAACGTTACTTCTTTCTTGTCTCGTTTTTGGAAATACTTTTTATTTTGCTGTAGTTATTAGGACTTGATTTGATTTAAAAGAAACAACTTTATTAAATTCATTTGCCCCTGAGAGTAATTTTTTGTAATGGTATTGCATGACGGCTTTGCACCAACTATATTCTCCTATCGAAATTAACAATTTTCCTAGAAATTTACAATTCGCTCTGTCTTTGACAAGCTAATAGCATACAAAGTCTCGACACATAGAACAAAAATATGCAACGCTTTTCTAGAATATAAAATTAACAATGCCTCGACTTGGCACTTCATGACGTGCCCAAAGAGTAAGTCAGCAATGCCTCGCTCCATACAAAATAATCATTACCACGACCCGATGAAGGGAAGGCCACCATTTTTTTTAAAAATTTACTGGAAATTTCTTCCTTCGAATTTTCATGCATTGGCCGAGGCCGAGAGCTCTAATCAATGATGTCTCCATCAAGGAAAACCGCAATTGTTTCTTAGAAATTTAATGGAAACTTTTTCCCTAGAATTTATACGCACTTTTGGAGGGCGACAACTGCTATGAGCGTAGACGCGTAGCCAAGCACTAAGCAAAAAATATTCTAGTAAATTTCTAAGAAAAACTTGCGGCATTCCCTACATCAGGTCATCATTTATGTTCCAGGCCGTGCCACAAAACGATTTTGCTACTTGCAAAAGTATTAGAGTGGTACGATTTCGTACTTCTCTTAGCATTTGTTCTTATGGAAAAATGCATTACTTTTAACTTCAACCTTCTGCACAATATAAAAGCCTCCGTACTAAAAGTTTTATTCAGGAATTTTGTTATTTAATTCCTTGTGCATTTACCAGCATAAAAATCTAAGTACTTTGTTTAATAAAATTGTTAATATTTTTACACTCAAACCTAATACTAAACATAAAAATGAGAAAATGTGTTGAATTCTGTTGCCTTCATACCAGCTTTCATTTCTCTGTGTATTTTCTCACAGAGAAATGAAAGCTCACTTCAAAGTGGGAGCAAATAGTTCTTAAATCAGATCTACTTTTGTTTGAAACTGATTTTCTTTTGAAAATGTATAAAAACCTAAAGTATAAATTATACTACCATAAAGGCAACAAATTTCCCTATAAAATAGGCTAATATTTGAATTACCTTTGAATTATAATTTAAAAGTTATGAAGAGTTAAATACAGAAAACCGTTGCCGTCCGTTCGATTCACAGCGAGGTGAGCATGCGCAGTTTGTGAAACTATGAGGCGAATGTGTACCTCTGCCGATTCATTGATTAAAAAATACTTTGAGTCATGTTTGAAATGAAAAACTTAATTATTTGATATGGAATGTCTAAAATATTTTTAAGTTGATAGAAGCATTACTGGATAATATAAAAAAATGGTTAACATTGTCTTTTTGTCTTTATTATACTTAAGAACTTACTGTATGTTAAACATTGAAAGACTTATTTTTCTCATATAACTCAATAGGCAAGCACAAAGCTCCTGATTGCTTTCCAGTGTGATTTGTGGTATGAAGGCAACAGAATTCAACGCATTTTCTCATTTTTATTTGTAGTGTTATGTTTGAGTAATTAAATATAAACAATTTTCTTAAAGAAAGTACTTAGATTTTTATGCTGGTAAATGCACAAGGAATTGAATAACAAAATTCTGAATAAAACTTTTATTACGGAGGCTTATTTACATTGTGCAGAAGGTTGAAGTTGAAAGTAATGCATTTTTCCATAAGAACAAATGCTAAGAGAAGTATGAAATCGTACCACTCTAATACATTCAAAGAATTCGATGTCACGGCCTGGAACATAAAGACGGCAATGGCAAAGAATAACTAAATAAAAGAAAGGACACAGAAGAGTGTTCCGATTGTTTTCCATTTAAATGTACACGGCGAGAAAAGGAAGGAAGGAAGAGAAAAAAAATCAATCCCTCTTTGAACATTTTACGAATAAGACAAAAAATGTGAAAGCGAAGATTACATGCAACGAAATGGAATGGCAAATGATTTATTTTCGTAAATAAGAGAGAATGGGCGGAGTTTTCTGATTTTACGCTCATAAAATGCTCCCGTTCTTTTATGAAAACACGAATTTCAGGAATTGTCCCAATGTTTTTCGCAGAATTCCAATGTTTGCTAGTGTAATCCTATGATATGTGAACAGCACTTTTTCTGTTTACATTTCTTTTGCTCGAAAGAGATTAAGTGGGGGAATCTCATGCAGGATTCGGGGAATTTTATTTGACAGAAATTTTACATCTCCTTTTAGTGCGTTGTTCAGTGCAAAATTTATCTTTTTCTTGCCAAATGGAGGTAGGGTTACCCAATGTACATTATTATGAATAGTTTGAAATAATTTTGAGGGTATTCAAGAAGATTTTATCATTCGGGTAATCCTACGTTTTCTCAATTTTTGTTTTTAAACTCGTTGTCTCAGTCGCACTACAATAATGCATAGCCAAGTTCTTTTCCCCCATTCATGCAAAAGACAAAAGTATATGAGATTACCTCTTTTAGTCTAAAAAACACGGAAAATTTCCAATTTCGTTCGCCTCTGTCTCTGCTCATATTTATTTATACTTTGGCAATGGGTCGAGGAATTGTTAATTTTATATTGGAGCGAGGCAATGGTCTGTATGGTATTGGTTTGTCTATGCGGCCCTGTCCTTTCCCGACGACTTGCGTATACATTTGTACACAATTAAAATGTTTCATTCGCGTACACAAACTTTGCGTCCTTTACTTCTCTATTCGTAGATTATGCTCGTCTCCGCAGTAACCACAGCGACCGATGCCAACATGTATTGAATGAAGATTGCTGTGAGTACGTTTACGCCCCACCCACCTCACCGAATATGTTGTGCTGTGCATCATTCCTTTACTTTAATCAGTACAGGAACATTAAAAGAGAAATGATGATAGATACGTCGAGTACATAATTCATATTTTCCAGCATCTATCATGTTGAGGGAGTCGACCAAATGTGTACACAACTGCTGTTAAAGGAACATTTGTTCTCAGCACTTCTGAAACATGTTGTGGTCTATTCCGGAATGGACCAGCGATTTAAAATCTGTATACTTTTTCTGGTACTCTATGCGACATCTAGTTCTTCTGCCATCTATGATAATATCAACACAAAATGCAGCTGTTCAGGCCACACCAATATCCCTCGATGATTACTTGTGTTTTCCCCAACATATGCTTCCTAAAAAGATAAAAAAGAAAACACAAAGAATTTTATCTTAAAATAATTTTAAAAAAAGGCACTTATCTAATATAAGGGAACTTCCTCCCTTCAATCCAACGCCGTCCTAAAACTTTCTCCACTATTTTTTCACCTGAAAATAAACAAAAACTCTTATAAATAACTAGTAAATAGAATAATTAACCAAAAACTTATCATTTCTTGACCAAATCCTACTTCCCTCGGATTATTTACATTGACATGTCAAAATGTCAACATATCACCATATGTTCTCGCCTTCGCCGCAGTCAGAGTTCAGTGCAGCGTTAATGGTCCCACAATGACGTCAATGTGTGACGCCGCCGCCGTCAAAGTTTAACAAACCTTGAAAACGAACGTTGCCAAGACAACCCATCATGAAGCCAAAACGTAGCGGTTCGCTGCGGCTATAAAAAGGCGACGAGCTGCAGCAGAATGACCCATTCCCAATTCAGAATTTGATCTGAAAACATCAGAATTTACTCTGATTTACCGCATTATCCAAACCAAATCTTGTTTCCATCCCACACCTAAGTAGGAATTTACTCATACTGCAGAAATTTAATTCTGCTGTTTCCATCCCACACCTAAGTAGGAATTTACTCCTACTGCAGAAATTTAATTCTGCTATTTCCATCCCACACTTAAGTAGGAACTTACTCCTACTGCAGAAATTTAATTCTGCTAATTCCATCCCACACCTGAGTAGGAATTTACTCCTACTGCAGAAATTTAATTCTGCTAATTCCATCCCACACCTGAGTAGGAATTTACTCCTACTGCAGAAATTTAATTCTGCTAATTCCATCCCACACCTGAGTAGGAATTTACTCCTACTGCAGAAATTTACTTCTGCATTAATCTCTATCAGACATCTCAGTAGGAATTTACTCCTACTTATTTCATCTAAGCAGGAATCTACTCTTGCTGCAGAAATTTACTTCTGCCATTATAACTATTTTTGCATTACTGCTGCCGTGCTTATACGTGTAGCACAAAACTTCTATTGTATTAATAGTGGATTTTCTCTCTCTTTTTTCAGAAATAAGGGGAGCAAATCTTTCTGGCAGTATTGTTTTGAAATTAATGATTTTAGGTTGAATTGTTAGCTTAAGATAGTATAAGTTTTTGAATTCTTAGAAGTATAGTAGTAAGTTAGGTTAGTTATAAGAAAATTGAATTTGTGATAATAGTTTGTAAGCAATATATCGAATTAAAATTTTTATATTTGAATTTATAAAGGTTGAGTTATCCTTCCACAACCAGCACCCCCCTTTAGCTTGAGCACAGATCTCACAGCAGCACTTATCTTTTTCATCTTTTTCTAAGAAAATGACTCCTATTTGGAATTCCGGCCACTATTTCCAACAGATTTCCCAATTAGGACAACCGTTTCGAATCGGTTGAAAATTTTTAGTAATAATTTTTAATTTTTCAAAACATTCTTTATGATTTATATTTATCTAAAAATTAGAATTTCGCCTCCAAAGTACAAAAATTTGCATTTAATTTTCCCTTTTGACAGGAGTCTCTAATTATTTAGATTTTCTTCTTGGCCTTTCCCGCGGGGTTAAATATTTTCTTAATTTAAGCTTTGGGTTAACACAATTTGTTTCCTTTTGTGCTTGAGAAAATGAAGAGCAGTAGGAAATATCGATTTCCAGGTAAATCGAGCAGAAAACTGTTTTTAGTTGATTAAATTTTAATATAATTTTATATAAATAATGAATTTTTATCATATAGATAATTTAGTGAAGCTCAACAATTGTGTAGTTACAATTGTCCGCTTACATCATATTCACAATGCAAGTATTTTTTTCTTAATTCGAAACAATTTTCAGTCCATTCAATTTTCATTAATTTAATTTACTTCATATTTCGCTCACTGGAATAAAAACTTGATGATATTTGAAGCTTTTCCATCTTCCAGATATCAGGAATGAACGCCGTTGGTATATCTTTATATGATGATGCCCTCAAGAATAAACCGGGCTATATATATATATGTTTTGTGCCACAGATGAAGGCCCCCCGAATCTAATTCCGATTGGAAAAAATAGCCAGCTCTGTATGACGCGTAAGCGGGGGCGGCGGATTTCCCTATAGGCCAAGTAAGCCCGGGCCTAGGGGGGCAAATTTAGAGGGCGGCAAAACTTGAAGAGATTTTTTCTTTTTATTAATCGCGCCGTCTGTGAACCCACACGTCAACGTTTAAAAATTCAAAAATATATGCATAGCAACCCGCAAAAATAATTTACACGTATGGAGATAAGATTGCGATTATTAAAAGTTTGGATCATCAAACTGGATCTTTGCTTACTACTTTACTTGTTCAAGTATATCAATTTCATTTTGCTCGACTACAGGACTGGGTTATTTGGTATTTTCCCTGCCGCTAGTATTAGTTTTCATACACGGTGAAGAAGGGGAATAATTGTTCCTATGATTCGTCATATTACTGCCACCTCCGGGCGTGTTTTATAGGGAGTAGGAGGGCAGCAAACTTCCATAGGCTTAGGGCAGCCAAATTATCAAATCCGTCCCTGCGCGTGAGTATATTTGAAACTACCTTGCAGTTATTTCTATGGACTACTGAGGTACAAGGACATCCACATAACAGGTAAAAAGTATGAGTATAATACTGGCGACGTTTTCTTTGATACGTTCTCTATTATTTCAGATACCCACATCCCCTTAACTCTGATGGACTTTTATTTATAACAGTTTATGAGTTATGATAAAAAACTTCAACGTCTCGTGCAAAATCTACGTGATTAATGTGATAAATCCATAAAAAGCTTTTTGATTTTCAATTTGGAGAATCAGATCGTGAACTAGTTTCTAGAATTTTGTTTCGTAAAACAGTGTGCATAAAATAATAAAACCAAAAACTGGAATGATGGTTACTGCATCCCTTATATTTTCACCCATATAGGTCACATGGGGCATTAAATGAAAGGTGTCTGGATGGTCTATAGATTGGTGCTGTAAATAAGAGGAGTCAGTACTCAGCAAAAGTTTCAATTTAGATACCAGCGAACCTGTACGTAATAAAATTTACTATACGTAGGTTTGTGTCCTGAAAGTGAGAAAATTCATATAAAATTAGCCTAGACCTAGACCACGGAAAACATTAGAGACATCTACCGCAAAAGACAGGAACCCAACATCCGACAAAACCATACAATTTAAGACGAAAAATGAAAATTTGCTGTTCACATAAATTGAAAAGTTTTAATGAGAATTAACTCTCCTAAATTTTTTTTGCCCATAATTGTTAAATATGCTATTTTGGTTTATATTGCAACAACTTTCAACGAAATATTGTAATTCTCATCCGTGAGATATCGGGAGAAAAAACAAGTACTATTAGAGTCAAATAATTATAAAAAGCGCCACTAAAAATGAAAAAACTCGACGTTATTTGCTAGATCCAGGCTTTATCTTCCTAAAATAGTCACAATCTAAAGAAATGAGAATACCCACACTCACAGGAATTTGACTTAAAAGACTTGAACTTTTACCATTTTTTCAAATTTCCGAGCTAATATCTCCATTCCAATACACTTTTTTAATTTTTGCTGACGTTATTTACTAGACATTTTTCATTACCTTTAATTTAAAGTATAAATCACTACTCTGCTACAAATATGTTGCCAGCAATTCGCATTGAAAAATGTATGAAACTTGGCAAATCTTGGTACTAACTCCTCTTTATTCGAATCTATCATTTACTGTCAACTATCAACTTCCTGTAAGAATTTGCTCTCTTCAAACCAACATGGGTTTATTTCGGGTAGGTCTACTACTACTAACTTGCTGGAATTTGTCTCGGATACCGTTGGCGGGTTGGCAAAAGGCTTTCAGACAGATTGTGTTTATACAGATTTTAGTAAAGCGTTCGACAAGTTATCTCACTACGCGATACTCCTTAAAATGGAAAAGTATGGGTTTCCCTCAACATTTCTAAAATGGACAGAGTCTTATTTAGATAACAGAACATACCAAATCTTATTTCGCCAGTCCATCTCTAGAGTCTTGAAGGCTTCGTCTGGCGTACCTCAAGGGAGTCATTTGGGCCCGTTGTTCTTTATTCTGTCTATTGACGACAATGTCTCTGTTGTGAGGTACTGCAAGGCCTTGATTTATGCTGACGATATTAAGCTTTTCGCTCAGATTAAATCTGTTCACGATTGTGAACAGGTACAGGGGACCTTGAAAAATTTTACAATTGGTGCGAGATCAATAATTTGGTACTCAATATCGACAAATGTGAGGTTATGACTTTCCATAGGAATCAGACACCAATCACTTATGATTATGAGTTCTCGGATTCCTCGATTCCCCGGGTGGACTCTGTCTATGACTTGGGTGTCAAATGTGACCACAGATCGAATTTTGCCTCCCATATAAACTACATGGTATCAAAGAGTAGTTCTATGCTGTGTTTTATAAAACGTTGGTCCCGAGAGTGTTCGAATCCTACTATAACATTGCGTTTGTACACTTGCTTTGTGAGACCACTTCTTGAATACGCTATCCAGGTCTGGTCTCCTTTTTACAGTACGCACATCGAGCGCATCGAGTCTGTTCAGAAAAACTTTTTACGATTTGCTCTCAGGCACCTACCCTGGAATAATTCTTTGATTCTTCCACCCTATGAGGGTCGCTTGCAGCTTTCGAATATGCACTAACTTTTGTTCACCAACTCTTAAACGCGAATGTTTATTCCCCGGTGTTACTTGACAAAATCTCTTTTCGTGATATTAGGCACAATTTTAATTCCTCAAGGTCTGACTTTGGCATGTATGAACCTATTAATCGCCTGTGCATTGCTGTTAATAATTTGGCTGAGCATTTTGTTGTTGACGACTCGAAGCATGTCTTAAAAAAACGTCTATATAATATTTAATCTTTTTATTTAGATTTAATTTAGACTTTTGTATTTTTGTTCTATGTCGCATTGCATATCATTTTATCTGGTGTTTGGTCTATGTTTAGTATAACATACTAATACTAACACCGACTAAGTGATGAAACGCATGTAGTGTTGATCGTTTATTTATTAAACGTGTCCATGCAGCAAGCCTGTGTTAAGCTGGTTCTGATAATCAAAAAAATTAAGCAGTTTCAAAAGTTTTGCTTGTTTTATATGTATTAATTAGCTCAACGCTTCGGGACTCTAAATTACATGCCAAAGCTATAAAAATGCTTATTAATAAGGCGAATGAATATTAAAAATACCTCTTTCATCTACTGCTATACAAATGAAAGTTTTGAAAATAATAATAAATAAATATGTGTAACGATCGTCGCCAAACAAATCCCATCTGGCGAGATCGTTGTAAACAGTTAATTAAATTCCAGGTCCAAGAAACCTTCTCGATGTCTCGAGCAATAAACCGACAGTTTAGAACAATTAGAAATTCTTGAGAAATGCATTAAGGGTAGACGAAGGATAGGTCACAGATTATATGACAGGTTCTATACGCCGGCCCCAGGATTATCTGTAGTGTAGCTAGAATAGAGTATAATAGGGTAAACATAATTAACTGTGGCGACAGAATTTTGAAAATGCGTAGCCAAGGATAAGTAAGGTATTGAGTGGTAGAAGCAGTTCATTCTTAGTTTGGAATTATAGGCGGTAAATTGCTATCGGGCGGGTAGTCGAGTTGGATGACTTAAATTAAGATCTTTACAAATTCAAGTGTGGGGTGAAAACGCGACGCCTGAAAATATGGTGGAGGTGATAACGCTATTAAGAAAAGAAATCGAAAATTAAAAAAAAGAAAATGGTGTGTTAGTGAAACGGGTTGAAGAATTATCAGAACCAAGTGATAGTGTTTCGTTAGGCGGCGAAGAAGCTCAAATTGGCAATAATTCGTTTTGTAGAATGGGACTCGCGAAAATTAAGGAGATGATAGATTCTTTTAATCCGGAGAGTGGAAACAAAATAACGGCCATAGAATGGATACGAAATATCGAAGCATTGAAGCAAATTTATTCGTGGGATGATCACACCACTTTATACTATGCATCGCTGCGCTTAGAGGGTGCAGAGAAATACTGGAAGCAAAGTCGACAGGCAGAGTTAAAACAATGGAACGTTTTTAAGGTCAAATTAGTTAAAAGTTTTCCAAGCTATCAAGACGATTCTGCTATCATAATGGAGATTATGAGTAGAAAAAGGAAAAGAGAAGAGGGAGTTGAGACGTATTTTTACACAATAACAGCTTTAGCGAAAAGGATATCATTGTCGGAGCAGGCAACAATAGAGTATATCATATCGAGACTGGGCGACGAAGATTTAATGAATGTTTTGACGGGAGCAACCATCAATTGACTACCTGCGTTATTAGAGAAAATTAAGCGATATGAGAAAATTAGCGCGCAAAAGCAGTGCAGAGAGATTTTAATTAATTGTCATAGAAATATCAATCGGCCTCCATCGTCTGCATCGAAAGATCGCTACCAGCCATACCACAGGCCAGGACATTATTTAAAAGGAAGACCAGCTGAGGACAACAGACAAAGATTGGCAGGAAACGGGGACAATTGATAAAAGGGGGATGCATTAGGTAATAACCTCGATGGGTAACAGTATTGGTAAGGTAAATGTACAATTTTTTTTAATACGTACATAAAGACTTGATGAATAAGAATTTTTGTTAGTCTGATTGGCAGACGATATTAGTATAGTCTGATTGGCAGACGATTGTAAACCTAATGCTTGTCTGATTGGCAGACGATAGCAGCGTAGTCTGATTGGCAGACGATAGCAGCGTTGTCTGATTGGCAACCGAAATAGTTTAGTCTTCTTGGCAGACTAACACAGTCTGATAGGCAGACGATATGATTTCCAACTGGTAAACGAATTTTCAGAGAAGCAACAAGCAGCTGATAATAATGTTGAACAACTCTGTGAACTAACACGATGATAGTTCTACATGGTTGGGCCTTTGTGGTCGTGACGTTATATCACTGGGGACAGTGATCATCAGGTTGGTCTAACTGTAACGATCGTCGCCAAACAAATCCCATCTGGCGAGATCGTTGTAACCAGTTAATTAAATTCAAGGTCCAAGAAACCTTCTCGATGTCTCGAGCAATAAACCGACAGTTTAGAACAATTAGAAATTCTTGAGAAATGCATTAAGGGTAGACGAAGGATAGGTCACAGATTATATGACAGGTTGCATACGCCGGCTCCAGGATTATCTGTAGTGTAGCTAGAATAGAGTATAATAGGGTAAACATAATTAACAGTGGCGACAGCATTTTGAAAATGCGTAGCCAAGGATAAGTAAGGTATTGAGTGGTAGAAGCAGTTCATTCTTAGTTTGGAATTATAGGCGGTAAATTGCTATCGGGCGGGCCGTCGAGTTGGATGACTTAAATTGAGATCTTTACATATGTAATCGAATATTTTAATGCAAACAAAATGCATTGCATGCATTTATTCCTTTCAAAGTTGCTGTCTTTTTATATATTTTATTAATATTATGAACTTTTTTATATTTCAATTTTATATTTTAAGCTGTTTAATTTTATTTTTTGCACATCCCAGTTATTGTTGCAAATTTTGAGTATTTTTTTGTATAATATTCAGTATTTTTAAGCAATTGTTAAATAAGTTGCATTTGATTGAAAGAAATAAAATAGCGAAAATATTCCTTCTTACCTATAAAAAGAATTATATAAATGGAATTATTCTTTTGAATAATTTTATTGGTACAAAATTAGCACTTTTATGGGTCGGCATATATTTTTTGTAATTTATAAAAAAAACATCTACCTTCGAAAATCTTAATTTGAAAACAGTACATTCACTACAAGATTATAGATTTCGCTGTAGTACAAAATAATTTACGCCAAATCGAAAATGTATTAAAAATAGAAAAAAACTAAAAGGCCTTTCGCTTTAATAAGTTTATAACTTAGTTTCCTTAAAGTAAAGTACAAAAAATTAACAAAAACAAGTACAAAAGGTATAATTGGTCTATGACCAATCCTTGTGATACCCTAAATGTATGTAATTTCGTATGGGGAGCACTCTTTAAAGTTGTTTTTCGCATATACCATATGTCTAGAACGGTTCGTCGAAGAGGAAAAATTATAACCAATTTCATAGTATTTTATATTCTGAAAAACTTGTTAGTACAGTAAAAACGCCTACGGCTATTCATTTTCACAAAACACGTAAAAACCCTAAATTTTTATATGGCAACATCAAGTGGGGGTGGCCGTTTAGTCCATTTTTGAAATTGCATTTACTATTTTAATGAAAACACCGTGTACAAAATTTCAGCTAGCTACGTCAATGCGTTCTCTGGCAGACGGAGAGACGGACATGTAAAAATCAAAATAACTCTTAGTTTAACCTATAATTTCGTCATCTAAGGTATAAATATCGTCAAATTAAAAAGCCATGGAGGAAAATATTTTCTGAGAAAAACCACACCTAAACCAAACCCAAACCATAAACTAACAAAGTGATTACAAACTAAATTCGAGCCTAATATTAATTATTGCAAAACAAGAATACCTATTGAATACGTAGAAACATACGACAACCTACAATTTCTACACAATTCTTATCAACGAAGAACAGAAGAATCCAAAAACTCTAAATCACTCCCAAAAAAATACCAAACATCATTCGCAAGTACACAGAGCTCATCGCGCACACTGTTCTTTTTCTTTATGTAAACACATTTTAATTTATCTCTTTTTCGTACCTTGTTCTAGAACTCCCATATACTAGAAACTAGAGAGAACAAATTGTTCTTTCGATTGAAACGAACAATTTGTACTGTTCGTTTCATTTACATCTTTTATGAAAATATATGAGGCGTGTTTTTTTTTTGTTTTATATTTTGTTCTGCGCACACAAAAGAACGCAGCTAATATCCCAATAAGCAATTCGAATGGATTTCCGGCCGTTTTACTTGTCATTTATGACGAATTTGTTTTGGAAAATCCGTACTATTTCCGCACGGATTTGCGCTTCATTAACCGTAGGTAGCTACGTCGACATTCCAAGTCTTTGTAGACCCTAAAATAACAATTAAAGGAACTTTTCGAAGCATTTCATTAAAAATACAGAAAAAAAATTGGATATCAAGCATCGCACAAGAAAATAAAGTCACCTACTGTCAAAATAAAATTGCCATTAACTTAACAATGCGAAATTAAATTTTTCGTATACCTCGAACACATTTGTAAAACTGAAAATGGCTTCCTGTAAGATTGTAAAAACAGCTGAGAGTGTGAGAATGCCGTCATTTTTTCCACTGGAATTCTGTGAGATAATTCCACATCTGGAATTTTTGCTTATTGGTATCTTACAAACAATATCGATCATTGACTGTAGCTCTGTTGCTGCAGCGACAACGTACAAGTAGATATGAAATCTCCCATTCCAAGCCCGGACATGCTTTTTAAAGTTTGAGTGACCAACTTATATAAATAAATTAGCTGACCATCTGCAAATGTTGCGAAATGAACTGAGAGTCAGAACTTAAAGCTTTTCTGTGGCCGCTCCTAAAGAATCTCTCAACATTTTTCTATTCATAATTCATTCGTAGTTCATACATACAACTTTTATAATTATTATCGATAGGAAACAAAAAAAGTATATTTGTACAAATTAAAACAACCGAAATCAATTCAACTTCAACGATTTATTCTGGACACTTTTATGTTTATCATGGAACTGAATTAAAATATGAATTCTTATTCTAAAACTTGAATACGAATACCTTACTCTACAAAATATATCTATGCGAGAAAGGAAATGGAAGATCTAATTACATTTCAAGTCACTTCTGCTTTCTGCTAATAAGCTTAAAATGTGGGAAAGAAAGATAAATTATGAATGGTTACGTAATTTGGCTTTTCGTATTTTGGTACTTTTATATGTTTAATGGCGTAGGGTGATTCATTGTGCTCCCATTCAATATGAATAACTGAGCCTCATGACAGAGGGAAAGGACATATTCAGTGAGCTGCAATGAGCCTCATTTATTCGTGTATGACTGTCACAGTATATAATCACTTTTTTATATTAGAAAGTGGGAAAATGCATTACTTTCCCTTGTTCTACACTTTTTTCAATTTTTGTTTTTTTTGTTAAATATTGGAAAACATACTTTTTCAAAAATAAAATAAAAAACAAATTTTGACGGAATTCCGTAAATTTTCTTTTCTTATTATTATAAAAATTGAGACCCAATTCTCTGATGTTAAAGGATATTCATTTTGTAATGAAAATGAAATTATAAAATTTCTTAAATGATAAAACAAAACTATTATTATAATATTTTTTAAACCCATATTTCATTAGGATATCTAAAAACAATAAAAGAAATCATTTTTTTGGAGTAAATTCAAAAATTTTTATATGAAATTTTGGAGAGACGTTAATAAAAAAATAATTGTATTTCCTAAACTAAGACCTGAACATTCTCAAATTTTTTATGTGATATGTATTAATGTTAGGGCATTTCAAAAATAATATCTTTTAGGTAAAAAATCCAAAATTAATAAAAATTTAGTTTTTCTTCAATATTTTTTGTTTTTTAATTTTTTATTTATTTTTTTATTTTTTTGATAGCCCCATTTACTACCAATAATTTAACATATCGCACGAAGGAATCGAGTAACCCGGTCTCAAGTAATCAGCATATTAAAAAAGATGACCAAAGTGAAAACCATAAATTTTGAGTCACCTTGTATCCAAGACCTTATAGGTCGTCAGGCTGAACAAACAAATATGGGTCGAGTATTTTTTAATACTTAATTAATTATGAAAGTTTCATCGAAATCGCAGGGGGTCGGGTCTGAAAATTGATAATTTTGCTCGTTTTCGTATGGAATTGTTTCATATGTATGTATATGCCAACCTTCTGGGCAAGTTAACTCGTTATATTGGATTTTTTCATTAATTTTTAGAAAGGTTCATTGGACAGTAAAAAGGGCTATAACCAATTTCATAGGTTTTTGCATTCTGAAGAACTTTTCAGTGGATTAAAAATATGTGGGTGGAACTGACCGTTTTCCCAGCATATGTACATATTTTTTTTTAATTATTGTATGACAACTTCACGAAAGAATTGCTCGATTTAGGACGTTTTTCAAATTATATACAAAATACTTTTAAGATAATCGCGTATAAAATTTCAGCACTTGCCGTCAACTCATTTTCAATCAGTGTCCAAATATAGTGAGTGTAATTTTAAAGGCAGCCTTACAAATACCTTACCTGATTTATCCTAACTTTGAGCTTAGACCTACATCTTTAAAAGTAGAAAGTTTCTGCAGTTTAAGTAAATGCATTTTTGAGTTATCGTGCAAACGGTCGGACAGACGGATGGATATTTAAAATTAAAGTAACTTTTAATATTATTCGCGGATGTGCAATCAATTTTGCTCTACCAGCAATATTCTATGCGCTACAAATAAATGGTATCTTCATAATACTAGCTTTTGGTTCATATTTTTATACGGCCGCTTCAAATCTACTTGTTCGTTGTCGCTGGTGGTACGTTTACGAGGGCTAGCTGTTGTGTGTGAGTTGAGTAGAAAATAAATTCCTTTCTCAAAATTCTCTTTGTGATAAAACTTTTAAAGCTTTGTTTAGATTTTTTTTTAGTTGGGAAAATATCCAGAAAATTTTCCAATCAGGGACATCTAACGGAAAGGGGAATCAACAAGCTGGCAATTGCCTTATCCAACCATAGACTTGCACCATTCCCCATCGAATCTATCAACCTGACTTTGTGTATGTATTATAACAGGCTGTTCCTGTAAAAATAAATTCATATTTCATATTTGCTATATCCATAGAACGTTTCTTTCCGAGTAAAAAGTTCTTTTAAACCATATGAAAATACTCACTCCTTTAAGAGATTCGAGCTTTACTGTTTATTGCATTCTTTCAGTTAGACGATAGACTTTCTCTGAAGGTTGTTGTAACTTGTGAAGTAGTTATTCGATCGAAATTTTTTTCAATAGGTATTTATTTGGGCTTCAAAATAAAATAAATACACAGAGAATTAAGAGCCTTAAAAGTCAGAAATCTTGAATTAGAGTCCCGAAATTTCAAGTATACAATCATTTTGTACGGAAACTAAGACTTTGACCACAGACTGTGCTTTGACGTACTATTTTTTTTTCAATTATTTAGAAGCCCTGATTACCATCATATTGATACCTAAGACTTATAACTTTGATTAAAAATACAACAATAGTTGTCGATATTGTCATGAATTTACCTCTTAAAATTTTCAAACTTCATGAAAACTTCTTGGAATGTTTCATTTGCTCCTTTTTAAGCATTTCTAATAATTATGCAAACAGGAACTTCTTATTTGTTATCAGTATGCATATAAATAATGCATGTGGCAGTTAATTTATCACTTAGGTATCAGAGTTTGTAACGCAAAATTATTAATCGTGTGATATTGAGTAGGCTCGTGTTGTATATGTGGTATAGGAGAAATTGTTGACGTATTACGGTGGATCACTAGGTAGTGGGATTAGGGCAAGAAGAATATACATGCAGAGATATCCTGACAGATGTTCTCCTCGTGCCACATTCTTCCAGAGGTTATATAATGATCTTTGAAGACTGCATCTGTTATTACCAGGAGAGAATCTTCAGGGAATGTTCCTTATAAAAGTATCTTAAAGGTACAGTTTGCCTTAAGGTTATCATTTAAATTGAATATGTTATGGTAGCATAGGAGTGAGTATACTTGACGTGAAGTCCATTCTGTCAGCATAGATGACAGTTAACTCTATGAACAGCGTTGACACAAGGCGGCATGCTAGCACCTCGGCTAATGCGGGAGAGTTGTGTGGTGGATATACCAAATACCTAGCGCTGTCACAGCAAAACAATTCGTATCTGCAAAAAGCACGCAAAGTACACATCCAGCCCTGAAGGGATTATTACACCACTTACCTTTACCTATAATGAAGCTCCAGGTGTCCTACCCTCCTTGCCATGCCCCATCCACCCAACAACACTGTGGGCGCTATATTAGCAGTGTCCCTAAGATGACCTGAAAGGAGTGGAGAAGTGAACCTTAGTTAATTACCGCTAAGAGAAGGCTCCAGGAGAGTGAAGGGAGGATAAACAAAGTCGTAATGCTCCATTATGTTACAACCAATCTATTTATTCCAGTTCTTTGATATGCTGGGCATCCTAACTCTAGATACATGTATTTCGCTTACTATGCGTAGCATAGCACTGCAAAATATTGGTTTATCTGCACTGTAGAAAGATCTTTTATAGTTTCCTCTCAAGCCTTAACTTTAACGCCGTTTTTATTCCTGACGAATAGTAATCCTAACTACTAACTGCTGATTTTTCTATTAGTTGACAAGCCGTCAACCGTTACATTTTCTAAAAACCGCTCTACATGTGTATCCATATGGCCACAAGTACAGCTGTGCACATTAGAGGCACTAGCAAAAATTTGATAAAATCGCATTTATTGCTTTCGCCATGTCTTCCTGCTTACGCGAGTGCCTGTCGGTTTTTCGTTTGTAAATGCCAACCACTTAAAATATAAATCAAGGCATATGTATATCATTTTGCTCTTGACATATGTCATTTTACCCGTTGGGCACGAAATTCTACAAACTACGAAAATATTACACTATATACGGTTACTTTAAAATGTCATATCTGTAAAATGAGGTCAAACATCTCCGCAATTTTTTTTTCGAAATATAAATATAAAAAAAGTGCTAGATATTCGCAATAGTAAATAATTCTATTAAAAAAGAAAATTATATTATTAACAAAAAAACACTTGAATTTTCTGTATTTTTTATGAAAAGCATGGTATTTGTCTTCATTTGACTTTCGGATTAGGAAAACGGTTGCTCCATTCTCGAGATATGCTGCATCGTAAAATAACAAAATTTCTAACCCCCTAGCAGGTGGTGTTACCATCAGAAACAATTTTTTTTACAGAAACAAACTTTTTAATGCCTTTTAGATAGATATTTACAAAAATTGCTTAAAATTTTACTATTTTTTAAAGACTAGAAAAGCCTTAAACTTATATTATAATCCTTAGTCTAACAAGTTATAGATCTAGTTAAATTTAAGATTTCTAAATTAAGGTTTAAGTTCCTCTAAAAAATGGCTTAAAAAAGAGCTATGATTAATGTGTGTGCGTGGAGTGTGTGTAGCTATAAATTAACTTAGCTTAGCTTAGATTAACTTAGTTTGCAAAAAAGTTAAAAATATTTACAATTATTTACAATGTTAAAAAATATTTACAATTAGCTTAGAGGGTAACTATAGTCTAATCATAACCACAGTGTCTGAACACATCCCACACATTAGAAAGTAAGATCACCACACAGTTGTCACATAGACAGAGTACATTGTCATAGATACTGAAGTAACATTAAAGTAATGAAGTCTGAACTGAACAACGAGTTTCTTTCTATACCCAAATCAATCCATCATCCTATCCGCAACCCCATTATATTACATACTGGCGACGAGGATAAAAGTTATTAAAAACAACAATAAACATGGAGGCAGTACAATTTCAGCAATTTATGGAATTGCAACGCGTACAACAGGAGCAGATATCACAACTAATACAAAGGTTAGTTTTGGGACAAGCGGACAATAGAAACGCGCAAAATGCCACAGGGAGCACCGACAAAGTGAGGTTAAAGTTGCAATTAATAACTTCCATTGTGAAAAATACGATATCAGTACACCAGCAGAGGCTTGCATAGATTATTTTGAGGCACAATGTCGTATGTGGGGTATAGACAAGGATACCACGCCCTTCAAACAAGGAAAAAGGACTTTGTTTTTGGCATATTTATGGCCAGAGACTTACGCTGAATTAAAAGTAGCATTTGCAGGTTCTCAAAGTATATTCGAGGAACAAAACTACGCTACACTAACAAGTAACTTCGTATGTTTATACCAAATTAAAGCTACTAGATTTAAGGCATTAACAAATTATTGGAATTGTGTTCGAGGCCAAAACCAATCTTTTGAAACATATGCTAACAAATTAAAGGAAATTAGTCGTGATTGCGGGTATGAAGGCGAGTTATTAGACAGACAACTACGCGATAGATTTGCTACAGGTTTAAGGCATAAAAAACTGGAAATTGAGCTTAAGCAAAAATGGCCTGATTTAAAAACAATTTATGACAACAAAGAACGAGAAGTAAGGTTCAATGAAGAATTCGAAGTTGCTCTAGCTAGAGAAATAGCAGAGAAAGACTATGATATACAAAGTGATCAAGGAACCAGCCAATTAAACATTAATCGAAAAAAACATTCAAAGACAAGCAAACAGAAGGTCGTAGGTTCAGAAAACAATCGTAATAAACACAGGGAGTTGCGAATGTTGACTATAGACCACTAGATGTGGTAAATTAAGTAAATTACACAAAAATGGTTGCACAGCAATAAATCACACGTGTGAGCAGTGCGGCATAAGAGGACATTATGGTTAATGCTGCATTAAAAAGCATAAAGCAGTTATACAACAGCACGTCCGACAGTTTTCACAACAAAACACGCAACACAAACGAAAACAATACAATGAACAAAAAGGAGTTTTCTTGACACAACGTTTAACGAGCAAATTTTTCATATAAATACGTAAAAAAAAATTGTTGTTAAAATAAATGGCATTCCATGCACAATGGATTGGGATCCAGGTGCAGCGTATTCAATAATTAGTACCAGTTTTTGGAGAAAATTGGGAGCACCTAAATTAATAAAGGCCCAATACTTAAAGCGTATGGGAATTTTAAACTACATTTGAGGGGCAAGACTAAAGTAAGCGTTACGCTTAACAATCGTACACATACATTCACAGTTGTAGTGCTTGATACCGCATCGCCAATGTTATTTGGATTGCCGTGGAGTGAATCGTTTGGAATGAGGTTTCCAACAGTTGTATAGTCATTACAAAACTCACAAGTGCATAATTACACAAAAACAAAATTGACAAACAAACTACATAACGCTGAAACAAAACTAACGAAAATCATAGATAATTACGGTCAACTTTTTAACGACGCTTTGGGAACAATAAAAGATTATAAAGTACAATTGCACAAAAAACAAGATGCAACGCCGGTACATATCTCAGCTCGTCCAATAAAGTTTGGAATACAGAACAATGCTGAGAGGGAATTAGATAGGCTGCTGGAAAAGGGGATCTTATCACCAGTGGATTCGAACATAACACCAGTAGAATGGGCAACGCCTACTGTTAACGTAACGAAGAAGGATGGTACCATACGAATTTGTGGAGATTTTAAAACGACTTTAAATCCTTCGTTAATATTAGAGAAATATCCAGTTCCACTCTTCGATCAACTCAGGAGACAGCTTGCAAATTGAGAAAAGTATACAAAAAATGATTTAAAAGATGCTTACCTACAATTTGTAGTATCATCGGAATCAAAACAATATCTCGTTATATCCACACACAAAGGGTATTACCATTACAACCCTTTGGAATTTCAAATGCTCCAGAAATTTTTCAAAGGTATTTAGAAAAATTGTTGAAAGGGATTCCGCAGACAGCAGTATGTTTTGATGACATCGCAATTACGGGAAAGAACGATGAAGAACATATTCAAAACATAAGTAAGGTACTAGAACGTCTCAAGGAGGCTGGATTCTTTATTCAATTAACAACAAGTGCACATTTATGCAATCATCAATTGAGTACTTAGGACATATTTTTAGCAAGGAAGGGGTACAGCCATCACTAGAAAAAACTAAAGCTATTAAAAACGCATCTACACCCCACTAATAAAACAGAGTTACGAGCATTTCTGGGACTTGTAAATGTCTACGAAAAGTCCGTTCCAAATTTACATGCAATTTGTTCACAGTTTCACACACTTACAGGAACGAAACGACCATGGAAATGGACAGAACAAGATAATTCAGAATTTTCAGAAATTAAAACGAAAATTCTACAGTCAAAAGTAATAATTGCTTACAACGAGTCGAAAGAATTACATTTAGCCTGTGACGCTTCAGAAAAACGAATTGGAGCCGTCCTGTTTCACAAGGATAAACACAACAACGAAAAACCCATCACTTTTGCATCAAGGAAATTAACAGAGTCGCAGCAGAAGTATTCAGTTATTGACAGAGAAGCACTGTCAATATTCTTTGCAATACGAAAATGCGATCAGTATTTACGAGGTAATAAATTCAAATTAATAACCTTTAAAACATCAATTTGGTGAAAAACGAAATTTGTCAAAACTTGTGAATAATAGAATAACAAGGTGGGCTTTGTACGTTAATAAGTATAATTATACTATTGAATACAGAAAAGGCAAGACTAATACGATAGCCGATTGTTTGTCACCCCTATCCGACAACTCACAAAAACGTTCGAAAGAAGAAGGTAAATTTGGAGATGTTGGATTATCCGAAAAAATGTTACATCAAAGCACAGATGCTGACACAACACTTAAAAAGGTAAAGTGGTATACACGAACACAATGGCCAAGATACATTATTACTAATGAAATCAAACCATATTACGACAAACGAAGTGAAATTTAGTTAGAGGAAGGCATTCTCATGTGGCAGGGAAGAATTATAATTCCCAAGACATTACGATGTAGTGTCCTTAAGCAGTTACACAAAGGACATCCTGGAATCGTCGCAATGAGAGCTTTGATTTTACGTTATCCAAACATTGACACAGACGTTGCAGAATTTACATTGTCAAGAGCACAGACAACAGGAACCTACATTACCAGTTTATTCCTGGTCTATTCCGGATAGAACATGGGAGCGAATTTATGTAGATTTCGCGGGACCATTCGAAGGAAAAATATGGCTAATTTTAGTAGACGCATTATCTAAATGGATAGAGATTAGACCACTTAAACAAATGACAACATCATGCTTATGCGAAGAATTGGAAGAAATATATACAACATTTGGTATACCAAAAATAATTGTATCAGATAATGGCACACAGTTTACGTCAGAAGCATTTGCATTGTACTGTACACAACGAGCAATTAAGCATATCACATCATCACCGTATCACCCAAGAACAAACGGATTAGCTGAGAGATTAGTACGAAAATTCAAAACAAGAATGCGAGCGAGTCAAGGCGAAGATAGTCAGGAACAACGACTAAGGAACTTTTTTTCACTTATCGAAATGCAACACACCCAGCTACAGGTAAAACTCCGGTAGAACTTATGTTCGGAAGACGTTTAACAACAATATTTGACAACATAAGATCAGATAGAAACAGAGACCTAGTTATATAAACATAAGAAATCAGATCGAAAAGGAATCACAGACTAGATCGTTTCAACGTAATCAAAAAGTATATACACGAACACAGTTGGAGAAAACTTGGAAACCATAGCTAGAATTCTACAACGCACCAACATAATTGAAACGGAAGATGGAGTTTCGAGAAGACGCCATGCAGATCATCTTACAGGCGCAATTAACGACAGTGTTGTCAAGCCAAATAATAACGAACAGTGAGGAACCTTTTCAAACATTTACGAATGATGATACTGTGCAAAGGTCAAAGGATAGGACTGCAGAGGAGCAGACAGTTCATGAACCTGTTGAGGTCAGTCAAGCGTCAACAGATGGGGTCCATCAGAGACGGGAAACAACGGAACTGGACAGAGAACAGACGCAGTGCAATCCGAGAGTTGAAGAACAACTAACAAGTACGTTAGAGACAAGTCAACCACACCAAGTAGTTGTAAGGAAAAGTAACAAGGAACGCCGAACACCAAAACGTTTTGCGGATTACGAAGCAAACAAATGTAACTAGTTAACTGTTGCTATCTCTTGTTTTGTTAATGTAAATATCGTTCAATTTGTAAAACTGGAGAAATGTAGTATAATCATAATCACAGTGTCTGAACACATCCCACACATTAGAAAGTAAGAACACCACACAGTTGTCACATAGACAGAGTACATTGTCATAGATACTGAAGTAACATTAAAGTAATTAAGTCTGAACTGAACAAGGGTAAGGGTTATGTAATTGGTTAGCTTCTTGCACTAGCGGGTTTTCAATGCAGTTTAGCTTTTCTAAAAATTTATTAGCTGTTTTTCTTAGGAAGCATCAATTCTGGTAGTTTTGGCTTTATTATATAGTCGTTGGTTAGTCATCCAAGTGTATGAGCCTCTACGTCTCTGGTAATTAATATAGTTGCGTACTACCCTTGTGTATAGAACTATATAGTGGTTACGAAAATGCTTCCTTGTTACGCCTCGTTTCCACTAATACAAATTGTGTAAGCTTGTTCGCCACATGCTGTGTACTTGTTGGGAGCCGACATGTTAGCTTAAACTTACAAGTGTTTCCATTTAAATAAATTCTCGCGAGCTTGTTGGCTTAACTTCTTACATTCTACTCCATTGCCTTCCACTAGTTTAGCCAACACAACAAATGAGCATTTCCACTGAAATGAAAAAATCTACCCAACAAATTCTGCTAGTTTTTGCAGCCGACATCCAACAAGTTGCCAACATGTTCTGAAATTTTCATATAGCGTTTCCACTTATACAGAATGTTGCCAACTTGTTTCAAAACTTGTCTGGTAAGAAAATTTGTATTAGTGGAAATGAGGCTTTATAAAGTCAGATGGCACCACTTGTACCATTTTGAACAGTTTTGTGCAACTGAAGTATTGATAAGGGGTTCAAGGGATATGCCGCAAGAGCATAGCCAAACTAAAAACATACAAAGGTTGGGAATGGGAAGTAGACATCGCCTCGATAGAATATAAAATCCACGATGGCTGGGGTTGGGCTGGACATGTAAGGCCGCAATTTTTTCTTAGAAATTTACTGGAAATTTTTTCCTTAGAATTGTTATGCATTATTGGAGGCCGACAACGGTTGCTTGGGTCACTAACAATTTTAATGAGCATTTTGCATTCATTTCTTCTTAGAAATTTACAAAAATGTTTCGGCAGAATTTTGCTTCAGTCTGGTGGCCGACTGGAGTTATTTTCAGATCCAATTCTTCGAGCAGGAAGCTAAATGGAGTTGACATGAAATGAACCGTGAAAGAGCGTAACCACTTTTAAGTTGTTTGGGTACCCCAGTGTAGTCGAGAACATGCCTCGGCATATGGAGTCGCCATGCTAATTAATGGCGGGAAATTTTAAATATTATTTAAATGAAAGTGTGATACAAGGCGGGATCTATTAGATATTCGCGTAGTTACAAATATATCTACATAACACACATATTCTCATTGAACAAATGCATTAGGAATTTTGTTTGGGCGGAAACTGATGGAAAAAATAAATATTTATATCAGTTGGTAATCTGAAAAATATAAAAATCTAAGTTAATTGGGCAATTTTCATTTTTCTTGTATCTTACTACGTCTATGCGTCAGGTTCCAAACAAGAAAAACAAAAGTACCTGAGTACCAAGCTCCCGCTTTGAATTCTGACAGTCAGGGTCCAATATGGCCGAACCTCACGCACACCTAAAACGACATTTTTGTTACGCTCATGTACATATATTTTATACACAATGCCTACTCCATTAGTTTCCTGCTCGAAGATCCAATCATACAATGTGTGCCGTTGTCGGCCTCCAATGCATAATATTAAGAAAAATTGCGGCTTTCCCTATATCAGGTCCAGACATCGCTGATCTTATATTGGAACGAGGTATTGCTGGCTTACCCTTTTAAGTCTGATTTGCAGTACTTAATGTCTCTACAACACAACGAGGTACTAAGTCAAATTGTGTTTCGCAATCACTATATAGGTAGTTCTATACACAAGAGTACTACCTTTCTATCAAATATTCTGAATCTTTCCGTCTGTGCAGAGCTAATACTGAATCAGATGGGGAAAGCGTATCCCAGGATCGGTCTTAGCATCTGTTTATAAAGGACTAATTTAATTTTACAATTAGTAAAACCATCAAATTGTGGTGGCATTAAATACTTTGTAACGAAGTTACAAATAATATTTTAAATCTCCAAATATCCGTTAGTGCATGCAGTACAATAGTAAGTAGTGCTTAACCCGATTTTGACTGACTGATTTATGTACGCTAAAGTAAAATCACTTAAATGCTCCGATATAAACAAACCCTCTTGACGTTCCATGATTGATGGTAACTCAGGATGCCTGAGATGTCAATCGTCACATGGAATCATCAGAACGGTAACACTTTTCGGTCTATAAAAGGCGAGCTGGCGGCGTGGATAAATCAGTCGATCATCAAGCTTCGACCAGCTAAGAACTTATCAGTTTCTAGCTAACAAGAAGTAGTAATCGACTCAATTTCCTGCCGAGTGTGAGGTTACCACATTCGAGAATTACCCGTCATCCCGTAGTAATATTAGAATTTTCCTACCGAGTACGAGGTTTCCGTATTCGAGACAAAATCTCTTTCCTGCCGAGTGTGAGGTTACCACATTCGAGAATTACCCGTCATCCCGTAGTAATATTAGAATTTTCCTACTGAGTACGAGGTTTCCGTATTCGAGACAAAATCTCTTTCCTGCCGAGTGTGAGGTTACCACATTCGAGAATTACCCGTCATCCCGTAGTAATATTAGAATTTTCCTACCGAGTACGAGGTTTCCGTATTCGAGACAAAATCTCTTTCCTGCCGAGTGTGAGGTTACCACATTCGAGACTTACCCCGTTTCCTATATTTGCCTATATAAAAGGGTAAAGCAGAATAAACCAACATAAAAAGTGGAAAACAATACAACAGTGTATTAGGTTAAGTTTATAAAAGACCTTATGACCAAAAGGCTATAAATCTGTATGTGTTAGTTAAAATTGTGTAGTGTCACAACCCAAAAAGTGTATTAGGTTAAGTTTGTGGAAACCTTCTGACAGAAAGGTTATTAAAATGTGTTAGTTAAGATTGTCATAGACAATAAAGTGACAAGTTTACCTTGTGGAAAAGGGGTAAACATATCTTGTGTATAGTATTAAGATTTTAAGATTGTGTAAGTGTCATAGACAATAAAGTGACAAGTTTACTTTATGGAAAAGGGGTAAACATAGCTTATGTAATAGTGTTAAGTTTGTATAAATAAAAAACCAACACATTCTTTTAAAAAAATATTTGTGAAATAATCTTTAAATTTTTAATAAAAATATTTGTTCAGTATCCCATTAAAAAAGGTGTTCACCTCTAAACGTCAAAACCTGGTAATTTATTTCTTCTTCTTCCCCGTCGTTGAACGCATTGACCCTGGCGTAACTCCAAAGCTGACCCAAAACATTCAACTTAAATATCAACGATTACAAAATGGCGCCCGAGCAGGGACTCCCTTTTCTACCACTGGAGAAACGTCAGTGAATGAAGTAGAGTAGTCACCGTATACATATATAACCAGACCGAGAAGAAAATAAATACCAGTGTATAAAATAAACAATTCCCGTAAACAAAAATTATATCTGTGTGTCAAAAGTGATATCCGTGTATAAAGTGAAATAACCGTCAGTGCCGTCTACCAGCTGAAAAAGGAAGATTTAATCACTGAATTAAACCGTCGGGGTTTAAGTACAAAGGGAACCGTGGAGGAACTGCGAAAACGTCTTGCAGACAGTGTAAAACGTGAACAAGCTCTTCAAGAGGAGGAACAAAATCAATTAAAAATGGTGTCAACCGAAACTAAGACCGATAAAATGACACATCCGATTACCAATACATCCGAAACCCAGACCGATATATTGATAACTTCGATCATCAATACCGAAACACAAACCGATGAGCAAAGATTGCAGCCGAATATACAGCCAACACGCCTGAGTGTTACCGACAACAATATTCCAAATATTCCGTACCCGATAGAAATCCGAGACCGACCACTTTCAGACGCTGACATTATGGATAAAGTCAGAAAATGGAATGTGAGATTTGACCAAGGTCAAGATCCGTTAAATTTCCTGGAGAGAATTGAGGAAATGGCACAATGTTACAGTATACCAATCGACCGAATGTTAAATACATTACCCGAGCTGCTGACAAAGACAGCACTAGCATGGTATCGTAACAACCGAGAACAATGGACAACATGGGATGAATTCATAAGTGACTTCAAATTGTTTTTCCTACCACCACGTTTCAATATTAAACTAGCCGATGAGATCCGAACTAGGTTACAGAAACCTAGAGAAAGGGCCAAAGATTATATCACGGCCATCCAGTCACTCATGCGCTGGCAAACAAACGTGTCAACCGAAGAGAAACTTGAACGAATTTATGAAAACATGTTACCAGAATACCGCCTATACATCCGAAGGAAAGATTTCTGTAAACTGTCTGAACTTATTCAACTCGCAGAAGAGTATGAATATATTCAAGTTCAACAAACATCCCGCAACACCGAAACACAACCGATCCGTCAGATGAATAGACCACCACAAAACACCCCAGCCTTACCAATAAACGTTTCACATATAAGGCGAGAGAGCTGTTGGAGATGTGGACAACTGGGACATCGTAGACACGAATGTCAAAATCCGGCAAAAATATTTTGTTCACAGTGTGGGAAACTAGGTGTACTAACTAGAAACTGTCATGGTCAAAATATGAACAGACCGTTAAAAGACCAAGGGATACCGGAGAGACAAGGCAGCCGAGTATCCCAGAACCAGAACCAGATGCCTTAAAAACCTGTCTACCCGATACAACTATGATAGATGTACACTATGAGGACGACCGATACTTCATCACTATGTCAATATTTGAAACACCATGTATAACACTCATAGATACTGGAGCTTCCAAATCATTTATTGGTGATGAAGTCAAAAAACTGCTGGAATTACATAATATTCCTCCGATATCATGTTCTTTGAGAACTGGAATGGCGAACAGTAGTGAATTTAAAATCCACCAGCCGAAACCATCATACTGGGTGTAGACTTTCTTCGGAAAGCTGACATATCAGTAAAAATATGGAACCAGGAAATTTCACCAGGAATCATGAACATTGAAGAGGAAATTTCCAAACCAGCAACATGTACAGTGGTAATACCCGACGAGATAGACAATATACAGGAAAACCAAATAACCGAATTCCTGTCCACTCAAATTCAAAGATTTGACAAAATCTCCGCACCCACTCCGATAACACAGCACAATATCCAAATGAAACATGACCGGCCGATAAAACAACGCTACTTTCCTCGTAACCCCGCTATGCAAGAAATTATAAACTTGCAAATTGATGAACTTCTTGCCGAAGACCAGATAGAACCGTCAAAAAGCCCATACAGTTCACACATCGTACTAATACGTAAAAAACAGGGCGGATGGAGGCTATGTATTGACTACCGACAAATAAATGAACATTCCGTTAAAGACGCCTATCCGTTACCTCAAATCAACCATATACTGGATAAATTGAGAGGCACAAAATACATTTCTACGTTAGACTTAAAACAAGGTTATTGGCAAATACCACTGACAGTAGAATGCCGACCATATACAGCATTTACCATTCCCGGTCGAGGTTTGTTCCAATGGAAAGTTATGCCATTTGGACTTCATTCCGCACCCGCTACATTTCAGCGAGCTCTAGACCAAGTAATCGGTCCTGAAATGGAACCATATGCTTTTGCATATCTGGATGACATTATTGTTATTGGTCGTACTCTGGAGGAACACTTGGAAAAATTAAAAGAAGTGTTTGACCGACTCATAGCTGCAAATTTAAAAATAAATCCCGACAAATGTGACTTTCTGAAAGAAAAGATCCGATATCTGGGACACGTTGTCAGTTCACAAGGTATACATACCGACCCGTCAAAAGTTGAATCCATAAGTGCACTTTCCGCGCCGACAACTGTCAAAGAAGTGAGACAATTTTTGGGTATTGCGTCATGGTACCGAAGATTTGTGCCGTCCTTTTCTACAACAGTAGCACCAATAACTAAACTACTGCAGAAAAAACATAAATGGAACTGGGGACCTGAGCAGCAACAGGCATTTGAAGTATTAAAACAAAAATTAACCGAGTCACCAATACTAGCCTGCCCCGACTTCACACAACCTTTTATACTTCAAACGGATGCTAGCCAAGAAGGACTAGGAGCCGTACTCTGCCAAGAACTAGATGGCGCAGAGCATGTTATAGCCTACGCTAGCCGTATGTTAAACAATGCCGAACAAAAATATTCCGTGACAGAGAAAGAATGTCTAGCCGTTGTATGGGGCATCAGAAAGATGAGACCGTATTTAGAAGGCTATAAATTTACAGTCATCACCGACCATCAAGCGTTAAAATGGCTTCATTCGCTTGAAAATCCGTCTGGCCGACTCGCAAGATGGGCTATCGAAGTTCAGTCTTACGACTTTGATGTCAAATACCGACGAGGAAAATTAAATGTAGTAGCTGATGCACTGTCCCGTCAACCGTTAAAGAATACAGAGTCACAAACCTCTCTATTCACCTTGCTTTCGTCTATTGGAATAAACTCCGAATGTCCATGGTATCAAAACAAACGTTACCAAATTCAGAAACAACCCGAATTATGCCCAGATTACAAAATTGAAAATGGACAGATGTATCGTCGATTCTTTGATTCAACAACTTACACCGAGGACGCTGTACCGTGGAAGCTTTGTGTGCCAAAACCACTTCGAAACAGGGTATTACGAGAAAATCATGACATTCCTACTGCCGACCATCTTGGAATCAACAAAACTATAGCCCGCATTTCTAAATACTACTACTGGCCTGGAATGTTCCGAGATACTGCGAAATATGTACGAAGTTGTGACATATGTCTACGTTACAAAGCCGAACAACAGAAAACTGCTGGTTTAATGCATGGATTTCCCGCTAATCGACCATGGGAAATCGTTAGCACAGATTTCATTGGACCTCTCCCTCGTACAACAAAAGGTCACACCACAATACTAGTGTTCCAGGATAAATTCACAAAATGGGTAGAATTTATGCCTCTCCGACAAGCCACCACCGTCGGACTAATACGTGGTTTCAGAGAAAGAGTAATCTCTCGTGTTGGTTACCCCGAAGTATTAATATCCGATAATGGCACTCAGTATACAAGTAGAAAATTTAAAACTCTGCTAAAAGACTCAAAAATAAAACACCGATTTACACCGCCATATACACCGCAAGCTAATCCGACTGAAAGAGCAAACCGTGTGATAAAGACAATGATTGCTCAATATGTGGACCAGGACCATCGGAAGTGGGACGAGCACTTACCAGAATTAATGTTGGCTATAAACACTAGCAAACATGAGTGTACTGGATATTCTCCACACTATCTAAATTTTGGCCGAGAAATAATATCACCAAATAGCTTATATGGAGAATTAGGAGAGAAAATTCCTACAACCGAAATCACCGAAAAATATACGAAATCGTCCGAATTAACTTGAATAAAGCATTTACTGACCAACGTCGTTACTATAATAACCGTCGACGTGATTGGTGTCCAAAAGTTGGAGAACAAGTTCTACGAAAAGAACGAATATTGTCATCCACCGCAAAAAATTATATTGCTAAACTAGGGCCCCGATATAGTGGACCATATACTGTAGCTAAAATAATTTCTCCTGTCATCGTCAAACTCTCAACACCAGAAGGAAACACTGCCGGCGTAACTCACGTGAAAGATTTAAAAAGGTACTATAAACCAGAACACGGTAACACCCACAGTATGTATTTAAACAATACAGTCAAACCGAAAGCCTTCAGTTGCATAGTAAACAGCATGGCGACACCACGGCAAGAGATTTCTGCATCATCAAAATTCGAAATGAAGACGCCACGACGAGTAACTTTTGCACCCTCTACCGCACAGAAGTCAGATAAAAAGACACCATGGCGTGTAACAGTGACACCGTCCAGCACACCAGAAGTCAAGAAATCATCTCGCAACACCAAACTAATTCTGCCTGCCACACAGGACCCGTGTAAACGACGACCAACGCAGCCCCTCAAACCCAGCAGTCTATTGCTGCCGAAAAATCAGGTTGCAGATATTATAAAAAAAATTGAACAAAATACACTGGAACAGATAGCGCAGCAAGGGAAATCAACACCCGCTCCACCCAAACAAACAAAACGGAATCCGCTGTCATCAAATACGATGACAAATTTATCGTCACCAAGCGAAGACATCTTCACGGGAATCGGAACATTATTAGCTCCATACGGCAGAGCGAAGTATTTCGTAATTCCGGGACCAAATGGACCATTTCGGGTCCATACACTCAAAGATGGAAGCCGAGTGATCCGCTGCAAGGGACAAAGGAAAGTATTGCCACCACTGCCCAAGAGGTTAAATTACAAAAAAAAAAAAACCATAATAATAATAATAATAAGGGTTTTGTGTATATAATATATATGAGTCAAGAAGACTGAATATTTTTAAATAAAACATTTCTTTTTTTTCGTTATTAAAAATATGTTTTCCACTATAAGATTATGTTTTCCACAGTAGAATGATAAGAAACAAAAACTGAACAAAATGTAACAGTTTTATATTTTTTTGGAAGAAAGAGGGGGATGTAACGAAGTTACAAATAATATTTTAAATCTCCAAATATCCGTTAGTGCATGCAGTACAATAGTAAGTAGTGCTTAACCCGATTTTGACTGACTGATTTATGTACGCTAAAGTAAAATCACTTAAATGCTCCGATATACACAAACACTCTTGACGTTCCATGATTGATGGTAACTCAGGATGCCTGAGATGTCAATCGTCACATGGAATCATCAGAACGGTAACACTTTTCGGTCTATAAAAGGCGAGCTGGCGGCGTGAATAAATCAGTCGATCATCAAGCTTCGACCAGCTAAGAACTTATCATTTTTTAGCTAACAAGAAGTAGTAATCTACTCAATTTCCGCCGAGTGTGAGGTTACCACATTCGAGAATTACCCGTCATCCCGTAGTAATATTAGAATTTTCCTACGGAGTACGAGGTTTCCGTACTCGAGACAAAATCTCTTTCCTGCCGAGTGTGAGGTTACCACATTCGAGAATTACCCGTCATCCCGTAGTAATATTAGAATTTTCCTACCGAGTACGAGGTTTTCGTATTCGAGACAAAATCTCTTTCCTGCCGAGTGTGAGGTTACCACATTCGAGAATTACCCGTCATCCCGTAGTAATATTAGAATTTTCCTACCGAGTACG